>JAHTLZ010003305.1:5403513-5437489 GCA_023846285.1 Phrynocephalus versicolor
CACTGCCTCACAAGCCACCTACTATGAAGATGGGAGGTACTGTATATTTCTACAGTGGTACCTTGTATAAAGGAATTAATTGGTTCCAAATGAAATTATGTTAAGCAAATTTTCCTTTATAAAAATTCCCATAGGAATGCATTGAAAACGGAGTGATCCCATTTTTATGTTGTACGGATTCTCCCCATAGACGATTATGTTAAGCAAATTTCCCCTATCTCAGGAATTTTTTATATTGTACAAATTTTATGTTATACAAGCTGTTATGCAAGGGTCCACTGTATATCAATTCACTAGACTTGTCAGGATAGTAAAAAAACAACAACGTGCAAACTTTGAAATATTTGGCAAGCGCATACTGGCATAAGGAAGAGAGAAGAGCATATTGGCATAAGGAACTTAGCTTACCAAAACTTGCAATCCTTGGCTCAATACGAGTTTATTTTTTTAAGTTCATTTCACATATTAGCTATATTATGGTATGTGATTACAATTACAGGTGCTTCTTTGTGAGCATCTAATGCATGGTGCTTCTATGTCTTTTTTTTTTTTTTGCCATGGCACCCCTTATTTCAGTAACAGGCAATGCGTAAAGGTGAGCCTACCTCAATAAATAATCTTATGATGTCATTTTAGAAGAGGCAGATGTATTGACCTGTTTTAGCATAACATGAAAAAAGAATGAATAAATAATGAAGAGAAAAACATTGTGGCACCTTAAAGACTAAATGTTATATTTTAATATAAGCTTTTGTGGGCAAATCCACTTGTCTGAGGAAGTGGACATGTCCACCAAAGCTCACACTAAAATATAGCACTTAGTATTTTAAGCGCCACAAGACTGTTATTTTATGTTACCGGTATGTTTTGCCTGGTTCAGGATGGTTTACAAATGTATCCAGACCTGTGCTTTATTTTGTGCAACATATTATCATGTACAACTTGTAACAAATATAGAGTACAGTGGTACCTTGTATAAAGGAATTAATTCGTTCCAAATGAAATTATGTTAAGCAAATTTTCCTTTATACAAATTCCCATAGGAATGCATTGAAAGCAGAGTAATCCCATTTTTATGTTGTACGGATTTTCCCCATAGGCAATTATGTTAAGCAAATTTCCCCTATCTCCGGAATTTTTTATGTTGTACAAATTTTCTGTTATACAAGCTGTCTGTTATACAAGGTACCACTGTATGTAGAAATGAATAAGGAACTAAGGCTGTGTACCCTGCTTTGCATTACAGTGGTCCCCCACCCTTTCGCCGTTCATATACTGCAGTCCCGCTATATCGTGGGACTGCAGTATATGAAAAAAGGCCCCCTGTGGTAAGGGGGGGAAGGCCTGTTTCAGGTCTCCTGTACTTACCCCAGGACTGGTGCTGCCCCGAATGGGCCTGCGAGGGCCTTCCCGGGCCTCCCTGTGAACTGGAAGTGACTTCCGGTAAACCTTTTGGGGCCTCCAGAAGGCCTGGGAAGGCCCTCGCAGGCCTGTTTGGGACAGCGCCAGGCTGGGGGTAAATATATTTACCCCCAGCTATGCCCCCTCAGGTCCGACCCAACCTGCATCTGCGTATCGTGGATTTTCAATTATCGCGGATCAGGTTGGGACCCTAACCGCCGCAATAGGCAGGGGGTCACTGTACCACAAAACTGACTGATAACTGAGATTTTATATCCACTTTTACTTAGCAGTAAACAGTATATCAAAAACTAAAAACACTGAGATAATAGAAACAGTACATAGTTAAGCCAAGGTAATACCAGCTGACAAGAGTAAAAGAGCAGCCACTATTTGTTTCAATATTTAGGTATAGAAACTCCCACATTTGGAATGAGCTGCTGTGATCCAAAAGCATGCATGGCAGCAGCCTTCTTAGACTACTGTGACAGCTTCCATAGTTAGAGGTCCACGCACACAGAACGATGAAAAAGAGTACAAAGTACTATACTAAGACAGAAAACCTAAGGAAGACCATCCACAAAACAGAGTTAAGATCTAAAACTTTTTTTAAAAAATGCTGTAAAGGTCTGGGGAACTGCCAAAAAAAAATTAATCCTGCTAGATGGCATAAAATTGGACTTAATCCAGTACTTGTTTGATGCACCAGACAGTGACAAGCATGATGACTCATGCCAATAGCAACCAATGTGTTTAATATTGGGTCAGAAGGATGTGCTGAATTCTCCAGCAGTGGGACTTCACATATAAAAGTTTACGCACCCCTGTTAAAATGTCAAGTGTCTGATGTAAATAAATGAGATAAAGATGAATAATTTCAGAACTTTTTTCCAACTTTAATGAGACCTGTGAACTGTACAACTCAGCTGAACCACAAACTGAAATATTTTAGGTGGAGTCACAATCTTTTAGTATTTTATTTATTTATTTAAAATAGTTTACTCCACCATTCTTCTTAAAAAGCACCCAATGCTTACAACATTAAAAGACAATATTTGAAAGCTAAACAAGTATGCAAATATTTAAAATCTAACAAACAAATCACACTAAAAACACCAACAACTCATTCAAAAGCAGAAAGGTACAAAAATTAAAAAAAATTATCTCAGCCAAGCATTAAAGTTAGTGGTTGTCAACCTTTCTAATACCACAACCCTTTAATGCAGTTCCTCATATTGTGGTGACCTCTTGCCATGCTTGGAAGAGGCCACAAGCCCCTTTTGGCAGGCCACTGCTGCAGGTGCCATAGAGAACTTCCCTTTACAGGCACCCTCATCCAATCGCAGCCTCTGGTGCCATTGACTGACACCCCCTCCAACCTATCAAGCTGTTACTCTTCCCCCCCTTCCTCCTCCTCCTCCAAACCCAAGCCATTTTTGCCTTTTTCTTCACTGGTTCATGGCGACACCTGTGAAATGGTCGTTCGACTTCCAGAGGGGTCCCAGCCCCCTGGTTGGGAACCACTGCATTAAGGGAAACTGCATGAAGAGGAAGAACGTTGTCTGCTTGCCGAAGGACAGTAAATATGGGATCATCCTGGCCTGCCATGGGTGGGAGTTCTAGAATCTGGGAATGTATTGGAGACAGATGTCTCCCCCATGTCCTCATAAAGCACACCTGTGAATATGGTGGGGCTGAGACAAAAGTCTCCTTGATGATCTTAACACCCAGGCAAGTGCATAAAGGAAGACACAGTCATTGAGATACCCTGGACTCAATCCATTTAGGGTTTTATAAGTTAAAATCAGCACTTTGAATTCTGCCTGGAAGAGGTCAGCAGCCACTGGAGCTGCTGCAGTTGGTGGTTTTGTAATCCCTTTAACTAGCCCCAGTTAACAATCTGGCTGTAATATTTCTGAAAGCAGTCCCACCTAGAACAGTACTGGAATCCAGGTGGGGTGCAGCTGAGGCATATGTCATCATAGTCAGATGAGACCACTCTAGGAATAGATGGTGTTGGTGTACTAGTACTCCAGTCCACTGCCAGAATCTGGGTATCCAGGCTCAGACATAAATGCAGGAGAAGACCTAAGCTGCACATTTTGTGCTGATGTGACCATTAATTCACAAACATGATGGGTACATCTTAGAGCAGGGGTGCCCAAACGTTTTGTAAGGAGGGCCAGATTTGGTGGCTGAAAATGTGTCAGGGGCCAGTTGCTCCCTGACCCTGCCACCCCACTGCAAGCCCCACCCCCATCTGTGCGACCTTCCACCCCCGCAAGCTCCCCAGCGGTGGTGACGGCTCACCCGCCAGTCCACCCCAAAGCTCCTTGGCGGTGGCAGAGGCCCACTGGCCTGCCCACCCCCACAATTCCCCTGCAGTGCCGGTGGCGGCAGACTGCCCGTCCGCCCAAGCTTCCCAGCAGTGCCGGTGGCGCGGCCCGCCTGACCACTGCCCCGTGCGTGCGCCCAACCTCACAATGTTTCCAGCTATGCCAGTGGCGGCGGCCCGCCGGCGCGCTGCTCTGCACACACACCTAGCTTCACAAGGTTCCCAGTGATGCCGGTGACGGCGCCCCCCCCGCGCGCCCAGCCTCACATGGTTACCGGCGGTGCCGGTGGCAGCAGCCTGCACGATGGCTGACCGGCCGGCCCAGCCCCACAAGCTTCCTGGTGGTGGTGGTGGCGGCCCGCCCCCTCACCTGCCCACCCAACCCCACAAGTCAGGCATACCCAAACTTTGGCCCTGCAGATGTTTTGGACCCCAACTCCCAGAATTCCAAGCCTTTATTTCCAACGGCAAAGGACTGGGAGTTGTGGTCCAAAACATCTGCAGGGCCAAAGTCTGGGTATGCCTGCCACAAGTTCTGCTTACCAGCCGGCCGGCCAGCCCAGCTCCTCAAGCTTCCCGGTGGTGTCAGTGTTGGTGGAAGATTTTTTTTTAAAAAAAATGGGGCCGGCCAGCCGCGGGGCACTCAGAATGGCTTGACGGGCCGGATTTGGCCCCCGGGCTGGACTTTGGGCAGGCCTGTCTTAGAGGCTGGCCACATGGGAGTTTATCTCACTCTGTAGACTATTGCTGGAATGGTTGGGATCAATGTTCCCTCTAATATTTTCCTCTTGTGTATAGAAGCATTGTCTGTCTGCGCACAGGGAGTGGGTTTTTAAGCCAAAGCCTGGAATGAATAGGTATTTACATAGGTGGCGGTTGTTCTGTGTAGCTGAAGGTCTACGTGCTCACAGTTTACATGGAACATTGGTTGACATCACTCTGAAAACATTGACAACATAACATTCCTAGAGCATTTCAACTTGTTCCTAATGGGGATCAGTTTGTTTCAGGTTGGTTTAGGGCAAGAACCTATTTTTTATTTGGAATGATTATGCTTGGTCCAAATAAACACAGTTTTCTTGCTGTGCCATAGCCTAGATTACTACAGTATGGGGTTAGGGGCGATGTTCTTCCTATATACACCAATGGTGTATAGAGGTGGATGTCTTGAGGCCTTGACTGGATTTTTGTTTTAATTTAATTAACTTTTTAAAATACTTTCTTACTACTGGGCTACATCACTTAAGTGCTATCAAGTATAAGGCTGAAGATGATGTCCTAGCTGTGCAGCTTCACCTTTACATACCCATATATGCTCGAGTATAAGCCGACCCGAATATAAGCTGAGGCACCTAATTTTACCACAAAAAACTGGGAAAACTTATTGACTGGAGTATAAGCCTAGGATGGGAAATGCAGCAGCTACTGGTAAATTTCAAAAATAAACATAGATAGTGGCCATACTCCCACAGGGAGAGGAGGAGGAGGAGGAGGGCAGGATGGGGGGGGGCAATAATGGAGCACAGGAAATCCTGCGCAGCCCAGTCTGATGGAGGAAAGGGATGAAGCCTACCATGAAGGGAAGGGGCTGCCCCCTTCCTCCCCCAGCCTCGGATCAGCAACAAAGACTGAGGAGCACAAGGCAAGGAAGAAAGGTGAGAGAAGCAGGTGGAGCGCTTGCTCCCACTTGCTGCATCCTCAGCCACACCATGAGTGGGGGCTGGCAGGGGGGCCTCTGGGGGTGGGGGCCTCCTCCACTGCCACTGCTGCTATTCGCCCATCACTCTCAGGGCCCCCCTAGGCTGGGGAAGGGGGGCGCAGCTCAGCCCTCCCAACGTGCTCCTGGCTTTCCTTTCTGATTCTTGTTGTCGCTGTGACAGCTGTTTCGGCTGCCCTGAAGAGATGACGGGAGGTGGCAGAACAGCCAGGACTTGCCCTCTACCGCCTTGTCTGTCCTTATTCTCAATGTTACATTACTGCTCCCATGATCTTTTCCTTATTTCTGTGATGTCACTTATTTTCTTGGTTTCTACTCTTAAAGAGGGACAGTTGCACATGGCTTCTCCATCTTGTCTGCAATTTTATGTTGCAGAGTTTAGAATTTTGTTTAGGCTATTGTAGCTGTGCAGAAGTGCAGGGACTTAGAAAGAGGAATTAGGTTAAAGTTTCCCCAAAGTAGACTACTATTTTTTTCTCTCATCAACTGGCAGCCACAGTCTCAGTAACTCCCTCTGAGACATTGGTAAGGAAAGAATAAATGCTTTCATTTACTGTCTGTTGGATATATCAAAAATACCATGCTTTTTTTTTTAAAAAGTGACTGCCTACAGCAACAGGCCTCAAAGATGCACAACTAACTGCTTCCAGCAGACTTGTGCAGACTGTATACTATAACTTGACACACAAACAACTAATAGACAAAAAGAAGGGTTAAAATACAGTTAAACAGAGAAGTGTGGCTCTCTGAAATCAGGGTCAGGGAAGGAAAAATTGGTTACTGCTGGATTTATTAACAGTTACCTCAGTCCAGGAAGGGCCCTTCCAGCCAAACCTACTGAAGGGAGCTTATGAGGCTGAAATAGCTCTCAATAATTTATATGCATGGAACAACTCTAGGGAGTTGTATAAATAAGTTTAGAAAAAAATTAGTCGTGTTCTATCCATAGATTAATATCCTGAATAATAAATTGTTCTCTTTTTCTCTCCCCCCGCCCCCATTATTTGAGTCTCAGGAATGAAGGCTTTTCTTATCAATAGTCAGGATCTCAGCACTAGACTGCTGTATTGTGCCAGCCCAAATACCAAATAATTCTAAGAAGATGTTCATGCTCTATTAAATCCACATTAGAATGCTGTATTGCATTGTATGTGGCCTGACTTTGAATTGTTTCATTATTGTTCAAAATATACCTACAGTACAAGATTCCTGACAGAACCACTAGGGAAAACAATGCCTGAAATATGTGAGTTTAGCACAGCAAGTTTCACTAGAATAGGCTCATTGAATGAGTGAGGATTTGGGGAATCAACTCCACTCCAAATGGGCCTACTCTAGATGTGACTTACTTTACCATAGTAAGTCACTACTATCGTAGGCAGTTGTGGGTCAATGGAACTTGTGGAGGAGTTGACTCATGAAATCCACACTGATTCAATGGGTCTACTCTAGTGTAACTTACTATGCTAAGCAAAGGTTTTCAGTCACTGATTCTTACACAGTTTGCCGTTTGTTTTTCAGCATAGCTCCTACTGCATGGCTCGGGACCAGCATACCTGTAGAGACAACAGCCTCCTTGCTGAGACCATTATTTTAGGTTTTCACATTGTTGTGAGGGTGGGAATAGGTGGCAGGGGGGAGAGGCCCTTCTCAATGATGGCATCCATTTTGGTAATTTTTTCTTCTGGGAGATTTGGGTGATAGCGATTTTGTTATCTCAATAGATAACTTCTAATTTGTCCCAGGATTTTAACTGTACTATTTTATTGCCTAATTTATTATTAATCTTAAATTATACGAATCTTCTCCTTTGCTTTGTTGTATTAGCTACCTAATGTATACAAGAGTGGCGGTTTAAAATAAATAAATGCATACACATCAGTGGGAGTCGGTAGATATTCAATAGTGTAAACAGCAATTTGTGAACCAGGTATTTGCATATGTACTAGCCAGGGTAAATATCTTTGTAGCTGCAAAGATTGCTATTGCTGTCCTCCATCTGTGTTGACCTGGTTTAAATAAACTGCCTTTTCCTACTAATCACCATGGTTCAGACAAACCAATGTCTTTTAGTAGGTAAAGGTAAAGGTTCCCCCTGCTCATGCATGCTAGTCGCTAGGGTGGTGCTCATCTCCGTATTCAAACCGAAGAGCCAGTGTTGTGCAAATCCATGGCCACGTGGCCGGCATGGCTGCAAGGAAACACCGTTTTACCTTCCCACTTTTTACACCAGTACCTATTTATCTATTTGCATTTACATGCTTTCAAACTGCTAGGTTGGTAGGAGCTGGGGTTAACAGCGGGAGCTCGCTCCGCTGCATGGCACCTGGGATTCGAATCGCCAAGCTGCCAACTTTGCAGCCAACAGCTTTCAGAGCCTTAGTCTGCTGAGCCACCACGCCCCTTCGTCTTTCAGTAGACTGAACTGTTATTAAGAAAAATCAGGAAGCAACATGGTAAAAAATTAAATACTGTATTTCACTTTGCCTGTTATTGTTATAGCCATTAACTATGTTAAGAATTTCCTTCCCTGCTTTGGAATTTTTCCTTTGGGCTTATATAGAGAATGTCTTTAAATCTTTGACTACAAGTTGAAAGACTTAACTAGTATTGGTTGGTTGTAAAGGGAATTGGTTCAAGAGTCTTTAATCAGTTTCCTGTTGGAGAAGAATCCAATTTGACTTTTCTCCCCCAAAACCTTCATATATCCAGATTTCTGTAGTAGAATATTTTCTTGAAGATGGCCAAAGAGCTCCCATTCTACCAGAGTTACTGTTGTGCCCTTTTGTTTGGAAGAGAGGCATCAGCTTCCTGAATTACCATCTCAAGTAGCAAGGAAGGGAGAGGATTAAAGCAGGTATCAAATTTCAGTGACTGGCAGCTATTAAAACATCTGCTTGGCTCTGTGTTGTACTTTCTTATATAACCACACACAACTGCATGCAAATTGCTCCTGCATATAAACAGTGTTTCTGTGAATTAAAACCATCTGCTTCAAACTGTATTTGAGCAAGCTGTCTTTCTCAGGTTTATATATGCCACACTATCCTAATCAGGAGATTTGAAGAACCCAAATATCCCACTTACTTGAGGATGTAAAATCTCTTTTGAGTTTTTGCCAAGGGCACCTACAAAGTGCTAGTTTATTTATTTATTTATTTATTTATTGAAAATACAACTTTTTTGGAGGTTTTGGGTCTTACTGTATCGTATATGTTTGGATGTCTGTCTTTCCAGGATGCTTCAATGATTACTGCAAGGGGTGGGAAATAGAAATAGGCACAACACGATTTATGCGATTTATACTTTTGGGTGCATGATCTCAAACAAATAAGAGGAAGTACTTTTTCACCCAGAGGATCACTGGTCTATGGAATTCCCTGCCAGAAGAAGTGGTGACAGCTGTCAGCCTTGACAGCTTTAAGAAAAGATTAGACAAGTTCATGGAGAACAAGGGTATCAGTGGCTATCATTATGGATGCCTAAGGACAACCTCCACGTTGGAGAGATAGGCAGGATATCTCTCAATGCCATTTGCAGGGAATCGTTAGCAGGTAGAAACATCTGCTTGGGAATACCCTGAAGCAAATGGTGAGCCACTGTGAGACAGAATGCTGGACTTGATGGGCTGTGCTTATGCTTCTTATGCTTCTTCATCTAAATTTGTACTAGGAGTCTCTGACCTGCTTCCTTGCCTGAGTGGGTAGCTGCTGAAGAAGGCAGGGAATGAAAGTCCCTGTTTTTGTCTGGAATTGGCAGCTAGCCAAGGAGGACCCAGGCAGAGTGTGTCATCTTATGAGAGGGACAACCAGTGGGATGCGGGGGGGGGGGGGAGGAAGGAGACAAATTTTGATAAAGAGGCACAAATTGCCCATCTCTAGTGGAGTGAATGGACATTTGATCTTTTGTGACTCTGATTCTTTGAACACTGGTTCATAGAACTCTATGAATATTTCTGTAAAGTATTATTTCTGCAACATCCAAAATTAATGATTGGCTAATGGCCAACTATTTCCTCATCTGATAGATTGTTAGCTAATTGTTAAAGATGGTTGTGAACTGGTCCATCAGTGGAAAACAATGCTCAGGTGATAGTTTCTAGATAGATGAGCGCTCTCTTTGTATTTTTGAATGAGACACCAGCTAAAGCATTGGAAAGATTGATTTCTCTTGTTGTGGGAAGCTGTTTGTTACAAAAGTCAAGCCAAATGCTGAATAGCTCAGTGGCTTAAGTCTCTGACTGCACAACCAAAGGGAGTTCTTGACAGGTGCTGGACTTGATGATCCATAGGATCCCTTCCAGCTCTGCGGTTCAAAGGAGGTGGTAGTGGTTATTAGATTATGCTGGGCTGATGTTGAAGCTCTGGGAAGTGAAGAGTCCTACAGGATTCAATGGTTTATTTATTCAAAATAGTTTTACCCAACTTTTCTCTTTAAAAAGGACCCAAGGCACCTCACATCAATAAAAGACAATATTGAAAATCTCAAAACAGTAAGTATACACATATTTAAAAGAATGAAACAAATACCATACTATATTTAAAAGGGTAAACAAAATCAACACAAGAAAGACCTGAAGCAACAATATTCTATTTAAAAAACCCTCCCAGACAGCCAATGATGGTGTCGTAATTCAGAAAAGGTTTTTTACACCTGGCTTTGGATTTTGCAGTTGGACCGCATGGCTTATGTAGTTCTTGGACAATACTGCAGCCACCACAGCAAGAAGTGTTAGGGAATACAGCCCACTGAGGATTCCAGTTTCCTCCACCCACCAGATAATACTCCGAATTTGGCTTTGAGTTTTATTGCTATTTTTAACTTGCATTCCATCAAATGGACTGGCCCCATTTCTTCTGATTTTTTTGTGATGTGCAGCTAAAATTGTCCTCTTCTGAAGAGACTTTAGTCTCTAGTATTGTGTGGACCTGATGTCAAATAATGTTTTTATCCAGTTCTTTTGAAATATTTTTAAATCTATTTTTTCTCATTTAAGTCTGTTATAAATTCTTTTGGCATTCTGCAGAGCCAAAAGGCGAAAACCAAATGCTTTAATTAATGAAAAATAAATACATTTAATCTCCGCCTTTCTGATTCGAGGATACCACATTTCTGAATGCACCCACTCCAAGCCAATTGAAGCCATGTGCTTCAATTAAGAGCAACGGAAGGTTTACTGAATAACTGGTATCCTTTCATGTATAGGAATAGAGAAAGTAACTTAATTTTTTATCCTCTGTGATGATACTACTACAAAACCACAAACAGATTTTTAAAGTTTTTCTATCTTCCCCTTCAAATTTAATCTACAAGTTGAGACAAATATTACTGCTCTTGAAACTTATCTGCCATCAGTGCAACAATATTTTGAAAGTGAAGGGGGCAAAGTTTGCTTAAATTATTTTCTCTATAAAATCTGTTACAATTCCTGAGCTAGCATGGCTACTAACCATTTTGGCTAGGGGATTCTTGGAGTCATAGCACAAATGATTCCCTACTTATGAGCAAATGCCACTATTGTAAGAATGCAAAAACGTAAGTTGAGTTGGGTGTTAGGAAAAAAAATCTGAATCAATATCCATTACTTTTTATTGTCTTATTGACTGTAGGCCAGAGATTTCTGTTTTGTGATGAAAAAAAGTTGAGTTCAGAAATTGCTTCTCTTGAGGAAAAAAGCAATGCCATTTTTGTAATTATTTGATGTAGACTAGAAATTGAAAACTAGCAAAGACTAGTTGTCCTAGTGCAGTTGAAACACAGGCTAAAAGTGATGGTAGCTCTGTGGTTTAGGCATTTGTCTGTGGAGCTAGAAGTTGAAAGGGCCTTGACTTGATGATCCATCGGGCCACTTCCAGTTCTTCAGTTCTAATTATGATGATTATATTAAGGAAAGGGAGAGGGGGGAAGTATGTATTTTTCAGTATTTCCTATAAAGTGGCACATTAACTCCTGCTAGTGGTTCATGAACGGAAGCATTTTTATAGGGTCCGAAGCCATTTTCACTGGGGTAGCAATTGTAAAAATCTTTCCTCTCCTTTTCTGTACTTCAAGCCAGACCACTTGCTGAGGTAATGTAACTTATTGATGGATATGTGCTGTATGGTTTTGTATGGAAGACTCAGAGAGCTGTGTTAATTGGGGCATTTGCCCCCGTGTTCATTGCAACTTTAGAATTTGTTCTGCAACTGAAGATGGCATGTTTCTGTGGGACAATGAGGCAGTTGATAGAAAATAGGTTTAGTCCTATTTTTCTGGCATGTTCAGAAAAAATGGTCTTGGCAAAATCCCTCTCCAAGTAATTAATATTGAAAGCAGTGCTGCACTAAAAAACAAGACTGTTATAGGAGGGCTCAGTTGTGAAGATACAGTAGGAAAATCTGAAACAAGCAGATACTAGTAAACTACAATCCAATGTATACTATGCTAGAGCAGCAACAATGCTAATTTAATACATTAGACACTCTTTTTGTACTGGTAACAATTGTACTTTCTGTCAAACTAGGCATGGCATGCAAAAAAAACATTTTCCTTGAGTGTCATTACTTTCTCAGACACCTAGGACAGGCATGTCCAAACTTAGGCCCTCCTGATGTTTTGGACCACAATTTCCAAAATTGTAAGCTCAGATTGCCAATAACAAAGGACTCTGGCCAATTCCAACTTATGGTGACTCGTTCTAGGGTTTTCCAGATAGAAAATAAACAGATGTGTGTTACCATTCCCTCCCACTCCTCCATCATAGTTGGTACAACTCAGCATAGGTTAATCAGTTCAGTGAGAACTGGGCCTATATTACTGCCTATTTACTGCTTATGTTCCAGAAAACTAGCTATCTATAGTCATTTCTTGTTACTAATATGTTTAATATTGAGTGAAAGCTAATTTCCATCTTACATCTTTGCACTCTCAGATTTATGCTTGTAGGCAAAAATTCATGCATTGTGCAATGCCTATTTCTTTGTTCTTGTATATTATACAAATAAGTCTGCATATTCAGTTTACTATTCAGATTTCCGGATTTGCAGACTAGATAGATAGATAGATAGATAGATAGATAGATAGATAGATAGATAGATAGATAGATAGATAGATAGATAGATAGATAGATAGATAGATAGATAGATGACATAATTGTGGCCATTCTTCAGTTGTAAAAACCTCATGTAAAATCATGAGGGTGTGTATGAAATTATAATATGGGAATCAATTCTCAGAGAGATTTAATTTGGGAATTGTATGGTTTAAAAAGAAACATTACTCGAACCTCGCAGAGTATTTAACTCTGTTGCCAGCAAAAGAGAATTTTATTATACCAAATATTAAAATAAACAAAACATAACAGTATGGGTTTTACAACAGAATGTAAGTAAAACAAAATCATAGCCCCCCTTGCTACCCAATGTTAAGCCATTTTTAACAACTTAAACAAAGGCCCCTTGATTGGATTTATGCTAATGGATTTCCTGTAGGCATTTCTAATTCATTTACATTTCATTTTAAAATTGCCTGTGTGTTTCCAATTCAAACTAACACAATTAACAGACAAAATGAATGCATAACAGGTCAAATGCCACAAGATGGCAATAGTTGAAGAGCAATTTGTTAAAAGAAGTAAATAGGTGGATGCTCCAGTGAGGCACAGCTTCAGAGTGAACCTTATAGAGAGGAGAGGTCTGCTCTGCATATTGCGTTATTTATGTGGTTCCTGTGATTTGCAGATAAGAGAGCACTTCATATAATTAGATGTATATTTATTTTCTGCACAGATAGAAAAAAGGAATAAATCGAAGTGACGAATCTGTCAAAGGTGAATGACTGAGGAATGTCATTGCTGTTGTGCAAGTTGTAAACTCTTACTCAAACAACATAGGACCAAAGCTGCATGTGAGGTGTGGGACATGAGAAATACCAAATTTCTGTACGTTGATGTAGATACCTGGAATGCAAAGGAAGGAAATTTGTTTCTCATGGATGTCTGTTGTTCTAAGGCCTTTCCTGGAGCAACCATTTGGAGCCCTCTTCCACTCCGCCATGGTGACATCCCGAGCTGATGGATATTAGAGACCTTTTGTTTCAGGATGCCCCACAGACACTCAAAAGGGTATAGGTCTTGAGACATGCTTGGCCAGTCCATCACCTTTTACCTTCAGCTTCCTGGGCAAGGCAGTGGTTGTTTTGGAGGTGTGTTTGGGGTGGTTATCATATTGGGATACTGTCCTGCGGCCCACTCACTGAAGGGAGGGGATCATGCTCTGCTTCAGTATGTCACAAAGAACCTGTTGCCATTCATGGTTCCCTCAGTGAACTGTAGCTCCCCAGTGCTGGCAGCACTCATGCAGCCCCACACCATGACACTCCCACCGCCATGCTTGACTGTAGGCACAACACACTTGTCTTTGTACTTCTCACCTGGTTGCCATCACACACAGTTGACACCATCTGAACCAAATAAAATTATCTTGGTCTCATTGGAGCACAGGACATGGTTCCAGAAATCCATGTCCCTAGTCTGATTGTCTGCAGCAAACCGTATGCGGGCTTTCTTGTGCATCCTCTTTAGAAGAGGTTTCCTTCTGTGATGACAGCCCTGCAGACCAATTTGATGCAGTGTGTGGCGTATGGTCTGAACACTGACAGGCTGACCCTATAACCCTTCAGTCTCTTCAGAATTGCTGGCAGTACTCATACGTTTATTTCCCAAAGCCAACCTCTGGATATGATGATGAGCACGGGCACTCAACTTCTTTGGTTGACCATGGCAAGCCCTGTTTTGAGTGGAACTTGTCCTGTTAAACTGCTGTATGGTTCTGGCCACTGTGCTACAGCTCAGTTTCAGGGTCTTGACAATTAGGCCAGTGGTGGTCTAATGTTTTGGACCACAACTCCAACAGTCCTTTGTCACTGGCAATCTAGACTTGGAATTCTGGGAGCTGTGGTCCAAAACAACTGGAATGTCGAATGTTTGTCACCACTGGCCTAGGCCACCTTTATCTAGAGCAACAATTTGTTTTTTCAGATCCTCAGATAGTTCATTATCATGAGGTGCCATGTGGAACTTCAAGTGACTAGTATGAGAGAGTGAAAGAGAGAGAGTGGTAACACCAAATGTGAGGG
Organism: Phrynocephalus versicolor; assembly: GCA_023846285.1. Lineage (NCBI taxonomy): Eukaryota > Metazoa > Chordata > Lepidosauria > Squamata > Agamidae > Phrynocephalus > Phrynocephalus versicolor. The sequence goes on from JAHTLZ010003305.1 coordinate 5,418,081, forward strand.
TGAGAGCGATAACACCTGCTCCCCCTTCATACCTGAGACTCACACGTTTTGTACTTTTAAAAATAGGTAATGGTTGCTTATTATAACAAAGTAAGTACATCCAGCAATTATGATATTTTCTTCAGTCTATCTATCTATCTGTCTGTCTGTCTGTCTGTCCGTCCGTCCGTCCGTCCGTCCGTCCGTCCGTCCGTCCATCCATCCATCCATCCATCCACAGTGGTACCTCTACTTATTAGTTTAATCCATTCCGAATGCATGCTCATAAATCGAACAACTCGTAAGTAGAGCAGCCCTATCTAAAAAAAATCAATAAATAAATACATTTTAAAAATAAAACAAAAATTTGTAAGTAGAGCAGACCGCATCGAAAATTTGTAAGGCAGCAGTAAAAATGGCAATGGTTTTCTGCTCTTAAATCGAATTGCTTGTAAGTAGAGCTGCTTGAAGTAGAGGTATTACTCTGTGTGTTGCTCCACCCCCAAGCATTTCCCTACAAAAACGAAAGCTCCGGTCCTTGCGAAAACAGAGAGAAGTCTTCAGAACACAGAAAGTAAAGGAAACACCATGGGGTGGGGAGAGAGGGTCCAGAGAGGATTTATTAATTTTCTTAGTGGGGGGGGGTCTTAAAAGTGTGAGGCGTCTAATATACAGCAGTGTCTTATAGACGGAATAATACGGTACCTTCTCTGCATCTGAACAGTGTTATAATTTCTGTGGTTGGTGGAGGGGCTTGAGTTGAGCGAGATTTAGAGGTCACTGACTTGTTTATGCTTGGTTGCCATAGGTAGATGCCAGTGGTCGATGGATGGGTCTGCCAAAGCTTTCTCTTTGAGATTGAGGGCTTTGGGGTCAAAGCAGGCTTTAATTCAAAGATGCTGATGGAGTCGATATGGGAATTGCTTGGGAGCTTTTAGAAGCGGAGGCTACAGAACGGTGCTTGGCTGCCTCCAAAACTGCTTTATCCATAGTTACCAATTTAGAGGTGGATTTTGAGACCAGGTGGGCCATGGTGGTAGGAGGCTGGAGATTGCTACCAGACATAAAGCCTTAAATGAGACAAATGGGAGCGGAGAACTATATGCTTAAAGTTATTATAGTGAGGGCAAGAAGATGTTTGGTGGGCCTCTCCTAAGCACAATAGGCACTTGGAGTAGCTATTTGATAACGGAATCTTGTTGGAGCAAGAAACACGGTTGATCGGGGCTCTAGAGGCCATAAACAGTTTTCTTAAGGAAACGGAGAGTTGGCAAGAGCTGAGGGAGAAACAGATTTGCTAAAGGGAAATCTTAAGGTTTTTTTAAGGGAACCAAAAAGAACTCTCAGAAAGCTTGGAGAAGTAGCAACAAAGCTCACAAATAGTGCCAAAAAACAACTGGAGGGAGACACATGGCTCCAAGGCATATATGGCGGGGTTGGGGGGCGGGGGGCGGACAGGATTTGTGCTAACATCTCAATTTATCTATGCTGAAGCTTTAGAATATTCTAAAGTGGCTCCACACATGCGAAGTGATGTGCGATCAGTGTAATTCACAGAGGTCATGAAGAAAAACCTTGGCTTCAATCCCCACTGTGCTGTGGAAACTCATTGAGGAGTATGGAAATGTTAAAACCTCTCTTTCACTTACCTTGAAGCCCTATTGCTCAGTCACAGTTGGTTCCAACTTGACAGCATGTAAAACTCTCTCTCTCTCACACACACACACACACAGTATAGAACGGCTAGTTTTTTTACAATTTCAGCGTTGCTCAGGCTGTTCAGTAAATAATCATGTGTATTACAATCTGTTCTGAAAAGTAATTTTTGGGGTGGTGTCTAATAAGCAAACACATGAGTGAGAACTATTGAATCAAGAGTAATTTATTTTTTCTGAACTTGACAAGGAGGGATTTCCCAGAGATTGATAACACAACACAGTCATATGCACCATTTCACAGCTAGTCCCTTGTTGGTTTTATTAAGAACAGTAATTTAAAAAATAGCTAAATATGTACATATTAATAAAACTTATATACATAAGACTGAGACACTTTATACCTAAATATGGAATGATTTTCCTAATAAAACCTATAAAAAGACCTTTGAATAGAAGTTTGAACAGTAGTCACAGTTAAGCAGACACAAATACCATTGTTTTTTAAGATTCATGAACAGAATGTTGATTGTTAACTGTTACAATAAGTGTGCCTTATTTATGAATCTAATGATGAGATTGAAAAGCTCAATTCATGAGGGAGCAAGCTCGTCAGTCTCTAAGGGGTAGGTGGACTTTTTGCAGAATGAAGAGCTAGCCAGGTTTTATCTTGCCATTAAGAGAACACAGCCACATATCAATCATAAATTGGTCACATTAAATTCCACAAAAGGATTAGTGAACAGCAGCAGAAATGATTATTTAGCCCAAATAGTTAAAAAAAACCCAGAATAGTTGATGTGCATATGATGATGATCATGGACATTCCAACGTAGGTAGTATTTATTTACCCTTTATTGGAGAATCAACTTTAGCTTTATTTATTATTTATTTATTCATTTAAAATATTTCTATCCTGCCTTTCTTCCCAAAAGGACCCAAGGTGGGATAGAAAAGCTTTGCACTTTGAGGATAGAACAGAAGCCTGGTTCTTAAATGGTAACAAGCATATATAATTTGTATCTTTAAAAGGATACCTGTGGGGAGGGGTTGTGGTTGGTAATGAGATGGGCACAAAGCACTCATTTGGTTGGTGCAGTTTGTTGCCACATCAAACAGCTGATCCATAGTTTGGCACCCCACCCCTTTCCTACAGGTGCCCACTTGCTGGCAACACCCCATGCCTCCTGCTCTGGGCATGGCCTTAAGAGTGGGTGGCTGCCTGTTGAACCACTCTGAATCATGGTTTGTGCCCATCTCTAAATATCACTACAATGGTACCTCTACTTACAAGTGGCTCTATTTGCAAGCAATTCAACTTAAAAGTGGAAAACTACTGGCGTTTTAACTGCTACTTTACAAATTTCAGATGCGGTCTGCTCTTAATTCCCCCCCCCATTTATTTATTTTTAATTTTATAGATGCAGCTGCTTTACTTATGAGTTGTTCGACTTATGAGCATCCATTCGGAACGAATTAAACTTGTAAGTAGAGGTACTACTGTATATAAATCTATGCATACCCATGGCAAATTTTCCTTTTGAAAACAGAAAAGAAAACTAAACAAAAATATTGTGAAGAGAAGAAAACAGTTACTTTGGCTTGGGATGGGAGATCAATGCATGATGATGACAAATGGATTGTTGTTAAATATACGTGAATGTTAATTAACTAGCAAGTCATAAGGTGCAAGGAGTAGTTTTCTTTAAAATTATTCATTTGTGGAAGAATAAATACAGGTAGTGCTGTATAGCGTGCATTTTGTCTTTTGTCTTTCCCCACTACTATCCTCATCCTAGGGCAGAAAGGAATGCTAAAGTATCCATCCAAACAAGGCTGGGGGATATGGGGCTCTCCAGATGTTAAAAAAGGTAAAGGTTCCCCCTGCACATGTGTGCTAGTCGTGTCCAACTCTAGGGGTGGTGCTCATCTCCGTTTCCAAGCCAAAGAGCCAGTGTAGTGCAAGTCTGTGGCCATGTGGCTGGCATAGCTGAATGCATTTCTGCGCACAGAACACTGTTTACCTTCCCGCTTTTTAGGGTGGTACCTATTTATCTACTTGCATTTACATGCTTTCAAACTGCTAGGTTGGCAGGAACTGAGGTGAACAGCGGGAGCTCACTCTGCTGTGTGGCACCCGGGATTCGAACTGCTGACTTTGCAGTGGACAGTTTTCAGCACTCTAGCCCACTGAGCCACCACGACCCCATCCAGATGGTACTGGACTGCAACTCCTACCATCCCTCACCACTGGCTATGCTAGGGTTTTTGGAGTTGCAGTCGTACTGTATCTTCAAAGCTACATGTTCCACAGCCCTTTGACAGCCAGGCCCGTGATAAAAGGGGCACAACTGAAGCAGTCCATTCATCAATTATATTTTCAAATAACTGACACACATTGGGAAGAGTTGTCCAGTTCATATATTGGGGGCCAGCACTAGTATTTTGTGTTCCTGCCCTCTAGATGTAAAAACTAGACGGTCATTTGTGGGGGTCTGAATATGTGAAAGCTTAATTTATACAATTTATATCCCTCATTAAAGGGAGGGGGCTGCGGAATTCTAGCCTAACTGTGCCTATGTCTACACACGGAGAACCCAGTTCACCCACCATCTTGCATGTGATCTTCCCCATTGCACATTCATTCCCTCCACTGCAAACCTGCCTTTACTTCATCAACCATGTCCAAAAATTGAACTCATCCTGGGAAAGATGGAAGTGCAATGAGCTAAGATGTTGGTTGGACAAGCACATAGATACATACAGGGTATAGATTCATATGCACTTTCTTTCCTCTCTTCATTAGACTACCCAAAAGTCACTTGAGGAATTAGGCACAAAGGAAGAAGATAAAGAGCATGTGAAAGCCAACCACCACCATCACCACCCGAACAGGAAAAGTATTTTCCCTACAATATCATGCAAATATTCCAAAAAGCTATGTATATAAAAGTGCTATGGAGACTTTTGGCAGCAGTAATTCTTGAAATAATTTCATGAGGAAATACAAGGAATCACTGCCCGATCCAAAAGTCAAGGGAGAATGGAAGTCTCTGAAAAAAGTAGTAGTTTCTGACGCATCTCAGTGTCAAGAACAATTCATTTCACATCCATTGAGATACGTCTGGGACAAAACAACATCTTCATATCAGTGGTGGCTCTTATTGTCAAAATACTGATACCCGCCAGTATCCTATTGCTAGTCCCAAATAAAGAGGACTCACTGCATCAATTTTTGACTGGTAATTCTACATGTAGACAGACCTCACTGAGTCAATGAGTCTATTTGTATTGGTGCTAGCAACAAAATACTGGACACAATATCTTATCATGAGAGGAATACTTCGCAACTTAATGTATTTGCCTAACTTAATGTATTTGCCTAAGGTGAAAAACGGTAGGCTAAGAAGTAGAGAGTAGACCTCCAGAAATGATGAAGATTAATGATCCATTAACTATTTAACAGGTTTTTGGTCCTGTGATTGCCACACAAAAAAAGCAGTATAGATTGGGGTCCTTCAGGGCTCTCTCTTGAAAGGAAGAGAGCTGTTTTCATTTTTCTAACTGAAAACAAATTAGCCAGCATGCATATATTTATGTGGGGAAATGCAGTAGGGAAAATGGGATCATATGTGAGAAAGTAAGATCAGCATTTGTTCTGTAGCTGTGGTTACTAACTGCAGTGTAATCTTTGCTGCTGAACAAACCTATTCTGATTAAAATAAAAAGAGACAAATAATTTAGTGGCTTTGTTATCCCATATTATAAAAGCATGGGGAAAAAACTGAGGAGGCCACGGCAAAGGAGAAACACAGGTATTGAAGTAGTCTGGAAATGTTGCTGGTATTCCGCTGAAATAGACAGCTATCTCAAGCAGCTAGTGAAATGCTGGTGCAGAATGTGTGGTTTCAAAGAGGTTACCTGAAAAAGGAAAAGTACAACTTACAATTAGGAATCTGGTGTATGTTACAGAATCATATAATAGTGAAGTTGGAAGTCCAACCCCCTCCTTCAGGCAGGAATACAAATCAGGATATCTGCCAGGTGGTTATCCAAATTTCTTTTGAATGACTCTCCAGTGTTGGAGCACTCACCTCCTCTTGTTCTCATCGGTTCTTATTTTGACTTGTTAAATGGTTTTGATTTATTGTATTTGTGCTTATTTGCTTATTTGTTCTTTTCATTATTATGATTTGATTATTTACTTCATGTTGGTCTGACTGATTAGTGTGGTGTCCAGAACTCAAGTTGAGGCCTAACCAGTGCCGAACAGAGAGGGACAAGCATCTCACAGAATCTGGACATTATCCTTCTGTTTAATACAGCCTAAATCAGCATTTGCCCTTTTTGTGGCTACATCACACTGTTGGCTCATATTCAACTTATGATCTATCAGAATCCCAAGATCCTTCTCGCATGTAGGATTGCTGAGCCAGGTGTCTCTCTTCTTGTAACTGTGCATTAGGTTTCTTCTAACTAGGTGCAGTACTTGGCACTTATCCCCATTAAATTTCATTCTGTTGGTTTCAACCCAGTGCTCCAGCCTATCAAGATCATTTTGAATTTTGTTTCTGTCTTCCTGGGTGTTAGCCATTCCACCCAATTTGTGTCATCAGTGAACCTGGAAAGTCTTTCTTGCACTCCCTTATCCAAGTCATTAATAAAAATGTTGAGGAGCACCAGGCCCATGTCCATGTTGAGCAGCTGAAATATCCTAGGACAGGCCTGAACAACCTGTCGACCATGGGTGACTGGTAGCCCACGGGGCTGTTTGAAGTAGCCCGATGCATCTCCGCCACCTCTGCTTCCGCCACCAGCGGCAGGGTGGACAGAAAAAAAATTGGCCCACCCGCACACCCAAAATTTGGCCCACCCAGTAGAAAAGGAAGAATTTTCCTTACTGGAATTGATGCTCCAGATATGTTTAACTACTACCTAATCTATCCTTCAAAAAGAAAGAAACTGAACATGACTGCAAATGGGTGGGCCTCTTCCTTGCCTCTAGTAACCAGGAAAATGGGTTTCTTCACCAAGACCAACCAACTGCAATCCTCTGTAGCTTTGACACAATTGCTGTTCAGATTAGCTGGTTGTCATCCTAGGCCTAGTGGGTCAAACTGCTTATCACTGTGCTCCTAACATGTAACTAATTATTGGCTTCAGCCTTTAGGTTGAATTTATTGATTATTCTGCTAACCGAGTTACATGGCCAAACTGCCATTAGGTAAATGACACTCATTTGGTGCATGGTTTGGCAAGTGTAATCTTAAGTCATAAACTGGAAGTTTAGAACTAAAAGCCTGGGGGTTTCTGAGAGGTGACTAGTGCCTCAACATGCTGCCCTGAAGAAGTACAGAACTTATGTCAACCAGTGCTTATGTGACCAGTGCACGCTCTCTCTGTGTGTGTGTCTGTTTCTGCCAAGGCAGGCAATAAAATCAAAGTTCCCACAAACCTTAAGAAAGACCTGCGAGTTTACTATGTCCATCCATCTCTCTGTAAGGCAGGGGTGGGGAAACTTCAGTCCTCCAGATGTTCTGGAACACAACTCCCAATCTTTTATCATTAGCAATATAGGCTCTGAATCCTGAATTTTGCACTCTAAAACATCTGGAGGGTCAAAGGTTCCCCACCCCTGCTCTAAGAAGAGCATACTCAGTCTTTTCTGACCACTGATGCCTAGCAAAGCTTCTTTTATGACATGCTGACAAGGCTTTCCATTGGTTAAAAACATTCTAGAAAATACTAAGTTTCAAATACAAATTAATAATATGGAAAGAAAAGAGTAAACTTGTACAAAACAACTATTTACTTGAAGAAATCACCTTCCTTTTCACTGGTTGTTCATTACACAAAAGCCACTATGAATTTTACATATTCATAAAGGTATATTTATCAAAATGGAAGCTGAATGTCTCTCTCATGCTCTTCTGTAGAATACTCCTATTTTATCACATTACAACAACTTGTTGTAAGGGGGGGGAAGAGTTGTATTTATACTGTCATCAGCTATACATAATTTCAATGTCATTGTTACATGCCATCAAGCTGTTTCTGATTTGTGGTTTTCCTATAAATTATGACCTTTAAACATTCCTACAAAAACGATTGGTTCCTGATAAAAGAATAAACAGTATAAGACAGTGGTCCCCAACTTATGAGTACCCAGATGTTCTTGAACTAAAACTTCCCAAAATCTTCACCACTGGCCATGCTGGCAGGATTTTTGAGAGCTGTAGTCCAAGAAAATCTGGGGACCTGTGCTGGAGAAGCATTGCTATAGGAAAAAGAATAGAGTATAACGACGCTGGGAAAAATGATATTAAACAGTAGGTTGGTTCTCTTATTCAACATGGGACGTTCCATTTATAATCCTGTCAAAACAGAATATATTTTCCAATGCACTGAACATCTAGCCAAAAGACCAAAATAACTAATCTTGAAATAGGATTTCTTGACTAATGTGAGTCTCTGTGTCTTTCATTCATGTGTTTAACAATATAAAAATTAGTACTGTAGTGCTATGAAACTACATCAGAGGAAACAGCTCAGTGGTTAGGTAGCTGGTTAAATTGATTCTCCACTGTGTCTCCTTGAAGAAGTCTGGATTCAATGATCCATCAGGTCCCTTCCAGCTCTGCAGTTCTAAGATGATGACGAAATGAATACTGGTAAAATACTAAAGAATGGATTCAGTGAAATTGATTTTCATTTACAATTGCAGAAATAACTATTTTCATTGGAAAATATACATTCTGTTTTGACTTAGGGCAGGGGTCTGCAACCTTTAAGACATAAAGAGCCACTTGGACCCGTTTCCGACGGAAAAAAACCCCTGGGAGCCGCAAAACCATTGCGACATTTAAAACAAATATAACACTGCAAATATATTTTCCCCTCCCCTCGCTCCTGGCTTTTTGAGCTCTCGCAAGCAACACACTCCCTCGTGCGCTCCTCGGACACGCTGCGTCCCGGCGCCGGGCTCAGGTGGGGTGGGAAGGAGCGCCGGCGGCTGCGGCTCCTCTGGGCACCCCCGAGGGCTTCTGAGAAGGAAGCCAATGAAAGTTGCTTCTTCGGCATTTCGGGCGCCGGGAGAGCGAGCGGGCGGGCGAGCCCGAGCCGCCGCCGCCTCCCCCCACCCCGCCACCCTGTCCCCGAGGGTTTCCATCGAGGCGCGCACCTGCCTCAAGTTCTCCCGCACGCGCAACTGGGGCGGCTGCGTGTCCGCCAGCCTCGGGGAGGGCCGGGCTGGGGGGTGAGTGGGCGCGCAGGAGGCACGTTCTGTGTGTTGGAATGGAGCAGAAGGCAGCTGCTGGCGGGCTTTCGGAGAGAGCGAGAGTGAGCGAGACAAGCAGGCAGGCGCACAGGCGCTCGGCTCGGCTCGGCTCAGCTTCTCGAGCCAGGTGGCGCGCCGTTGGCCTCCCCGGGCAGCCAGCGGCCCCTGAACAACTTGAGCCCGGCGCCCTCACCCCGCCACCGAAACCGGCTGAATCCAGGAGGGAGCCGCTGGAAGTCTAATAAGAGAGACCCCACATCAGGCCGGGGGGGGGGGGCTCGAACTAGCTGTCACGCCGTGTCCCTCGTCCCTCGACTGCCAAGTTGATCTCGTGCAGGAAAAAGAAAAGCCGACTTCCTCCGTTGCTTCTCTCCTTGCCCCCGCCGCCGCCACTGCTCCCCCCTCCCCGCTTCCGCCGCCACCAACCCCTTGCTTGTTGGGCCAGAACTGACAGCACCAGGCAAGGAAGCAGGGCGGCGGCGGCAGCGGCGGGGTGGGGGGGTGGGGAGAGAGAAGACTAGCCATGGCCCCCTCCCCACGCCACCTTTCTTGAGGTTCCCATTCCGCCCTCGCTGCCTTCTGCCCGGATCCTGCAGCCATGGTCTGACTCTCTCCCCCCACACACACACTCCATCTCTCCCTCCTCCTCCTCCTCCTCTCGCCCCCACCCTCCATGGAGGAGGGAAGCGCAGCCCGAGTGCGTTGTGCCCACACCGCTTCCACTTTTTGGGGGGGGGCAGTTTTTAAAAATCTTCCAAAAAACAGTACAGGAGGGAGAGGAGGGGAATTTCTAATCTCTCTCTCTCTCTCTTTCGCGGAGACACGCTGCGCGCGCGCCCGCTCCCCCGCGTTTTTGGAGCTTCATCCCGGCAAGTTAGTGCAAAGCCGTAGTTTTTTTTGGGGGGGGGGGACTGTAGCAAAGCAAAAGGAGAGAGAGAGAGAGAGAGATGCCAACTGCACATGTGCAATGCTTGGAAGGGGAATGGGGGGAAGGAAGGAGGGTTTTCTCTTCCTCCACGTTGAACCGTCCTGTCTAAACACTGCCCCCCACCACACACACACAACACACACACACACACATCGCTTCTTCCCCTTCCCACCAAACACCCAAACAAGAAAGGAAGGGGAAGGGGGGAAGGAAGGAGGGTTTTCTCTTCCTCCACATTGCGCACACACACACACACACACACACACACACACACACACACACACACACACACACGTCGCTTCTTCCCCCTCCCAGCAAACACCCAAGCAAGAAAGGAAGGGGAAGGGGGGAAGGAAGGAAGGAGGGTTTTCTCCTCCCGTCTTTTTTTTTGGGGGGGGGGAGGCAACAATCCAGATCTGGGAGGTTTTCTTGAAGTTAAAAAAAAAGAAAAAACGCTGCCGTTCGGGGGGCACTTTCCACCACGCCTCCCTCTCTCTCTTGCTCTGAAGAAGAGGGAGCGTGCGGGAAGGTAGAGCGCGAGAGTGTGGCCGCGCTTGGCTTCGCGCCGCCTTGTGGGATGGGCTGTCCTCGCGAGATTTGGCACCTTTGTATTGAAATTTCTGAACCCTCCCGGAGCCGCGGCAAATGTTCCAAAGAGCCGCATGCGGCTCCGGAGCCGCAGGTTGCAGACCCCCGACTTAGGGCAAAGAGCAAAAGAGAAAATAACATTTATAATGTGAATGATTTGAAGATCGGTCCATATATTCAGCAGTTAGCAAGTAGTAAATCTTTTCCTAGACTTCTAGCTGTGATTTCAATACTTTTTAACTGATAAAAATATCTGGTATTTAAAAATGATTACACTGAGAACAGTATTGCAGATTGATCGTTTCTTTCAAATGTAGGTTTTGTATATGAAGCTCACCCATGGGGAGTCTTCTAGAAAATAGTCTGAGATGCAAATTTTAATTTTGCATCTCAGTTGTCAAGAGGCCAGAGAAAGCTCTACCTTCTCCTTCTCCTAAATGTATACAATGGTCTGGAAGCTGCTCAGAGCACTAGAAGGTAAAAAGACATGGCAGCCATCACAGGTTCCTTCTAATCTAGTGTTTCTCAAAAGTCTGACAGATAAGGCACAATTTTCTGAATTAAAACCACCCTTACAGTTGAAGGCCAGTATCGTCTTATGAACAGGATAGAATGTCAATCCCCCCATGATCACTCACATTCCATAAGATATATGGAGATCATTCCACTTAACATAATGACTTCAACCCATGCAAGGGGATATTAGTGGCTTTGTACAGACATCAACTTGATCATACAACAGATCACTTCATGACTACTAGGGAAAAGTATTTTGCACTAGATGATTATTCACATGGCTAAAGCGCTGTGTATGTTATGTCTAAAAAACTAAAGCAATTAATAATCCCAAACAACATTCTGTGCCATGAAAAACTGAATGCTATAAAAATAATGAGACATAAAAAACATATTTTCACATTAATAATGCCACTATCACACCATATATTTTTTCTTTAACTTAATAATATTTCTGACTTTTGGAAACTTATTAAGTATTGTGAATACCCATTAGGCAACCTGACTTTAATCATCAACACTTTTAATTATACTAGGCCTCTGCTGCTTTATTCAACTAGATTCAAACAAATCCACTAAACTTAACAGGACTTACATTCACCATGATTAATTTGCCTCATTGATTTCAACAGTGTTCTCTAAGTCATTCTAACAAACTCAGATGATTTTAGTGAATGCTGTTTATATAACTTTGCTGTATTGGGATGGGTGGTGTAACATATGTACTTGATCCAACCCTGTTCTAAATAATTATCCCAACTCAAATGAGAGCAAATGCAAGGAAATGAACAACATTCTTTTATCTAACAGCTTTTACCTGTTTGTAGTAAAGACATGTCCAGTTTCTCATCACAGTCAGTTGCCTCTGCTAAATAGAAGAACATACATAATATTATTTTTCCAAAGTATATAAAAAGCCTGATTAGGTACAATAACAGTAATAGATATGAATGATAGGAATAAAAATGAATCATGTGTATTCCCTTAAACAATTCAGGGACACAAACTACAGTATTTCTTTGTTCCTGTCAGAAGCAATTAAATGATGCTTCTGGAACGGAAGGATTAGCAGACAGATTCTACCATTGCCCTGTAGATGTACAAATATATTTGTAGTCTTCACGTTCTTTGGGGAGACTCTTTATTTATTTATTTATTTATTTATTTATTTATTTAACTATATCTTGAAGGAACACTGTAAAAGCCTTCCAAATATTCTACAAATTATAAGGCACTTCAAGAATTTTGCAAAGGCACAAAAAGAACTGCTGACATAGACCAGCCAAATCTCAAGTCTGTATCTTATTTTTGGCAATATCCAGTTGTTGTTGGTTTTTTTTGGGGGGGGGCTAAATCTCAAATTTAAGACCTTGCCCCAAAATTCTCATTGGGCTAAGCCATGCAATCAGTTCCAAATGCCAGTAAGACCTAATCATGTATAGAGCACTACCAAAGAATAAAGCACTAGAAAGCTACCCTCATGACCCTAATTTGATGGGGAGAAGTATTTCTCAACAGTTTGACCAATTAATCTATTCCATACCAGTCAATGCTTTCCTATATAAGTCAGTGTTGTTCCACTTAAGACAGTGGACTGCACTGTAGCTAGGAAGCATTTGGGACAAGTGCTCTTTCCTCAGCTTTACGTCAGTTTTAGCCCACTTACATTATATGGTAAAAACTAGAATGGGTAACTGAGAACAATGTCCAACTTGGAACGGGTCATAGATTGCAATTCTTAGCTTTGTTGAAGAGTGACAGATAGTACTTTTATTTACACATATGACTCAGATGACTAATTAAATCTAACTTCATATCCCGCTGCAGTGGTTTTTCAAGTAGTACTGTGAAGAAGCACATTTCTTTACAACAGTAACAGATTTCTATTTGATAAATTGTAATCCATTACCAGGATTCAGAAAAAAGCCATTTCACTTATTTTACTGGGATGATGAAAAAACAAAAGAAAAGAAAACAAAAACCAATGATTCTTTTTAGGCGCATCCAGAACCTGATAGGCAGCCAAGCTCTCGCTGAACTCTTCATCACACATACCAAGTAGCTTAAACATTAGATTGACTAAGAAACCATACCTTAGATGTACATCCTTAAATACTGTATGTTCCAAAGCACCTTGTAATCACTGTCTAGTTGATTAGTTTAAAAGGAGGGAGGCACTCTGAGCTAGAAGAATGAGCATGGGTTCAGGTGCAGCCTCCCCCCACAATTTCCTGAGTCATCATACTGTTAAAAAGAAAGGCTAGGGCAATTCTAGTTTATTATTTTGTCCAGCAGAATTCGGGGTATGTGCTGATGCACATGGCTATACTACTGTATACTGTAAAATAAGTCTACTGAACCAATGCACTACTAGGGATATACATTTTGGATGACAAATCATGTAATTCTCCTTTCTGGGTGCTCAAATTATAGGACCCAGACCTTATAGACCAGTGGTGCCCAAACTTTTTGCAAGGAGGGCCAGATTTGGTGGCTGAGAATGTGTCAGGGGCTGGTTGCTCCCTACCCTGTCACCCCACTGCAAGCCCCACCCACTGACCCATAAGCCCCACCCACTGACCCCTTGCAACCCCACCCGCAGGAAGGAAGGCGGAGACCAAGGGAGGGAGGGAGGAAGGTGGAAACCAAGATAGGAAATAGGAAATCTTTATTGTCATTGCCCCCTTGAAGGAAGGAAGGTGGGGAACAAGGGAGGGAGGTGGAAACCAAGGGAGGGAGGAAGGAAGGAAGGAAGGTGGGGACCAAAGGAAGCACAGGGAGCCGTGGCCACAGGTCACCCCTTGGAAGAGGCGATCTGTGCGACCTTGCACCCCCAAAAACTCCCCAGTGGTGGTGACGGCTCACCCACCAGCCCACCCCAAAGCTCCTTGGCGGTGGCAGAGGCCCACTGGCCTGCCCACCCCCACACATTCTCCTGCGGTGCCGGTGGCGGCAGACCACCCAGCCGCCCAAGCTTCCCAGCGGTGTCAGTGTTGGCAGAATATTTTTTTTAAAAAAACTATGGGGCAAAGGAGGGGGAGGGAGGGGCGGGCCAGCCAGCCACAGGCCACTCAGAATGGCCTGACGGGCCGGATTTGGCCCTCGGGCCGGACTTTGGGCAGACCCTTAAAGTGTGCTAACTTGTATAAGGGTCCAGCTGTCAGGCTTTATACTTTGCACAAGCCTAACTTTCTGTTCCAAAAGGAAGATGCCCCAGTGGTTGCTGGCCAGCTTCATTTTGAAACAGGAAGTTAGGCTTTCCTAAGACATGAAACCCGAACATCCCTTAAAGGCACTCAGGGGTTAAGCCAACTATTGTTATTGCCATCCACACTTTCTTCTAAACAATATTTTTTTCTGTATCACTGCACTGGATTTCATTGCGCTGGAAGCAATCACCAATTGAGAGCAGAATTATTCAACCTCTGAGAAGGCTGCTGTTGTATCGTTACATAAATCTATTTATTCAGAGTATTGCACCATATAGAGCCCCCAGATATTGGACTGCAATTCCAAGAAGCTTTCACCATTAGCTGTGCTGGCAAAGGCTTCTGGGAGTTGCAGTCCAAGAACATCTGTAGAGTTAAGGTTGGAAACCACTGATATAGATTAACTGGAAAGTTAACAGATGTGCTGGTAGTCTATCCTGACAGCAAGTACTAGAATGGATAGGGTTCATAGAGAACGTGTGTATCATGATGAGTGCTGGTGCATCTGTTTGTGAGTCTCTGTGTTTGCATGTACACTTGGCATTCTATTTTGTGAATCTCTTCAATAAAGGTCATGCAATCACCACTGTCAGGGGTGAATGGTAAATAGCTAATGCAAAATAAACAAATACTGTACATGAAATCCAGTGTGTCTAACTCAAGACAATAACGAATTAATTGGAAAAAGTGCCATATCAAAACAAGATACTTCTAGTTACACACAAAATCACACTAATTTTGCACACTTATGGTGCAAAATATGGCAGTAAACTCTCCTTAGGAAACTGCTTTCAGAATCCAAATCATGTTTCTTTCCACAGCAATTCTGTTGATGAATTTTCTTCAGCCAAATATCAATTTTTCCAGTAAGAGCCTCCAATTCTAGGGAAGATGCCAGCTCTTATACAGTAAATAAGCTTGAAACAGAACCTATCTGCAACTAATTAAACTGTCTTAATATTTACTTAACATTAAGAAAGTAAGAAAGTCCTTTGAAATACAGTACAAAAATCAGTCTCCCTCTATATAAAAAGCAAATAAGCAAATACCCTACACTACAAAAAGATTTTATGTCACCCAAGACATGTCTACAGACACATCATCTTCATTACATCTCAGAAAAACATGCAGAAACATACTTGTGAGCAAATCTCTCCCTCTAAACTCCTTTCCCCAATTACTTTTTTGGGTAAAATACTCCCATGTAAAGATATTTAAATATCTTAAAAGCTTGCACATAATTTCCAGCCTTTTAGTTGGGCTATTAAAGAGAGAGAGTATGGATTTGGGAACCAAATGTCTTAGATAATTATTTCATATCTATGTGTGTGTGTTGTGTCGTGACAGTCGTGACCGACTCTTCGTGACCCCATGTCCATGGGGTTTTCTTGGCAGGAATACTGGAGTGGCTTGCCAGTTCCTACTCCAGGCTCCTACAGCACCTGTTATTCCCTGGTGGTCTCCTATCCAAGTACTAACCAGGGCCAGCCCTGCTTAGCTCCCGAAAACAAGCAAGATCGGACGTGCTTAGGGCACCTAGGCAGCTTTCATATCTATAATGTGAAGCAATAATCCACTTATACGAAACAGTCACGGCACCAATGCCACAGCATGATCTGAAAATATTATTGCAAGGACACATATTCAATCCAAAGTCAGAATGCTGAGTAATCAGGAAGAGAATTTTAAAAGGTATCCATGGGTATACCAACCCACCCTTAAGAACAATATCTTTTTCAAACAATCTTTAAGACTGAGTACAAAATTATTCTCATTGAAGGCCATAAATATCCTGTCACTTTTGTATCCTCCTTCATACTATTTCCACACCTTAGCACTACTTCTTGTCCTTACCTGAACCTCTTTTCAACCGTCTTCTTGCCAGTTTTATTTGATCCTGCAGGATTTGTACCCAGTCTCTTGGGCCAGGCAATTTATCCACATGGTTCGCAGTGCAATATTTTTCTGTGAACACTAAAACCAGAAAACATCTCTTAACAAAAAACAGACCATTTTCAAAGCTGGAGAAAGACAATGTCAAATAAAAGGATAAAGCAACCAAACATGAGGAACACATACTCAAATAACAGACAGTGTTTCATATAAAAACTGAGAATTGGTTTCAGATAATTTTGAATTACAGTATTTCATGTAATATCTTCCCATTTTATAGCATTATGACAGCAAACTACCCTCCTGATTATCAATTTTCCAAGAGTGGGAAATCACATAGGAGGCATCAAATACATTGTATACCCCCTTACAAGTATACTTGACATAGTGCAATCTTATGAAGACTCCATGTGTTGTGATACAGCTCTAGATTCTATGTGCTAGTCTTTTGATTTGAGACACCTCATTACTAAGACATTTTGAATACATTTCAGATCTAAGTCCTCAAGAAGCCTTTACCATATTAAAAATCATTCAACATAAGATGGCAGTAGAATTCCAAAAATATTCTTCAGTATGAAGAATATGCCACTTAAGCACAACTGTGAACATTGGCTAAGAATCAGTGATGCAGGCCAAGACAGTCAAAGGTTTGAGAATATGAAATTTAAAAATATAAAGCATTCTTTTTTATTTTGGAATCTAGAATTATCAAGGGTAAGTCTTTCATACTTATCTCAAACGACACTCAAGATTTATTGGATTCAAGCAGCAGATAACATAAACATATGCCTTTTAGAACAAGATCAGCATGACCTAATATTTGACACCAGTGTTTTCCCTTGAAATATGCAGTATTTCAACTGTATAGTTGTTTTTTAAAAAATATTCAAGTGTGTTACAAAAAAAACATATTTTTTCTATTAAAGGGAAGACTTCTATTTTAAAAAACTGATAGTCATTACTGTAGTATCCCAAATTATACTATGCACTGAAGTCTATCCACAACATTTTCCCAGATCTATTCACTATGGCAAATGGGAAAGGTACAGATGGAATCAAGGACTAAGGCAAGGATGTGCTTGAAATCTGGTTTAGCAGCCAAGTAGGGACTGGTTCACAAAGAACCTATTTAGTTACACTACATCTTTCTGGATGCTAATTTCCATATCCTTTGATGGGTCTCTTTGTAATAATAAAATGCCACATACAGAAGGATGACAAAGATGGTTCAGACCTGGATTGCTTAACAGTGGGAGATCTGCCATTTTGGCTTTCCACTGGCCAACAAACTGCAGCATGAAGAGTCTTGCTTACACTCTTAGTCTAATTAATTTACTGGACACAAATCCTGCTCAATTTCTGGTAACAGAAAGAGAACCACAAGTATAATTTTAAAAACAACTGGAGGAGCTGTTTAATGAGCCTCTCTTGGCAATGATTTTTTTAAAGCCTTGTCGTTCTTAAGACAACCTCACACTGCTTGAGCTACCACAAGGAACAAATGGATCTATAGTATATCTTATAGAATTGCTTTTCAAAAGTTAAATGTACAAGTGGAGCCAGGCAGAGTTAAGTTCCACGGGGCGCCATCCCTTGCTATTCGCTTCCAGGAACAGAATCCCTATCAAGCCTAGCAGAGTTCTCCCAGAAATATCATTCATGTGGGTACCATAATGATAATAAAGAGTGTTCTCTTATTATGAAAACAGCGCCTAGCAGTACCACCCCTGATATTATGAGCTGGTGAATGGGACCAAAGACAGAGGGCCTTTAGTATGCCAGAAATGTATTCTATAAAAGTTGTTTTATTTGCTTCATGAGCTTAAACTCTTGTTTCCACAGGCATTATATTCTATTACTTATTATTAGCCCTAAAACCAGTTGGTGGTCCCATCAACAGTAGACTTGCTGAATTAAATGCTGAATAGTGAGTCAAAATACACATACAGTATATGATATAGATTTAATTGATCTATTCTAGCTGAAGCTACCAAATGCATTCTGGCCAAAATATTTTTAAATAACTGAAATATGACTACAGTACATTGACTTATTTTCAAACAATATCAGCCTTCTGAAATAGGAAGCTAGATGCTCCCACCAATGGATTTGAACACTGTTCACTCTATCTATATACTGTATCTATACAGAACTTAAGCAAAAGAAGACAACTAGTTTGACTGGTGGCATATGTGCAACCCCTTCCCAACACAGCCTTTCTCCAAGACCCGTGCTTCAATGCCTGAATTCATGACTGGACTAAATTACTTACAGAGTGGAACTCCTATTTAAATTTAGACAGTTATGAAGCAAAAGTATACCAGAAACTGTGTGATGAGTACTTGTATCCTGCATTGTTGTTGTGTCATTACATTCGTGACCGACCCTTCGTGACTCCATGTCCATGGAGTTTTTCTTGACAGGAATACTAGAATGTCTTGCCAGTTCCTACTCCAGGCGCCTACAGCACCTGGTATTCCCTGGTGATCACCCATCCAAGTACTAGCCAGGCCTGACCCTGCTTAGCTTCTGAAATCAGGTTTGATCGGATGTGCTTAGGGCATCTAGGGAACTTGTATCCTGCATTAGACACAATTAAATTTTACTGCAGCTCAGAATTAGAGAAACGTTCAGAATCCTAGCTATATATAAAAAATGAAGAACAGAATATCTCCACATGAAACTCCACACACAGAATTAGCAGGCAATGTCTAATTCTTCATTCTAGTACCGCAGATGAAGGCATATGGGTCAGAGAACCATTTGGCTGCAGAGTGCACATCTGTGGTGGTCCCTGCATACTTTAATTTTGCTTTGAATCCATCAAGCCAAAAATAGGTTTAGCTCTTGTGTCATCGTTACCCGTTCCCAATGAATCTAGGATGCCGTGGTATAGGGATGAATTAATTTATAGATAGACCTTTCAAGGGACGGGAAGTGGAGAATTGCACTGATAAAAATGCACGACATGCTTCAATAATCTCTAAGTATAAAAACTAATCTTATTTTGTTGACCCTCAGTAACATTTCATCAACCCCAGCCTTATAACTGAATACTGTACAGTACTGAGTAATTTTGTCTTGTAAAATAATAGCACTTGACAAACAGCTGCATACTGAGTTTCCTTAAAAGCTGATCTGAAAAGCACCACACACACACCCAAAATCAGTGGGATTGATGCACAATTTAAATAGCTCATTGTACAGAAAAATGTGCATGGTGTTTTCTAATCTGAAAGTTAGGTACTGCATCTATGAATGTTCCCCTACACAGAAAATATTCACCACATTAAAAAATGTAAGTACCCTGCTTATTATTATATTATATTATATTATATTATATTATATTATATTATATTATA
>JAHTLZ010003305.1:5437499-5454219 GCA_023846285.1 Phrynocephalus versicolor
TATTATATTATATTATATTATATTATATTATATTATATTATATTATATTATATATTAGCAGGCCCGGGGTTCCTTCTAAGGCATGCGTAGCTGTGCCTGTGCCCATGTCTTGCTTCCACCTCCTCCTCAAAGGGGTGTGAAACCCCTATGCACCCATCATGACTGTTTCTGTTATGGTTGCAATGGAACTCTCACTCGGGGTGGGGATTTTCACATGTGCACGCACAGAAAAGAGCCCTGTGCAGTGGGGATGAAAATTAGAGGGCAGATTGAGCACACCATTTAGTGATCTTGCCACTACTCTGGGCAATTTC
This sequence comes from Phrynocephalus versicolor, assembly GCA_023846285.1. NCBI lineage: Eukaryota > Metazoa > Chordata > Lepidosauria > Squamata > Agamidae > Phrynocephalus > Phrynocephalus versicolor. The sequence goes on from JAHTLZ010003305.1 coordinate 5,437,814, forward strand.
CAGCAATAAAATAAACATAAAGAGAACAGACAACTCCCAACCCAGAAATATAAAATAAAGAAATGCAATATAAAAGGACAACAGATCTAAAAATTAAGATGGCAACAATGGACAGGATCAAGATTATCCAATAGAATGGTCAAAATAAGACTACGGGATCAAGAATTATGAGGGGAAGATATCCTAAAATGCCTCCTTGAAAAGACCTGTTTCCTTCTTGTGGCCACTTGCAGCATCAATGCTTGGGAGGTGCGAATGGCATGGGAAACTGATCCTTGACAGAAATATTCCAATAGACAGTGAGTTCCTAAACCATTTAGGACTTTAGGTCAACCATTTAGGTCAACACTAAGAGACCTACCTTAATGTGCTGGTTTTCAGCATGTGTAATGTAAATGCTGTAACATGTGTCTTGTGGTGATACAGGCATGTACTGTATCATGCTATTCTAACATCTGAAGTAATGCAGCCTAGAAACAGTATTCATCATGTGATGAGCTAATGAGCCAGACGAGATGACAGAAGGAATTGGGATACACTTGCAGTTATGAATGGAATAGTATAACATGTTTACAAATTCTCAAAACGAAATACAGCATAAAAACTAGAAAATCTTATAAGACTAAAATATAGTACACACATTACCTTTTATTGCACCCACAATATTTTGGTCTAGTCCTTTGCGATTATCATTGAGACCTCTTTTCCTCTTGCCATTGGGTAATGAATTGGCCAAGGTTTTGTCATCAAAAAATGCACACACCAGCTTTCGAAAAAGCAGGCTTCCTGAACGAGTGTAATTGGCTAATATGGAGTCCAGTTGTGATTTAGGCATAACAACATCAAAGCCTTCTGCAAGTTGCACTTCTGGCTATCAAAAGAATGTGAATATGTTATTAGCACCTACTTCGTAACAATTTATTCAAAGATTAATGTCAATGAGCATTCAGCCATTTGTATAAACACATATACAAGAGGCCTTCCTCACCCCACAACAAACTCCTGCTTCTCTGAAATGATAGTTGTCGATGAGTATATATTGCATCAATTATCTGCCCATTCATCATTATAATTACTACAATTTAATTAGTAGAGCTGGAATAATCCCAGGCAGCTGATTACCTAAGATACCTATATAATTTATATTGGCAATTAAAACTTTGAAATATTTATTCAGTCCTGCACAGCATTGTTTCACTACAATTTGATACTGCCTGTTAGGAATTTAAAATTATAATTATTATAGGTGCAATCCTGCATTGCTCAACACATTCCAATCTCACTGTAATAAACTGTACTCATACGTAAACCAGATTATTAAAAGCTATGCATAAAATCCAAGGCTAAAATCCTAAACACATTTTTTCAGTAATAAATTTGGGTGCCTGTGTTTTCAGCAGATAAGTAAAATGAGTAAGAGCAAAAGCAGTATTGTCTTTTTGCACAAATTTATACACCATAAAGCTGTCTATCAATGGATTATAAAACTTCCCTACCAAGTTCATAATCTGAAAATTTCCCTGAAAACTTCATAATCAACACACAAAACCCACAGCCTTCCTTGTTACCTCTTCATTGCATCTGATAATAATAGCTTGGAAACATGAAGGCTCCACTTGACTATACAAATTGTAATTTGTTGTCCTGTTAGTTTGTTGTAAACCGCCCGGAGTTCCTCTCTAGGAAGACGGGCGGTATATAAGCTCCATAATAATAAATAAATAAATAAATAAATAAAAACTCCATGAACATGGGGTCACAAAGAGTAAGTCACGACTCAACACACACACACACATTAACACCAATCAAGAAATCAACAAGATATCTGACTAATCCAGGAGTTACTGTATTTTTTGCTCCATAAGATACACCGGACCATAAGACACACCTAATTTTTAAAAGTACTGTATGCATGTGTGATAAAAATATTCACACATACATACTGCATCGGGTATCTGTGATGGCTACCGCCGGGAGTCTCCAGGGTGGCCACTGCGGAAAGGAAAGAGCTGTGGTGGAACAGCTTCGCAGCTCCTCAGTGAGGGGCTTGTTGGAGCTGAAAAAGGATAGCCGAGTTACAAGAAGTTAAGGCTGGAGAACAGGGAGTCATGACCTGGTGGATGCTCATGGAGAAGGAACGCTGAGATCAATGTAGGGCCATGGGAAGGGGTGGCTGTACTTGTCAGAAGCTGCAACTTTAACAGCTCCATCTCGGCCACCTGACCTCCCCCCCCTCCCACGAACCCCGCTCCCTCTCACCGGACAACCTCTCTGTGCAGTAGCATCTGCCTCTTTGTTCGCCCAAGCCCTCAATAAGCACCACTCTTCCATCGCCCCAAGTCGAGGTGTTGGAGGCATCGCCATGGAGCCCGTGGGTCTGAGCAAGGAGGAGCGGTGTTGTATTTGTATGTGCACTGACTCTCACCCCTGGCAGCACCTGGATGCCGCAGTGCCCACCGCCGGGTCCGGAGGGCTGTATTCACTAAGATGCACAGAGATTTCCCCTTACTTTTGAGGGGGAGAAAAGTGCATCTTATAGAGCAAAAAATGTGGTCCTTTTTAACCCCCCCCCCCAATATTTCTTAAAAGGTAAAGAAAAAAGTGAATGTTTATTTCCCGTGTCATCACTATAAACTGGTAACCAATACTGAAATAATTTTACCAAAAAGCAATACTGAGGCTGCTAGAATGGAACATCCCATGTTTTAAATAAAGGAAAAAAATGCATGTTTCAGACAGTGCTTATTTTTTTGGAACTAATTACAGTTATTTTAATGTAAAGTTATGCTACTGGAGCTGGTGACAGAAGCCCAATGCCAATCCATGCCCCATGCAGAGTCTTTACAGGCATTTATTTAAGTGGAGAACAATGTATATTTTAATGTGTGACGGTTTAGTATATTAGAACAGGAATATCACTTATATTTGCCCCAAAATGTATCTGTCTGTTATGTCCCTCCTTCACATTCACCTTCCTGTGTCAACATCCTTTATTTACAGTCTATTTACAAGGAAAACCGACTGCACATTTTCATGTGTACTGCTTAGCCTCTTAGCATTACTGTACTGGTCCTAAAGTTTATTGGTAAACAGAATTGACAGTCAAACCCACTACAAAAGCAGTAGCTCACAAACATGCCGCCTAGAGTAGCCTTTAAACCGCCCAGAGTGGCCCTTTGTTGCCAGATGGTGCTGTATACACAGCTAAAAAACAAACAAACAAATAATCACTGCTACTGCTACACCATTATTCCAGTTTTGTTCCTAAAGACTGCTCCCATTAGCTTCTGTCTATATCATTCTTTCCTAATCTTCCATACTTTTCAGTTGTCATCCTTCAGTTAACCTGTCACCTGATGCATCTGAGCTACCCTCAGGGCAGGTTTCTTTCCCATTAGGCAATTCAGACTCCCAGCGAACAGCACATCCTTCCTCTGGCCCCAGGGCTTGCAGAAATTCTTCTCACCTATTACAGCAATCCCTTGAATTATTAATGCCTTGAGTTAAGAAAAACTTGAACTATAAAAGGAAATCCATAGGTATAGGGAAATTTTGAATTACGAAAATTTAACTCTGGGTTTTTTTTGTTTTTTTATTTACAAAAAATTTCCAATTGCAATACTGCCATCTAGAAGCCACTGCCACTACAGTACTGCAAGTGCAAAGTAGGGAGCATTTTATAGTTGGATGCAGAGAACAGGAAGTGCCTGTTATGGAGTCATTCAGGAAATATTTGGCACCATTTTGGTGACTTGTTGGAACTTTTGGGTGGATTTCTCAAGCAGTTGAAAGGTAGGGAGCTGAGCTTCTGTGATTTGCACACCTGTTAATGTACTTTTTTTCACTCTGGGGTGTGTGTGTGAGATTTCCCACTTGGAACAAATTAATCCATTTCCAGTGCATTCCTATGGGAAATCACGTTTTGAGATACGAAAATTTTGAGTTAAAATAATAACAATAACAATAACAACAGCAGCAGCAACAACAACAACAACAACTTGCACCCCGTGAAGCGGAGAGGGATGAATGGCTGGAAAAGCAGAAGAGAAGGGAGAAACCCAGAGCTGCATCCACCATGGAGGCTGGGAAGAGAGAGATGTTATGGAAAGGGTTTAAAGACTCTCTTGAGATTCTGGAAGAGGAGAAAAGAGAGAGAGAAAGCAAAAACCCTGCTATGGCAGAAAAAAGGGTTGAGGAAATGGCAGGAAGGTCCCACCAATCAGATGTGGTGGAGGTGGGGTTTGGAAACTGTAAAAGGGGGAAGCCACATGTTCTCCCACCAGATTGGGAGTGGGTATGGATGGAGGATCCATGGACTGGAAAGTGGGAAAGAATGATGATGCCCCAAAAAGAGGCTGAAAGCTATAGACACAGAGTACACAAGCAAGGCTGCTCTTATTGGGGAGAGCGGGAGGCTCGAGAGTATAACCGAAAGAGGAAGGAGATAAGACAGCAGTTGGCATTGGAGCAATGGCTGTCCAAGGTGCGGAGGAGGCGAAAGCTGGGAAACTGAACGCCACAATGGACTTGACCCAGAAAGAAGACTATTCCTTCCGTTCCCGCCAACAGAGACGCCTTGGACCCAAACACACCTCCGAGGTTGGGGTACAGGTGGGGGAACCGCGTCTCTCCGAGAAGGAGAAGGGGACCAGTGGTAGAACCAGCTTTCCCCAGGTGGAGGTGGAGGACTTGATTTCTTTCTAAGGACTCCTAATGATGACTTTAAGAACAACCCCTTTGTTACCAAAGTTAAAGATGTTGAAACTGTTGTAAGGAAAAGAACCCCTGTGGTAGTAGAAGAACCAAATAAAAGTTCAGTTTATTCGTTTCAAGATATGCCTTTTTTTAAGTTGGAAGGGCGGGACGCCTGGGCAAAGAGTGAACCCTCACAATAATACTAAATAATAAACTTTATTTCTATGCCACCTTTCTCCAGCAGTTACATTTATTTTCATCTTGCCTTATTTACAGAGTAGGCTTAACTCATAAGGACCAGAATACTACTGATGTTTGCATAACATTTGTATAACTTGCCACAGCTAATCATGGCCAACTGACATGGTGCCAGGGCATGCCTTGGTTGTGCTCCATCCAGCTCAGCCAAGAAGTGTCTCCTTCATGCCTTGTCAATTACCTGCTGCAAGTTATGCAAAGCTTTGGTGAACACCAACTATTCAACTAGAACTAGAACAAAATAAAAGATTAGCAAATTAAAATACATTCTAATTAAAGACTATCCCTCTTACATATGCTATGTCCCTATGTCTATGTTATTGACTCAAACTGTAATGGGAACACTCTGATGAGTGTAGTTTTCCAATATAAAAAAGACTATATCAAGAGTTTGTCATGAGTCAGGGGTCTATGGTCAACAAACAGAGGTGGTAGAGCTAAGAATTTAAAAAAAATGTCCTCAGAGAAGATATTTATTCACACAGCCATTTTTTTGCACTTAAAAATAAAAATAGAGGCATTGATTGATTTGGATGAGAAGTTGCTCTCTGTGCACAGCTGTGATTTCCCCCTCTCTCATTGATAGGATACCTATGCATAATTAAAGGACATGTGCTTGATAATGACTGACACAAAGTACATGTTTTCAATGGCCGGCCTATCACATGATAATAGTAATAAATCATGGGGAAAACATGATACTGAACCTATCCATTAAAAGACCAGTTTTCTTGTACTGCATAAGATAGAAATATGTTCGTACAACTGGGGCTCTTCACAGGCAATCCATGCCCTCAATTAGAGATCCAATTAATGTTATTTGTGGGTTTGTATGCGTGCATTTTATAAATGAATCAGTCTGCACTCCAGTCACATAATTTGAAAATAAAATGCTGATTTATTCCAGATTCCTTCAGTAGTGAATTATCCTTCAATTGCAAGCAATCAGTATCCAATTGAGTTTCACAGGGACATTTCCAAGAATGATTTATAGCCAAACAGAGTTTGCTAACATAAAATAATCTAGGCAATAGTGTACATAATTAAAACAAATGAGAGAACTGCCAAAACTAAAATTAGGAAGCAGCAAATTAGATTTTATCCTAAGCATTTGGGATTAAGCTAGATCTCCTTTTCCAATTCTATACAAGTTTATTTTCTTTACATTTAAAAAAATCACTTCTGAGAAACTCAATACGCTTGTAGATTCCTGATCACAAAGAACAAATTCTATTAAGCTAGATTCCTATGCAGAGGTTATTATGTGCCATCAAGTCTCCTCCCCTTAATGACAACCCTATGAATGGAGTGACCTTCAACATGTCCTGTCCTCAATAGCTCTAATCAGTTCTTGCAAAGCCTGTGGATTTCTTTTAGGCAGTCAACCCCTCTCGTATTTGGTCTTCCCCTTTTCCTGCTGCCTTCAACCTTCCCCAGTTTTATTTATTCATTTGACTGACATTGTGCCGTATTAATGCAAGCACTACTCTGGGCATCTTACAAGCCAAAACCCAAAAATCCCGCAGACCCCACATAAAAATACATACAACAATATGGCAATTTTAAAAAATTATACAAAAAAAGAGAGAACAAGAAAAGGGATAAACTATTAACAGTCTCTAACCCATTTGATAAAGGCAGATTTCAACAGTTCTGTTTTCAACAATTTCCTGAATGTAAGGAAGGAGTCTGTTGTGTCTCTGCTAGTAACCTATTCCAGAGAATAGGGGCCACCATAGAGAAAGCTTTTCTGTCCCTTTGGTATGGCCACAATATAAATTGAGAGAAGAGCAGGTGAAACTGGTAGTTGATTTCTGAGACAGATGTTCCAACAGGTACCAAGGTCCTATGTCATAACCAGTCCCTTGAATTGAGCAGAAACCGACAAGGAGCCCATGAAGATACTGTACACCAAGATATATGACTGACTCTGAAATCAGCCTGACTGCGAGGCAGGTTGGAGCTCCTGAAGCTTTAATGTTGTATTCAAGGATAGCCTTTATTGTCCTTTCCAGATAATCTTGCCTTCTCATTGTGTGCCCAATGCAGGGACAGCTTCTATTTCATAATTTTTTGCCTCCAGGGATAGTTCAGGCTTGATCTGATCTAGGACCCCTTTGTTTGTCTTTCTGGCAGTCCAGAGTATCTGCAAAGGCCTCTTCCAGCACCATGTTTCAAACAAATCAATTATTTTCCAGTCAGTAGTCTTTACTGTCCATGTATCACACACCGTATGAAACAACTGGAAATACAAAAGTGTGGATGATCTTCGTCTTTGTCTCCAGTGGTACGACCTAATACTTTATGATCTTCTCTAATTCCTACATTGTTTCCCTACTGAGTTTCAGTCTTGTTCTGATTTCTTGGCTAAGTCTTCATTTCAACTGATGACTGAACCATTTTACTATTTCAATTTCTTCATTGTCAACATTAAATTTATGCAAAGTCATTATTTTTGTCTTCTTCATGTTCAACTGCATTCCTGCACTGGCATTTTGTTCATTTTTATCCACTGTCATTTCAAGTCATTTCTGTTTTCTGTCAATAAGATGGTATCATCTGCATTATGCATATCTTAAATTATTGACATTTCTTCCAACAATTTTTATGCCTTCAACTGAGTCTACTCTGCCTTTCTGTATGACAGAAATGGATGTGTGGACAAACTGCAAAAGTCTATGTTGTGACACCTTGAGCAACACTTTGCTTGCATGGGGAATTAAAGCAAATGGTTTCATTGTTCCTGGCACGCCTCAGCATTTCTTTTCTTAGGGACTGAATTGTATATTAAACACTGCCAGTCGTTGGGCCAAAATCTTTTGAGTATGCCACTTCTGTTTTGAAGAAGCACCACCATATAACCCTAATACTGTGTTCGATCTCAAGTGAAACCTCATGGGAGTTTCCTGATTAAAATCCCCCCTGCCTATTTGCATATCACCCTTATCTGTTCAATCTGTATGCATTCTCACAAACACTAAAATATTTTAAATGCATTTTTAAAAAGCAGGAGAAACATGTACACTGGTCCTCTCTAATCACTAGACCTGATTGCATGGAGAACTGGGATACTTGGAAGACACTTAGTAGGTTATGGACTTGAGTTGGCAGAAGCAAGGAGAAGCAAGGCAAAGCAAAGTGTTCTACTTATATCTTGCCCTATAGTGCTTCAAGCACTCTCTGGGCAGTTTGCAATTTATTTATGCAGGCCACACATTGCCCCCTCCTAAACGAGTTGGGTACTCATTTTATTGAACTTGGAAGATAAATAGAAGGCTGAGTTAACCCCCAGCTGGCCACCTAAGACTGAACCCCAGGTCGTGAGCACAGTTATAGCTGCAGTACAGCAATTTAACCACTGCACCAAGAGAATTACTGCACCAACACAGTTCTGTATACATGTAGAAAAGAATGGGCAATGAATGTCACTGCTGTATCAGTGCACTCTGTGGCCACCAAAGCCCTTGTTTATGCCCATTTTTGGGGGGGGGCACTATCTGACATATTTTTGAACCTTTATAATGTTATTTTTGTAAATCAGTTTGCAATTTACATGTGTTTATATACAAAACATTGCCTAATTTTATACTACATTCTATTAACTTTATCGTGGTGCTTCTGATAGAATAAATAAAGAAATATCAGTGCATGGATATCCGCTTGCACTCAACTGCTTGTCATCCATGGATCAAACTCACTTCAGCTATGGGCTAATTGGGGAGCATGAAGCAGAATTTGAAAAAGTTCATTTTCTAGTTTAAATTTTTCAAGAATCTCCCTGCCACTATATAGTATAAAACAGCAACATTTTCAAGATCTGTTTTTAATTAAGCAATTGCTATATCTTGGTCCATACAATAAACTGAAAAATTTAAGATAATACTATTCCAACATACAGGCCATGAGTACTGGAAGAGTTAAAATAGCAAGAGAATGTATTAAAAACCCCATGAATTCTGAAGAGTGGTATATATGTGCCAGATTTGTTGGTGATTATCATAATTTCAATGAAGAAATTCAAGACGGGGGAGTTACTTAATTCAGAGCTGAAAGTCACCCTGAAAACAAACCAACAACAATAGAGTTATAGCTATTTCATATATATATATATGTTGTGGCACTTTCTAGACCAGTGGCAGCGCACCTTTGGCATTCCAGATGTTTTGGACCACAACTCCCAGAATTCCAAACCTATATTGTCAATGACAAAGGATTTTGGGAGATGTGTTCCAAAACATGTCGAGTGCCGAAAGTTCACTGCTATACTATTTTATTGCTATGCTATTTTTAATGCAAGTTTTTGTGGACAAGTCCACTTCCTCTAAGTTAACAGGAAATGGTAATGATAAACTGAATACATAACATTTGCAACAAAGTGTTGCACTTGTTCAGGTTTCCAGTCACACAATTCCAGTTTTTTTCTCTTGTTTTTCAGTGAACCACTATTGAACCAATAATCAGTACTCCATGTCTATTGTGCCTTATTAGGTTGTTCCAACTGTCACTCAAGGATTTTTCTACAATACAGATATTTCATTATTTTTAATAACAACAAATAAAATTCCCAATATTAGATATTCACAAATTGAATCACAACATTTTCCCTAAGCCTGATACTGATCTTACTGACTGTGGACGGTGCTGCTTGGGCTATATAAGGATCCACACTCAAAAGAACAGAGTTTGCTATTAATATATTATAAAGTGCAGAACTCAATTAATGTTTGATCAAAATTAATTAATTAATTGGAGAAATCTTAAGCACGTATAGCCTCATCTTCCATTCTTGTTCATATGAAAGTCCAATAAGATTATAATAAGTGGGAAAGCACTCTAAGACTACATTCAGAAATCTTGTTGACTTCAGTGAGGATGATTCCCAAGTTAAATGGGCAAAAGAATGCAACATTCACTACTTTTTTGTCTGTAATACATAGGCATATTTTATATAATATATTCAAACATCTAAAAACATGAGAGCTAAAGATCTGTCAAAAAGAAAACGGCAAGTCGGAATTTTCTAAAGTTTACAATGTATCCAAGGACTATTTCAAGGTTTCAAATAAGCAGAGATGTCAGACAATGGTGCAATTTAAACCCTTGTCCATTCAATCTGTCATCACAAGGAAAGCCAGACTAGATTCAGATGAAGGAAGAGTAAAATATGGTGGAAGAAATATAAATAATTTATAATATGCAGATGACACCATCCTACTCGCAAAAAAGCAGCAATGACTTGAAAGAACTTTTAGTGAAAGTAAATGAAAGTGCCAAAGCAAGACTGCAGTTGAATAAGACGACAAAAACCATGGCTACAGAAGAATTACACAGCTTTAATGCAGACAATGAAGAAAATGAAATACAGTGGTACCTTGTATAAAGGAATTAATTCGTTCCAAATGAAATTATGTTAAGCAAATTTTCCTTTATAAAAATTCCCATAGGAATGCATTGAAAACAGAGTGATCCCATTTTTCTGTTGTATGTATTTTCCCCATAGGCGATTATGTTAAGCAAATTTTCCCTAGCTCCAAATTTTTTATGTTGTACAAATTTTATGTTATACAAGCTCTGTTATACAAGGGTCCACTGTAGAGATATTTCAGTTATCAATCCAAATGAACACTGTAGCCAAGAAATTAGAGGATGAGTGAGACTCAGAAGGTCACCAGTGAAGAAATTAGGAAATATCATCATGTAAGGCTTGTGGGATGGTAGAGTGTGTGAAGAAATTGACTGTCGCCATAATAAACAAAATAAACTCTGCTAAAGAGAAGGAATAAAATGCTTCAATTTACTAACAGCTCTTCATAGATAAAAACAAACACCATATAGTATAATAATAACTTGTTACATCAGTGAGCATAACTGGTTAACTAGCCTCATTACTGACTAACTGACTGACTCCATAGCTGACAGAACACATCAGTCTATTTTCAAACTCCATTGCAAATACTGAGTGCAAAAAAAAGGCAGGAAAAAGAATTTGAGGTAGAACAAGAACTATTGGCTGTTACTGAATTAATTGACATTCACTGCAGAGTCTATTCCAGCCAAACCCCCTTAAAGGCATCAAACGCAGATTGCACTATATCTAACAAGGAAGTGTCACTGGAGACAAAGACCAAGTTCATCCATTTCCAATCACCATGTATAGATGAGAACGCTGGATAGTAAAGAAAGCTGACAGAATGAAAAGTGGTTTGTCTGAAATGTGGTGCTGAAGGAAAGCTTTGTGGATACCCTGGACTGCCAGAAAGATGAACAAGTGGATGCTAAATCAAATCAAATCAAAGCCATATCTGCAGGCAAAAATGATGAAACTGCAGCTGACCTACTTTGGGCACATCATGAGAAGGCAGGATTCTCAGGAAAAGACAGTAATGTCGGGAAAAACTGAAGGTAGCAGGAAAAGAGGAAGACCAAATATGAGAAGTTAATTTTTCAGTACAATTCATAGAATGCCTCTGTGGAATTCTGGAAGGTTAACACAAACATTAAAATTTCTAATTTCAGACATTTTGTACATTTATCTACTAAACAACAGAGACAACTCCACCAGTGAAACTGGGAGTTCCCCACTGGATTAAGACAGGCCTTAGCAACACAGTCTTTCAGTAAGTTAAACTTTGCATCTGGAAACTAGGTTTCCACTTTCTTAACAGCTTTGTACCTATCAAGAACAGGGAAAAGATCAACAGTAGAAAAATGAGTCCAGGCTCAAAACATGACAAATGAAAAGGGCCTCTAAAAATGAGTCAAATTATAGAACCAGTATAAAACTAAAATATAACCAGCGTATCCCTTCCTACTATGGACAACTCAAGCATAATTATAATTTCAGAGAAAGAACCACAGTAACTATGTATCATTCCATAGAGTCTGCGGTATGACACACTAATCTAATTACCAGTGTAGCTCACATCTGTGTAACTGAATTATCATGACTGCTCTTTTTTATTATTAGTTTGCACTTCTGGAAAGGTACAATATTATCTACAGAATTCCTTTCATTTATGATCATTGATACAGAATTTAATTATGTGCACTGAACTTCGCTCCACTTAGAAAATTGGAAACTGGTTTCTCAGAATTAAAAAGATACACTGAAGAAATTAATGTCCGGCTTACTCATCAGCGAAGTTCTAAGAAAGCCAAGTGGCCACCCTTGTGATCTCCAGATCTTCATTCTATAAATATCTATTTCAAAAGGAGAAAATGCTAAGTTTGTCCTTTTTTAAAGCCCATCTATACATTTTGATGTTTGCAAATTCGTGTGCCTTCACAAATCCATAGGAAGTGCCATTCATGTTTCCTAATTTCATGCTAAAGCAAGAATATAATACCAGGCAGTTCAATCTCATGATTAAAACTAAGCAGGTATGACACACCCAGTAGCAGCACAACCTGTGATCTGCGCAAATTGAAATCACTAGTGGTTGTAACTTTGGTCAGCAGACAATCATGTGTTTTTCAGCCCAAGAAATCCCCCTCTCTCTTCAATTTTCTATTTAAAATGTTAACATTTTTTTTCTCGGTGCTTTTACAAGGCCGCACTTAATATTCTAGTTCGGCATGTGTATTACAAAAAAAAAATCAAAAAGGATTGACGGAAAAGAGACAAATCATACAAAAGGCCCATTTTAGAAACAGTATTGCTTCAAATTGTTGCAGAAATATATCCCATAAATGTCAGCTTCAATACAACAACCCATAAAGCTATTGATACACCAGATAAAGTTATGTGAAACTTATCTCAGCAATGCTGCTAATTTGGGAACTGCTGACAAACATGCGGACAAAAGTCCCTTTTTTTCATGAATCCTTCTTTCCTCATCCCTATTGAATTTGAGCACATGACTCCCCATTCCTTGTTACATCGACCATTTTCCCCACTTGTTCTTCATTATCTCTCTTATTGTTAGAATATGCATATTTCAACCACAGGTGGCACTGCATAAATAGCAGCAGTGAGACATGTGCACTTGACCCCAGCCCAACACACTAAACCGAGTAAATCAAACTGAAGAAGCAGTTTTTCAAAGCTACAGATAAACACATTTTTTCTCTGCAATGGAGAAAAGCCAGTATCCCCTCTTTCCTACTATCTGACACCTGAAGTTTCTTGAGTAGAAAGATAAAAACCTTATGTAGCATTTTATCACCAAAACTTAGGTTCTCTAAAATTCATTCACCAGATATCTGCAAATACTGTACTGTATGTGAACTGCTGCTACTGTTCCGTAGTGAAAGTCAATGTGACTGTGAATAACACTACCAAGGCTTGATCAGTGCTGGATTCAGTGGACTTCTTTCATGGAAAGCATTAAAGAGGAACTAGATTATTAGTCAGACTATTTCATTCTAGCTAATACCTGTACATAAACTTTTCCTATTTGTTAATATGTGTATAGAACAACCCATACCCCATTACCTGTAGGGTAGAAAAATATCCGTAGGAAGACAGTATCAAAACCTAATTTTAAAACTTGCTGCAGCAAATACAAAATCTATGTCACAAAGCCAGCACTGCAGTCAGGATCTGTTCTGCAAGGAACTGGAAGTACTGTATAATTTACCGTACCCAATCTACTTACATCTGAAGATGAAGATTCAAGGACAATGCCAAATCCTGAAACCTGTGGCTCCAGTTTCAAAGAGGACTCGGCTACATCCACGTTTGACCTTTCAGAATGTGTTGGTAGCTTTTTGTCATTTTCTAAAGCATTGGGCTTCCTATTCACAGTAAGAGGTTCAATAGTCTTTGGGGTCATTTTTTTCTTTTTATTTCTCTTTCTTGATATTGTTGATTTCTGTGCACAAACCAGAGGAGCTGAAGGCTGTTGTCTGTTCTGAGCAGCAACTAAAGAAAACACCACAATAACATCTGTGAGTGTGTGTGCAGTTACCAGAGCCTACAAATGCCAAATTGACTTTCTAGTGTATTCCCATGCCAAACCCTTTCCTAGCTTAGATGTGAAAATTTGCATTCTACTTAGACCAACAACTCTCTGTTCAAGGTACTTTAAAAAAAACCTGAGTGAATAGTGCTCTCTTCTCAGTCTTGAAGTAAGTGAAATTAGATATCCTTAGGGCTCCAAAGTGTCAAGTTCAAAATTCAAGAATTTGTTGGAGTCCAAAAATGCTGAAGAACTCGAGAAATCAAGAAGCTTTTGTCTGCCTTGAACAGTGAAAATGCTGAGCAGAAAGCAACTAGCTCAAAACTAGGATGTGACTCTCTGACATGCTGTGTTGAACAAACAGTGAATATTCCTGAACAAATCCTTCAGTGCTGCAAGGACCTTTGGAGTCACTCTTGGTTCCCACCCTGGAAGTGAAATCAGAAAGCAGAGTGCAGGAAGCATCAAAAGCAACTCTGCCCTTTGATTTGTTCCAACCAACTGATGCTCCTCTTAGCATGAAAAAGAAAGGGTGCCCAGGTTAAGTTCTACATTCTTGTAGACCCTCCAACATGTCAATTCTTTCAACTTCAAGAGGAATTCTTCAGTAGGGATGACAAGGTTCTGTTACCCAAGACATGAAGACTGCAGAGAAAGGGTAAATACTGATTTCATGGGCAGGGGTAGCCCCAGGAAGTAATAGGGAATCCACTGTCCAAGGCTTCCATCTTAGAACACAGCATCTCATGTTCATTTGGATTTGTGTGATAAAATATTGACTTTGTAATGTTTAAATTAAATGTGCCACACATATGACTTATCAACAGTCCCCTCTTAAAAATTACTACCAATCAGTGTGCTTTTAACTACAGTCATGTGAAAAAGAAAGTACACCCTCTTCAAATTCTATGGTTTTACATATCAGAACATAATGAAAATCATCTGGTCCTTAGCAGGTCTGAAAATTAGGTAAATACAAACTTAGATGAACAACACATGACATACAGTCACCCCCCACCATTCCACGTTTCATATACTGCGGTCCCGGTATATCACAGGACCCCAGTACAGTACAGTATATGGAACAAAGGGCTCGTGGGGCAAGCTTCATGGGCCCGTTTGAGGCCTCCTGAACTTACCCCAGGCCTGCTGCTGCCTGGAATGGGCCCTCCGATAGGCTTCCCGGGCCTGTCAGAGGCCCCAGAAGTGGTTTCTGGTGAACTGGAAGTCTCTTCTGGAAAACTGTAAGTGCCTTCCGGTTTGCTGGAAACCACTTCTGGGGCCTCCAACAGGCCTGGGAAGCCCATCTGAGGCCCGTTCGGGGCAGCGCCACACCTCAGGTAAGTGTAGGAGGCCCCAGATAGGCCCCCCAGTCCCGAACCAACCCAGTATCTGCATATCGCAGATTTTCCATTATTGCGGGTCGGGCCCCTAACCCCCGCAATAGGCGAAGGATTACTGTATTACACCGTGTCGTGATTTATTTTACAAAAATAAAGTGAAAATGGAGAAGTTATGTATGAAAACCTGTATACCTTATGATCCAATAGCTTGGAGAACCAACTTTAGCAGCAATAATGTAAACTAATACTTTTCTTTATGGCTCTGTCTCTCACATTGTTGTGGAAGGATTTTGACCCATTCTTCTTTACAGCATTGCTTATGTTCATTGTTCCAGAAGTCTTGCAGTTACACCTTTGCAAAACTAAGCCTTTCTGCCATGATCTTTTAAAGAGACTTTCTCCTGGGAACCCTTCCAATCGAACCATAATTTTTATTCTTTTTTCTAATTGTACTCTCATGAACATTAACATTTAACAGGCTAACTGAGGTATGTAGAATCTGAGATGTAGCTTCCGTTTTTTGCAGTTGGTCTGATCACTGGTAAATTTGCTTAGACATCCACTCCTGGAACATTTAACTATCTTAAATGTTTTTCCACTTGTGAATCGTCTTCCTCACTGTAGAATGATGGATTTCAAATTGCTTGAAATGGGCCTTATAAACCATTCCGAGATTCCATAAGCAGCAGCAACTGCTTCTCTATGATCATTGCTAATGTGTTTTTTCCTGGCATCTGTTAAAACACACCTGAGTGTTCCAGACCAGCAAACTGCTAAACTTCAGTTTTTATAGGGGTGGCTACACTCACTGATGATCAGTTATTCAAGGGCATTGGAATAGCAGTACATAGCAGCTACTTAAGCAGTTTTTCATACATGGCTTTTCCATTTTGACTTTATTTTTGTAAAATAAATCATGACACATTGCAATATGTCACGTGTTGTCATTTATTCTGAGGTTGTTTTTACCTATTTTTCAGACCTTAGATTAGTTTTATTTTGTCTTGATACGTAAAACCACAGAATTCAAACATGACTGTAAAATCTAGTCTTAAATTAAAATCCAGCTTTCTAAATAATATGGGAACAAATTTTGGAGTGTTATACTTTAAATTCTGGAGGCCATCCTAAAATAAGGATTACTTCACATAGTCATCTCTTAATATATCAAATGTTGTAATAAATTGTCTGTATTAATGCAACATCATAG
>JAHTLZ010003305.1:5454229-5486263 GCA_023846285.1 Phrynocephalus versicolor
TCAATAAGATTTGAGACCATTCTAAGCATAGTATGTTGCAATTAGAGTAGGCCCACCAAATGAGTAGGAATTTGGTGACACAACTCCTCCATAAGTTCCTTAGATTCATTGGGCCTACTGTAGCTGCAACTTATTATGCTAAGGAATTGGATTTTGGCCAATGAATAAGATGACTGGTAAAGTTACATTTTAAAAATCTAACCAATCTAAAATGAATGGAATGTATAATGTTCCTCCATGACATGAAGAATGTAAAAAACAGGCTGTTCTGTTTCCACTTTCAAAGAACAGGGAAATTCTGAGTGAAAGTACTTATGATTTGATCCTTTCCTTAACTAACTTCTCATGATTTGATTTCAAGCAAAGAAGAAGATTTTCAACTATATACTATTGTACTGTATACTATCCATCCCTTCATCTGGAGAAAAGTAGCATAGAAAAATAAAATACTGAGTTTGATAAAATCTTCAGAATGTGTTTATAAACTCTAGTTTAGCATGTTTAGGCTGACTGCTTGCCAGCCCACGTCTCAAAGCTGTCTACACTTATTTAATTTAAAATAGTTTTACCTTCTCTTTCTCCTTAAAATGACCCAAGGTGCCTTACATCATTAAAAGGCAATATTGAAAAGCTGACAGTAAGTACGTAAACATCAAAAAAGAATTAAACAAGTATTATATCAAAGGCAGTAAATAAAATCAACACAATGTATTAAAAATATAACGAACAACAACAGAGTACAACAATCAATTTGAAAAAAAAACCCTCTTCACTCTATAGATGGTTCCTGGAATTATGGAAACACAGGCCTTGCCATCCTAAGCTTAGGCATTAATTTTCAAATTTAAAATCAAGAGGTGTTTCAGAATAAGAAAATAATCATTAATCATTTGTTCTTTGTGATTCAGCCCTTAAACTGGATTTTTGTCTGTGGAAAAAGATGAGCAGCATATTTATTACTGACTGAAGTGCTTTGTGTCTTTTTAATTTTTTTCAGGGGCTTCAGAGGCTTAAGCCCCAAGTAAGCACTAATTTTCCTCTGATCTCTATAGGGAAATTCTTCAAGGGAAATATTTACATACACATCTTCATCATTACCATGTTTTTTGCTCCATAAGATGCACTGGACCATAAGATGTACCAAGTTTTAGAGGCATGTATGTGTGAAAAAATACTCACACATATATACTGTGGTCCTGGTACATCTCCATCCACAGTTTACTCTCTAGCCATGTTGCTCTTGGGAGGCCTGGAGCAGCATGGCTGGAGAGTAAAATGCGAAGACAAGCTGCCTCCCTTTCTAGGTCTCCATGCTGGGAAGTCTCTGAACCTTGCAGAGGCCTCCGGACCTGGTGCAGGTCCCAGCCTCAGCTACAGCCCCAGTGGAGGCTTCCCAACCTGGTTGTTTTTTTTAAAAAAATTGTCTTGCATGATTGATTTGTTCCACAGAATAGAAGACAGAGAGTAACAAGCCCTACCGGAGAACATAAGATGAGAAATGGGCTAAAGAGTAACCACCTACCATGATGACCATAGAGCTGCTCTTCAAGACAGGCTGAATGGGAGAGCTCCCTCCCTTGGAGTCACATTCTGCCCATCTTGAAGAGTGGCTCTATCTATGGTCACCATGGTGGGTGGTTACGCTCTAGCCCGTTTCTCATCTTTATGGTCTCTGGGCTGTTTACTCTCTGTCTTATATTCTATGGGAAAAATCAGTCATGTAAAGTAATTTTTTAAAGAACCAGGTTGGGAAGCCTCCGCTGACACTGGGCCCAGCACCAGTCCAGAGGCCTCCGCAACAGCCGCTCTACAATGAGGAAGATGGCAGGGGTGTATTCACCCTATAAGACACACAGACATTTCTCCTTACTGTTGGTGTGTGTGTGTGTCTTATAGAATGAAAAATACAGTATTTCCTGCACTTTATTCTTAATTCTTTGCCCAACGTTTTCTATTCCTCCTCTCCAACACTAAAGCATACATATGGCACAGTTTTTGAAGTTCCTGCCTTCAGCAGGGGGTTAGACTTAATGGCTCCTTCCAACTTCATGATTGTATGAAGAAAGTATGATACTGTACAGAGATGGACTGAGCTACATCCTGCTGATGACAAGATTAGGCAACCACTGAGGAAGTAATGTTTCAGTTTATTGCCACCTCCTCCCATATTTTAATTAGTAATAAAATAAAACTAATTAATTATAGAATTAATAATTACCCTATTCTATTTTGCAATTGTTGTTTTGCCTAAAAACGGGCCGTAGCTTGAGAAACCTAACATGGAATGATTTGCTACCAATAAGAAAGTTCTGTTATGGATTGCAGAGCTTTAGACAGCAGCTAGTTTTCATGAGGGACAACTCGGAGGACAGAACGGACCTCACTCCCACCCTCAAAGTGGGGTAGATTGCTGGCATTCCCTGTTCCCACCACCATTCTTTCTTAATATGTATCTACACTAGGGATGGGCACCTAATGAAAAACAAAACACCATTTCATCATTTCGTTAGCTAACAAAACAAAATAAAACAAAACGGGGAAGCAGCGTTTCATTACAAACAAAACGAAACACCATTTCCCCCTCGAGAACGAAATGATTCATTCTAGAGGAAATGGCAGGGGTACCTTCAGAAAGCAATTGTAGCCTACCCCATGAAATTTGGAAAGGTTTGGGGTTCAGGGAGCTGAGTTATGAAGCTCCAAAGGGGGTGTGCCCCTAGGAAAAAAACCTTCAAATTAATTTTTACTTCTTTTTTTTTGAACTAGTTTTGAAAAAACTAGTTTATATTCCCTGACCAAGCAATAGAAACCCAACACTACTAAGACTGCAAAATAGAATGTAACTTTTAAAGTTCGTCTTTTATTTGCCTACTCCACTGGTAATAAGAATGTTTTTGAAAAGGGCCAGTCTGCTCTTTGTGTCTTATAGAGACCTAGGCCTAGCAAATAAACAATATTTTATTCTGGAAAAATCATGAAAACTTTTTGAGAAAGCAAGCATTGGGATAAATTCCTGGTTGTCTTTTCTACCACAAATACAATGCATTACTAATGAGAGTATGCAGGTGCTGAAGCCCCAGTTGAAAACCAAAAGGTTTGTTTTCCCACTGAGGCATGGACGATTTACATTATAATTCCCATTAGCATTGATAGAAATTACTCATGTAAACCTATCCTATATACAGTAAATTGAAAAAAGAAGAAGAGACCACCAATATTTCAAATCAAAAGCAGGGCTCTGCTGACTTCATACATATTTATGAATATTTTAAAAAATCCATCGTGTTTCTCTAGATCACTAACAATAAAGCAGGAAACATTAAAAAGCATTCTTATTCAGTATTCAAAGCTTCACCTTCATAATTTTACAGAATGAAAGCAATACTCTTTCTTTTAGGAAAAATGCAATAGTTTGCGTATGTAGTTTTAAATTTAAATGATTAATTTAAGAAAATATTATTTGGATCAAGAAACCTCTTGCTTTACATGTCCCTCAGCCAATGTGATTTATAGTGGCTTGCAAAGCTATTAAGTAGTGTAAGCTCTAAAAATAATATTAACACTATATAGATTTTTCATCTGCATGTATGAATTTCAGACAGCAGGTTAAATATGTAAATGCCAATACTTTTTCCTATGTTAATATATGGGATATCATAAAGCATTAACACATTAAAAAGAAAACAAACCACCTTCAGCTGCCACTATCTTGTATCAAACATAACAGCCAAGGCAGTTGATTCTGTGACTGAAATCCAGTGGCACAACTCCATCAGTGACGATGTGCCAGTAAACTATTGCTGATTAAAGGCTTCCTCTGGCAATTTCAGGGTGCAGGTTACTTTGTTGCATTTTGTTCAAGTTGTGTGGATCCCAGAATCACTTTTCATTGGCTATGACAGGGGTCTGCAACCTTTAAGACATAAAGAGCCACTTGGACCCGTTTCTGACGGGGGGGGAAAAACCTGGGAGCCGCAAAACCATTGCGACATTTAAAACAAATATAACACTGCAAATATATTTTCCCCTCCCCTCGCTCCTGGCTTTTTGGGAGCTCGCAAGCAACACACTCCCTCGTGCGCTCCTCGGACACGCTGCGTCCCGGCGCCCGGCTCAGGTGGGGTGGGAAGGAGCGCCGGCGGCTGCGACTCCTCCGGGCACCCCCGAAGGGCTTCTGAGAAGGAAGCCAATGAAAGTTGCTTCTTCGGCACTTCAGGCGCCAGGAGAGCGAGCGAGCGGGCGAGCCCGAGCCGCCGCCACCTCCCCCCACCCCGCCACCCTGTCCCCAAGGGTTTCCATCAAGGCGCGCACCTGCCTCAAGTTCTCCCGCGCGCGCAACTGGGGTGGCTGTGTGTCCGCCAGTCTCGAGGAGGGCCGGGCTGGGGGGTGGGTGGGCGCGCAGGAGGCATGTTCTGTGTGTTGGAATGGAGCAGAAGGCAGCTGCTGGCGGGCTTTCGGAGAGAGCGAGAGCGAGAGCGAGCGAGACAAGCAGGCAGACGCACAGGAGCTCCGCTCGGCTCGGCTCGGCTCAGCGTTGGCCTCCCCGGGCGGCCAGGGGCCCCTGAACAACTTGAGCCCGGCGCCCCCACCCCGCCACCGAAACCGGCTGACTTCAGGAGGGAGCCGCTGGAAGTCTAATAAGAGAGACCCCTCCTCGGGCCGGGGGGTGGGCTCGAACTAGCTGTCACGCCGCGTCCCTCGTCCCTTGACTGCCAAGTTGATCTCGCGCAGGAAAAAGAAAAGCCGACTTCCTCCGTTGCTTCTCGCCTCTCCGCCGCCGCCGCTCCCCCCCTCCCCGCTCCCGCCGCCACCAACCCCTTGCTTGTTGGGCCAGAACTGACAGTACCGGGCAAGGAAGCAGGGCGGCGGCGGCGGTGGGGGGGTGGGGAGAGAGAAGACTAGCCGTGGCCCCCTCCCCACGCCGCCTTTCTTGAGGTTCCCATTCCGCCCTCGCTGCCTTCTGCCCGGATCCTGCAGCCATGGTCTGACTCTCTCCCCCCCACACACACACACTCCATCTCTCCCTCCTCCTCCTCCTCCTCCTCTCGCCCCCACCCTCCATGGAGGAGGGAAGCGCAGCCCGAGTGCGTCGTGCCCACACCGCTTCCACTTTTTTGGGGGGGGGGCAGTTTTTAAAAATCTTCCAAAAAATAGTACAGGAGGGAGAGGAGGGGAATTTCTAATCTCTCTCTCTCTCTCTCTTTCGCGGAGACATGCCGTGCGCGCGCCCGCTCCTCAGCGTTTTTGGAGCTTCATCCCGGCAAGTTAGTGCAAAGCCGTAGTTTTTTTGGGGGGGGCTGTAGCGAAGCAAAAGGACAGAGAGAGAGAGAGAGAGATGCCAACTGCACATGTGCAATGCTTGGAAGGGGAAGGGGGGAAGGAAGGAGGGTTTTCTCTTCCTCCACGTTGAACTGTCCCGTCTAAACGCTGCCCCCCACCACACACACACCACACACACACACACACACACACACACACACACACACACACTTCGCTTCTTCCCCCTCCCTCCAAACACCCAAACAAGAAAGGAAGGGGAAGGGGGGAAGGAAGGAAGGAGGGTTTTCTTTTCCTCCACGTTGCACACACACACAACACACACACACACACACACACACACACACACACACACACACACACGTCACTTCTTTCCCCTCCCAGCAAACACCCAAGCAAGAAAGGAAGGTGAAGCGGGGAAGGAAGGAAGGAGGGTTTTCTTTTCCTCCACGTTGCACACACACACAACACACACACACACACACACACACACACACACACGTCGCTTCTTCCCCCTCCCAGCAAACACCCAAGCAAGAAAGGAAGGGGAAGGGGGGAAGGAAGGAAGGAGGGTTTTCTCCTCCCGTCTTTTTTTCTCGGGGGGGGGGGGAGGCAACAATCCATATCTGGGAGGTTTTCTTGAAGTTAAAAAAAAAGAAAAAAGGCTGCCGTTCGGGGGGCACTTTCCACCACGCCTCCCTCTCTCTCTTGCTCTGAAGAAGAGGGAGCCTGCGGGAAGGTAGAGCGCGAGAGTGTGGCCGCGCTTGGCTTCGCGCCGCCTTGTGGGACGGGCTGTCCTCGCGAGATTCGGCACCTTTGTATTGAAATTTCTGAACCCTCCCGGAGCCGCGGCAAATGTTCCAAAGAGCCGCATGCGGCTCCGGAGCCGCAGGTTGCAGACCCCCGGGCTATGATTTGCCTTTTCCAATTCCATGGATCTTTGGTATACATAGGATTTAATCAGAGATGATTTGCTGCTGCTGTCATCTCTGCCGTACAAGTGGAACTGTACTACAGGATTTCAGTGAGTATCTGTGAAATTTGAGGCAGGAGTCAAGATATGTGCCCTTTAAAAGCCTTGTGTGCAGTAGTTAAAGAACTGTAAGGTAAAAGTAAAGGTACCCCACACACATGCGTGCTAGTCGTGTCCAACTCTAGGGGTGGTGTTCATCTCTGTCTTCAAGCCAAAGAGCCAGTATTGTGCAAGTCCTTGGCCACGTAGCCGGCATGGCTGCAAGGAAACACTGTTTTACCTTCCCGCTTTTTATGGTGGTAACTATTTATCTACTTGCATTTACATGCTTGCAAACTGCTAGGTTGACAGGAACTGAGGTGAACAGCGGGAGCTCACTCTGCTGTGTGGCACCCGGGATTCGAACCACTGAACTGCCGACTTTGCAGCTGACCATTTCAGTGCCTTAGTCCGCTAAGCCACCACACCCCTGTTAGCTGTACTACAGCTGTTAGCCCCTGTAACACCCCTGTTAGCTGTACTACAGCTATAACTGTGCTCATGACCTGGGATTCAGTCCCAGGTGGCTGACTCAGCCTTCCATCCAACTGGGTACAATGAGTACCCAGTTCGCTTGGTGGGGGAGGTAATGTGTAGCCTGCGTAATTAAACTGTAAACTTCCCAGAGAGTGCTTTAAGCACTATGGAGTGGTATATAAGCAGAACATTTTGCTTTTGCTTAGAATTGCATGCAACCTACTAGGCTGTTTCTATAGTTCTTAGAACTACCCAGAGTAAATAAAATATATCTGCACTCACTTTCCATAGACCCAACTCCAGAGGTCCCAATCTCCTCTAATTCATGGTGTACCCCTATAGCTTGTTTCAACAATACCTAAACCTGCAAGGTTTTTTAAAACCTGGAAGTGGCCTCCCAGTTTCTTCCCAGTTGCTTTGGGCTAATGTAGCACACGAGTATCTGGTGCCAGCAAAATTGGTATCAGCTTGGTGACCTCATTAAGAGTAATACAATCTGCTAAATATTAGGTCTGTGTTCCATGAAAAGAAGGTTCCAAAATGGGCAGGATGTTATTGCTAGTAGCAAAACTGATCTTGCTGGTTTAAGTCTAAAAAATAAGGCCAGGATTTGATTTAGTCAAACTGCCTGTACGACAGGCTACTGTGCAAACTGATTTACTTTCTTCTTGCTTACACAAGAAGTTATCCTGTATTTCCTTGCATAAGTGAAAGCTAGGCTACAGAGCTATGATTTAAGCTTGAATAATGGTAACTCTGGGAATCCATTTCTATTATACTGGCATTCTGCTCCACCAGGACTTAACAGGTTCCCAATCAAAAGGTCTGTTTATTCTGAATAAGTATATCTGATCCAATTCAATGACAAACAACAGCAATGACAAACAAGAGCATGGCACACTTTTGATGTATCCTGCTCTTCTCATAAGAACATGAGAAGAGCCATGCTGGATCAGGCCAAGGGCCCATCTAGTCCAATTTCTTGTATCTCACAGTGGCCCTGCCAAATGCCACTGATACCACTCCCCTGCGTCTGGCCCTTGAAGTACCTTGTTATTAAGCCTGCATATTACTCATGTCATCATGGCTTTTAACCTGTGATGGACTTTTCCTTCAGGAATCTGTCCATTCCCCTTTTGAAGGCATCTAGGTCAGATGCCATCATCAAATTGTGAACATTGCCCATTGACATGTACTCTGTAACCTGCATCTCAAACAATTCTCAGTCCATAAGAGGACCTGCCCTATTATCCCCTGACTGTGCAATTTTCTCACCAGCCTTTGGTGAGGGAGTGTGTCAAAAGCCTTCTGAAAATCAAGTCCCACAATTTCTGCAACATTCTTAAAGTAATCCTATTCCTGTTTTACTTGTTCTTTTGGAGTGGTTGGGTTTTTTTTGTATTTCCAAAACAAAAACAAAACTCTACGCCTTGTACAACTATAAAAAGATTGGCAGCACTCTGAAGTGCCATTCTTTCTAAATTCAGTCAGGTTATAAATACGCAGACTAAAAGATAAAGCTGTTTTCAGAAATGGGGCAATGTCTTCCTTGCCTCTGTGTGGCACTCATTTTTGTCCATTTTTAAAAACCTTAAAGCATGCATGAAGCATTCCGTGCACAGTTATTACCATCTGAGTCAGATGCAAGTGGCTGTAGAATATTTTGTGGAAGCAAGTTTACAAGAATTATCAAAAATTATATCTAGACAAAAATAAAAACAAGCAAGCAATCAACCTGCCAAACATTGTAGCACCCTAAAAACAAACTCTTATATTTCAATGTTAAGTTTTGTGGCTGCATCAACATTTTTAACAGTTGTGTCTGATATACAGTATAACTATAACTATCAGCAAAGATGCCAGTGCCATGGAGGCTCCCTTCATATACAGAAATTCATGAAACCTAGATGTATTAAGTAAGCAGGTGAAAGAAATGCCGTATCTAATAATGAACAGAAGAGAAATATGAATGCTAAGCACAAGAACCAAAACAATCCTCCTGTTAAATCAACTAAAGCAGCAGTGACAAAAGTTATTGGCAAGAAAGCCACATGTCAAAGTCTAAGAATGGGGGTATGCCAATTTAGTGCAAATTATCACACACAACCTTCACTTAAGCCTTTCATGATTTCTGTCCCCAGCCTTTTTGAGAAGTAAAACAGGGCAGAAGTGGGAGTGATAAGTAAGAAGTAATGTAAGAACCTGACTCTTGCTGGGAAAAAGTCTACCAGATATCCCTGCTCTGGTCAGATGTGTCACAAACCGCTTTGCCTTGACTACAAGTTGACCATTCTTGGCCTAAAGCTTAAATTAGTGGTTAATTTATCTGTTAAACCATTTGAGTTTGGAGCCCTAAATAAAATAAATGTCTAGTGTACACCAAAAATCACATTTAAAAAGGAAATGCAAAAGACAGGACTTTTACAATAACTAATATACAGCACAACTTTCTTAGCCATCTAAACTGATGGGGCCCTTGGTCTACTTGTTTACTCCAAGAAAGTGAAATGCAATTTTAAAAAATGAAACCAAAACTTCTACAAAATGTTTAGTCTACAACATACCATTTGAGCCTACAGTACTTCTAGCTTGGTTTTGGAAGGTCTTAGATCGAGTTCCGTACTGTCCTGAATAGTGGCTAGTCTGCGGAGGTAATTCATTCCAAGAAGCACTCTGAGATGGATGGAGATTTGCCTGGGATTCTACAGGGGGATTCAGACGCTGGGTCCAGGCCAAGTCTAAATCCTGGGGTTCTTCCTTCAATTTTTCTCCTTCTTTGCCAACTCGCTGATATATTCTTCCAGTGCTGTCATTCAGTAACCTTCTCATCCCTGTAATTTGTTTTTTAATTTCCCGACTTTCATCTCCTAGTGAAAACAGAGACACAGTTATCACAATAAATTAGCAAAAATGGTAATGACCCTCATTACAGCTCTACATTTCAGAGGTCTCTGACAATTTCTGCTTTCTAAAATGCATGTGCATATTACATAAAATTACATTTTATTTAATACCCACAAAGAATACTGCAAGATATTTCAACGTATATCAGTTCAACATGCAAAAAAAAAAATCTGTATGTAAGAAAAATACAACTACTGCTAATGAGTATTCACCACATTTAAAAACAATTATGTATGTGTCATCATCTAAGTACTAATTTTATTTATGATCATACTTATTTCATACTGAATGTATGTATATATGAGTAGAATGTTGCTGTTTTGCTCACTGGGGCATGCAAACACATTTCAATAGCAACAGAAAAGTCTCTAGCAAAACTATCAGGCATTTTAAGCATGAGTGAAAATGGAGATTGAAAACAGACAGTATTTACTCAAGATGGATTTCCTACAGTAAAGTCACTTCCTTGTGGGAAGCATGTATTCCCCCCCCACACACACACACACATTTTAATTTTCTTAAATCACTTGTTCCATTCAATTAATGGAATAAGTTTGTACAGATTTTCAAGATATTACTAATGTATATAGTGGATTCATTCTTATATAAATGAAATGAACTGAGTTTTCGTTTTACTTGTGATGTTTATAGTTTCAATGTTCTCAACTTGTTCAGGAGAGGTATTTTTATACATGCATTGACTTGTACATTTTATATTGCACCTGTCCACAATTTCTAAATACTGTATTTGTAGTTTACTAACTTGTCATTTGTCACCATGAACTCAACAGAAGGGTAGCACTGTTCAATGACATTTTCTGTCCAACTGCCACATATAGTTTTGGTGTCAGGTTATGTTGCCCCTATCCATACATGTTCCACCCATATGCTTATGGATGGCTTAAGAACTGGTTTATGAATCTAGCTGTGGAGCCTGAAGTTGGAAATTAAATCCCCACTGTGCCTCCTTGATACGGGACTAGACCCAGTGATCCATAGGGTCCCTTCTAGTTCTGCAGGATGATGAAATACCAGGCACAGTCAATCAAAATTCTAAAAACATTGACTGGTACTATATAACAGACACAAGTATTAACCAAAAACCTCAGTAGCTGTTAAATATTGGGGCAGTAGGTATGCTGTTCCTAATATTGCCATTTTTGTAGCTCTAAGGGTATTACTTCTGAGATCTGCAACTGCTACAGCTACATACTACAGCTAAGAAATCAGAAGATGACTGAGACTTGGAAGGGCAACATGATATAACTACAAAATATTGTATAAGAATGTCTCATAGGAAATGAAGACAGAGATTATCGGCACTTCTGTTCTCCCAGTCAATATGTAGAGATGTGAAAGCTGGACAGTGAGGAAAGCTGACTAACAAGATAAATTGTACTTGTGATCAATGCTGGACCTCAAATATGGAAACCCATATAACTTATATAAATATGGCTGATAAAAAAAGGTTATGGATAATTTCTAGTTTGAGTACCCTGAAAATGTGGACAGGCTGCATGGATGTCTGAGCTCTACTATCTGCACTCTTGACCTCATTTCTTTACTTATTAGTTGATAATGTCAGCCAGGGCTGCCTAGATGCCCTAAGCACATCCGATCTCTCCTGATTTTGGAAGCTAAGCAGGGTCGGCCCTGGTTAGTACTTGGATGGGAGACCACCAGGGAATACCAGGTGCTGTAGGTGCCTGGAGTAGGAACTGGCAAACCACTCCAGTACTCCTGCCAAGAAAACTCCATGGACATGGAGTCACGTAGAGTCGGTCACGACTGTAACGACACAACACACATCAGCCAGAGTTGGCTTATCTAAGTGGGTGTGAGTTCTAGGTAATGCCTTGTTGAAAAAGGATTCAAAGTTCTGCTTCAAAGGAGGCAGTGATATGGATCCTTTTGAGGAAGTCTCACGAGATGATTTTTTTCCTGTGTGCCTGGCTAGACTCTGGAAGTACTGTACCTTATTATTACTGATCATAATCTGTTTGTGGAAGCCTTCCTTAATTTTTTAATTTATGAAAGACAGAATTTAAAGAAAATTAAGCTAAAGTATCATTGAGATAAATACATGTGTTGGGATTTGGGGGGGGAGGGGGGACTTTTTCTAATCTGCATGAATGCATGCAACCCTTTTGTGGTTTAAAGCCATTGTATACATTGATTTCCCATAGGATGGTCAGGTGGTGTTAGCTATCATTATGTGTTCCCAGCTTTGGTCTTAAGCAGAGGAGATAGAAACTATCTTTAAAGGAGGGATCGGCAGCTAGTGAGTCCAGGGGCCAGTTTTCTGCCCCTGGAATTCTTCATGGTTTATAGGAACTCTAAAAAACATGAAGAGAGGGGAAGCCCAAACCAGAGTTGGAGTGGAACATTGGGTTTGGAGGCAACCTATATGAAACATGAAGCACTGCAAAGCACCTTTTTGTTAAGGAAAAGCATTTATGTGGGAAAA
The DNA here is from genome assembly GCA_023846285.1 of Phrynocephalus versicolor. Taxonomy (NCBI): domain Eukaryota; kingdom Metazoa; phylum Chordata; class Lepidosauria; order Squamata; family Agamidae; genus Phrynocephalus; species Phrynocephalus versicolor. The sequence continues at coordinate 5,466,367 of JAHTLZ010003305.1, forward strand.
CGGGGAAATCTGATGAGGCTAGGTACTGTAAAAATACTATTGGAGGCTGTGTGAACCACTTTATTTTTATTCATTTACTTTTATTTTAATTTTATTTAAACAAAATAAATAAATAAATAAGACAAAGGACAATATTTCACTGTTATCACTGTATAGCTTGCATTAATTGTATCCAAACAGAACTATTGTTACATCCTTTGTGTGTGGCCACCTGTAAGTGAATTTCAAAAATTTCATCTGGTTTAAAATACAGTATAGTTTGTAAAATGTTGATAGGAGTATTGTAATCAGACTATACATTGATGTTACACCGGTTACTAGTTCATTCTTGGGCTCAACATGTGAATGGTAGCCATTAACCCACTAAATAGATTTGTACTAGATTTTCTGAAGAGCAGCATGCATCCATTTGAACCCTTTCCAGCTTTAAAATGGATTAGAATCAAATGGTGGACTGAAAACTAGAGGGGGGAACATCCATAATTTAATAACTTAAGATACTTAGGTGATACCATATTACTGGCAGAAAATGACAATGACTTGAAATTACAGTTGGACCCCAGTATCTGCTGGGGATTGGTTCCAGACCTTCCCATGGATAATGAAAACAGTGGATAAGAGAGAACATAAAAATCCCCTAAACTGCTGTTTTGTGACAGTAGCTTGCTTTACAGCTGCTGTTTTATGACAGTATCTTGCTTTACGGTTGCTGTTTTACAACAGTAGCTTGCTTTACAGCTCCTGTTTGTGACAGTAGCTTGCTTTGTTTACAACAGTAGCTTGCTGTAGCTTGATTTTTTCCTCTGCTATCCATGGTTAACTGAATCAGTGGATAATGAATCAGTGGATACAGGGGTCCTACTGTACTACTAATGAAAATGAAAGAAACCCTCAAAGCATTATTGTAGTTAACTGTTAAAAATAAAAATCATGACCCCAGAGGAATTGCATAATTTTAATGTTGACAATTAAAGATTTTGTATTCCTCACTTCAAACACCAAATAGAGACTGGAGCCAAGAAATCAGAAGACTGAACCTTGGAAGGCCAGCTATGAATGAAGTGGAGAAGAACTTTAAGTCTAAGGACTAGAGACCAAGGCCAGTTACTATGTATGGATGTGAAAGCAGAAGAGTGGAAAATAACAGGAAAAAATTGATTCTTTTGAAATATGGTTCTGGAGACAAGCTTTGTAAATACTTTGGACCAACAGAAAGACTAACTAAAATTAATTAATTAATTTCAATTACAACTCCAAGGACCAGTGTCCAATTACCCAAAGCAATTACCATAATACTGTACATTATGACTTCAGTTTTAAAAAGACCTTCTGTCATCTTAAAAATAACTAGAACCATTACGTCTGAAAACATTCTAGAAAAATTCATCTGAATGCCACAGGATTGTACCTGTACCTAGATTTCTTCTGAATCCAAAAATGCATAGATACAGTAGGATTTTATGCATTTAATTTAAAAGAAAGGATAAGTCACAAAAATGAAAAAGGGAAGTTACTCCAAAGCTTCTTGGCAACATAGAATCATATCACAAGTTGCAAAATCAACCTTGGATCTTTCCAAAGAAGGTCCACGCAAGGGAAAGCAAGAAAGTCTGTCTCTAACTTGGCTCTTACTTATTCCTAACCCATGCTACTACCTGAACAAAAGTAGACAGACCCTTTTAGGGGACATGGTGTTGACCCCCTGACTACAGGATGCTATTCTGTCCACCCTGCATCTCTTGTGCTTCTTTATAAAGAACAAAGCCTGATATTACACAGGCATAAAGTACTTATCATCTTGGCTAACTCTTCAGTATGTCTCCAGGCTAATGGATTACCTCCTTAATGCCATACCCTCTGGGCAGGAAGAAACTTTCCCAGAGAGGTAACATACATATCAAAACCTGCTTTGAACTTTTCTTCAAATTAACAAAGGAGAGCCATAGACCTTTCTCCTTTGAAATGTATTCTGGCAGATTCCAATGACTGAGGACAAATGACATGTTTAATTTCATTTGGACTGTTTTAGCTATGATTTTCTGTAGCATATTTTCTCATTACAAGGCTGGACCAATTCAAATCAGCCTTTGCATCACATGGGCAATAAAAAAAATCAATTTCTCCTATTTTATAAGTAGAACAAATTCTGTGTTATTTGATCATGTACTCTAGTTGAACTCTTACTTACATTAATACAACAAATCGGGGGGGGGGTTGTCTTCACAAATTAAAAAAGCATAATCAACAGATATAGGTCTCAAATATCCATGCAAACGAATGAAGAAGTCTAACATGGTAGAATGGCTATTACCATCTCAGACAAAAAGAGAAGAGTAGCATTTCTAACACTTTCCACAAATCAGAAAAATGTAGTACCGTAGGTATGGGCAAGTCTTTGAAATAACATTCCAATTTCACTGCTGATTTTTGTTTATATGAGAGAATTTTTCAAATATGGTCTGCTGCACATACAATGTGAGGTAAAAGTCTGTTTAATCACCTCAAGATTGTACCACTGCATTCAAATTTATGCACAAAGTAGTCCATGCTAGAAAAAAAAGTAGAGGTCACATCTCTTGCGTCAGTGAGACCCAACTCTTTAAGGCAATGGTGCCCAACCTTGGATAACACAGGTGCTCTTGGAATGCAATTCCCAGCCAGCACAGCTGGAAGTGAAGGCTGGGAATTACAACCCAAAAATACCACCGTTGCCCCAGGTTGGAAACCACTGCTTTAAGGAAAGTTCAAAACAGTGCCAATCAGGATATATTATATTATATTATGAGATATTATGGCATTACAGTACTGTATATGCTTTTGTTCTGTATTATATGGAAGCTCTAACCATACTTAAATGTCATCTCTCCTTCAGAAACAGTTTTTCCTTCTTTTTGGCAACTCTTTGCTGAGGATGCTGCAAATTCTGGTCCTCAGTTGTACACTTTTTGAAAACTTGCAGTGCCTATAAATGCCTTTCATCCGAGTGAACAATGAAGAGTGGCAATTATAGAGTTAAAAGTGATTTATTTTTCCTCACTGCCTCCAATTTGGGTACGACCAGTTTTTGATCAAATGCATCTGATCCTGGAATGTGTTTCCCAACGGCAAACTAGAGATGAACCGTTGAAGCTATGCAACTGCATCTGGTTTACAACTGCCATCAGGCTGGTCAACAAAGCCAATTATGACAAGTTACAGGAGTTTAGATCTGACAACACTTGAAGGGCCATAGTTGCCCAGCTCCTAACTAGATCTTATCAGCAACATAGGCAAGGATCAAGTAAGTACACAAGGTGTAAGACAGACTGCTCAAAGAACATAGAAACGATTAACAAGATACAGTAACTGAAAATGAATTTCCTGGATTTGTACTGAAGTCAAAATGTAGTATAAATCAAAGACAATGAGTGCAGTTTGAACTAGACAGAAACATTGCCTCACTCTAAACTGGAGTTTATAAACCTAAAATGTCTGTCAACCAAATATGCCAAGAAAAGCTGCTAGACTTCTGAAGTTCTCCTCCAAGAAGGAGTAAGGGGATCTTTCTTCATTTTTAAAAGCCTGTTTAATTCTTGGGACAATTACAGTGTGATTAAACTAAAGAGAGGAAAGTCAGAAAACCTTCCAACTGGTGAAATACACTCTTTACTTATCAGTCTACAAAGCTCCAGTGTCCAAAAAGGACAATCAGAGCCTCTCCTGGTTATAAGAAGCATCTGCATGATAGGATAATGGGGACTTTAAAGGTGCATGGGACAGCCTAACCTAGCTACGGTGGAGCCATTTTGCATAGCCAGAGATCACTAGACGTTTATAAGTTGTATAATCCAAAATAATCTTACATTTATATGCCCCATTTGAGATGTCTTTTAACTGGTTTAAAACTCAGACAAGTAAGACAATTATGAAAATTTATATTATTAACGATCCAGTGTAGCTAGCTGGATAGCTCAGTGGTTTAGATACCTGACTGTGGAGCAGAACCTGTTCCAGTGATGCCATACCTTTTAGAGTCTGAGTGCCCAAACTGTGATTCAAAACCCACTAATTTTTCACAAAGTGCCAATACAGCCATTTAACCTGAATACAGGTGGCTGTGAAGGGGCAATATCGGGTGCCCACAGAAAGGGCTCCGAGTGCCAACTTTGACACCCATGCCATAGATTTACCAACACTGCTATAAATGTTGTTTATAATTACACGGTCCCAGTAGGGCTAATTTTAACAATGTCAAACTTTGATAATACAGGGGCTAATAGAATTCCCAAATTCTTGTTAGCTCAACAATTGCATTCATGGAAAATGTTGGTGAGGAAGAAGCCCCTTCCTATAATAAAGGTTGATATCTGCCAAATTTCAAAAATGATTCCTGTTCTCTAAAATTTGATTCAAAATATTCAATAAAACATCCAAGTCATTGTCTACAACCAGCGTTAATATTTTTGTAGGCCCATCAATGAACCCATGACATTTGTGGGGTTTTTATTAGCAATCTCACATTTTGGATTTCCTTATTTCAGGTCTACCACCTGAACATTTGTGGGGGTTTTATTAGCAATCTCACATTTTGGATTTCCTTATTTCCTTATATTCCTTATTTCCTTGGATTTCCTTAATTGGATTTCCTTATTTCCTTATTTCAGGTCTACTCATCTTGAGTACAATTTATCTTCTTAGTTTTTCATTTTCAAACAGTTCTTTAATGTACTCATTGGACATCACAATTTCATCCTTGACTTCAACAATCAAAATGTTATTACTTTTTCACAGTGGCTCTGAATGCTATTTTTATAAATACACCTGCTACTCCCTTGATTATTCATGCACATTAAAGATATTATGGTTCTTCCTTAGGTTTTCCCACTTCTGTACAGTGCTTTGATCACCATTATTATTTGATTTCCCTAATTTTGTTTCAAATGTCCTTGCGTAATTTTCCATATTTGAAGTTGTATTTGATTTTTTGATTTTTGTCTCTCTCACTTTTATCTTATCTGTAATACTTCTGTCATTTCCCGTTTATATTTCAACCTCTAAGGCTGCTGTTGGTTACACATACTACTACCTCTGTTTATGTGTGTTGTGTCATTACAGTCGTGACCGACTCTTCGTGACCCCATGTCCATGGAGTGTTCTTAGCAGGAATACTGGAGTGGTTTGCCAGTTCCTACTCCTGGCGCCTACAGCACCTGGTTTTCCCTGGTGGTCTCCCATCCAAGTACTAACCAGGGCCAACCCTGCTTAGCTTCCAAAATCAGGCAGGATTGGATGTGCTTAGGGCATCTAGGCAGCTTACTACCTCTGTTTAGTTTGGACCAAGTAGCATTTGTATCTGAATTATGTGAGTTGTAGTCTTCTTGAATCATTCATGAGTTTCGCTGCTTAACAACAGCATACAGTTGGAACATTAGTTTAATTTCTACGCCTTTTCTGTTTTTAGGATTTTGTATCTCCCTTAATCAGAGGTGAACTACAGAAGAGGATAGGGTTATGATCTGAATTTGGAAAGTTATGCAAAATAGCACTACTGATAATACTGTAAGAAACTAATCTATTTATAAGCTGTGTGTTGTGTCGTTATCGTCGTGACCAACTGACTCTTCATGACTCCATGTCCATGGAGTTTTCTTGGTAGGAATACTGGAGTGGTGAGAAATAAACCCCCTAAAAAGTATTAAGTAAAATGAAAACATACACCAGTGTCAACATAAATTCAGATTGTCAATTCAGTTCACTAAAGTTTTACTGTCTTTAAAAAACGAAAAAGTAGGAGTACACATGATGGACTACAAGCTAATTTTTCCTTCTTTTATTAATCAAAAATAGTGTTCTAAGGACAAGGTACTGTACTTTGAGACTGCATTGTCATAACTTCAACATTGTCATAACTTCAACTGCCACACAACACAGTCCTTACTTCCAAGCAGATACACAGAAGATTCTACTATGAATTACTGTATAGCATTCTTATTTACTACAAGGTTACTTCACACATTTTCCACTGACAAAACAAAGTTGCTGGTCTGTCAAATCTAATTTGTCAAAACAAAAATGTTGTAAAAAAAAAAAACCCACAAGACTGTACTAGGGCATATTTGAGTGCCACTTTATATCAGTCATAAACATTTCTGTTTTCAGCACCTCTTCAAAATAAATGTACATGGAAGACTACTTGCAGTGTAGCATTCATTTTATGAAACTATAAAGTTCTTCACTGTTAATTACACAGATAAATGTCTCATCACACATTTGGTTACTAGGATGGCATAATTAGTTTCCACATTAACCTTTCAAAAGCAGAATCTGAATTTCAAGCTAAAAGCCAGTGTAAAAATCATTTGCAATACAGTAGGCTAATGTGGAGGAAAAGCAATGCATTCCACAAAAATGCCTCATGACTCCAGAGTGTAGTCCAGGGTTGTGAGCAGGCAATGACTATAATGCACAATGGGAGCTCTGCAGCCTCATACCAGCAGGACATAAATCCCTGATCCAAAAAACAAAGAAAAACAAATATATGCCATTCTGTAATATCAGCGGATCAAAATATATAATTATGGAATACAGTGGAACCTTGACTTACATCATTAATCCGTTCCAGTGGTCTAGACTTAAGTCAAACATGACTTAAGTCAAACGAACGTTTTCCATAGAAAGTAATGGGAAAGCGAATTAATCCGTTCTAGAATTATAGTCTACAAGTTATATGCCTCCACTTTTTGATGTTCATAGCAACAATGTCTAACATTTAAGTTTTACTGATTTTTAACCTGACGTTCCAAGTTCTGAACAACTCTATACTTACCACTAGAGTCCCACAACTTTACAGCTCCCCAACTAAATTGCTTCCATTGTGGACCAGACTTCTGCAGCCAGATTTTTTACAAGACTGAGCCGACTGTCTAACCAGCGAGGCCAGCCCCGAGCTTCTGGCCCTCCTTCTCCTCTGGCAGCAGCGGCGGCTTCGGTGAGGCCGAGGACCAGCTCCAGGTGCTCTGAGCTGGCCTCGCCAAAGCCGCCGCTGCCGGAGGAGAGGAAGAAGGCAGGAGCAGTTTGGAGGCGGCAGCCGCGATGCTGGGTTGTGGCTGCCGCCCAATTCCGGTGCCTTGCGCCGGGGCTCCGAGATGTAAGTCAAAGCCTGCGACTCAAGTCAAACAGGCCCCTTCTTGCTGCAAGTCAAATATGATGTAAGTCAAGCAGTATGTAAGTCAAGATTCCACTGTATAGTGTAGAACCGTTTCTTAGGAACACATATAATACCATCTTCAAGCTATGAAAATAAGACATTGGTAAGATCTTCCTTTAGTTGCAGGTTTATACTGACTCGAATGCTATCAACAAAGCTCAAACTGACCAACGATGTGCAATTTTGAAAGGAAATGACAAAAATATGAAAAGATCTGCAATGAAAAAATGAGCAAATATACTGTACACTATTGTGAGCCTATATATCTCTGTCATTGTTACATGCACCTTATGCCCTTCCATAATTTTTCCTCTACATCTTACTATCCACTGCTTTCATGGTGTAGTCCCTTTAACACAGTTATGTTTTGTACAATCCAGACATGTCATATATCTATTTATTAATTTATTTATTTTTATTTATATACCACCCAACTTTCCAATTGAACTCTGGGCGGTTCACAACATAGGAAATCCATACAAGTTGATAAAACAAAAACATAAATAAAACACGAGACCAAACAGTAAAGACAATAAAAGCAGTAAAAGCATGGGATATGAGATATAAATAAGATGGCAGCGAAGGAAAGGGGAAAAAAAACAATTAACCTCCATCCTACCAGTGCCAACAAAGGCCATGAAATTCAATGGCTATGCAAGATCACTGCACAGTTTGATACTGGGGTGTACATGTGTGAACAATAGGAGCCCCGTGGTGCAGTGGTTAAATGCCTGTACTGCAGGTAACACTGTGCTCACAACCTGGGGTTCAATCCCAGGTAGTGGGCTCATGGTTGACTCAGCCTTCCATCCTTCCGAGGTCGGTAAAATTAGTACCCAGCTTGCTGGGGAGGGGGTCAATGTGTAGCCTGCATACTGTAATTAAACTGTAAACTGCCGAGAGACTACTTGAAGTGGTATGGGGTGGTATATAAGCAGAACACTTTGCTTTCTAAGAATAGCAGCCACTCCATACAAATTACTGGGTTGTCACATCTGCTTTCAAATCCAAGTAGTGTAATTACCTCCCCTGGAAACTGGAAGTTCTCTCACCAATACAGTCCTGCTCTCTGCATCTTTTTAGCCTACATTTTTACACAAACCTCCTTCCTGTTTATTTCTGATCTCCTTTGGAAGGCCATCCTTGGGGGGGGGAGCAGAGGAATGCTTCCCCATCCCCATTAAGCAGACACACCAATCGTAGTTTTAGTGAGTCAATCAGTAGCCTGAATGCAAACAGGGACTACCGGCATAGCACGCCAGCCTTCTAAGCTAGGATGTACCTCGTTCAGAGCAAGGTTTAATGGGATCCCATTACACTGGCTAGGGTTGCCATGGTCAGAATCTGAAGTTGGCATTGCTGCTGACCTGCCAACCACAATGGGCACAACTGTATCAGACTTACGAAATTGTTCTTTATTGGGACCACTTTTTGGAGGTCTGTCATGGCAACTGGACTTCTCTTCTTGAGATCGAAATGTTTCGCTACTCATCCAAGCAACTTTCTCAGACTGACAAAGCTGCTGGGATGAGTAGCGAAATGTTTCGATCTCTCAAGAAAAGAAGTCCAGATGCCATGATTATCTTCCAGATAACCTCACCTGCATGACTGCGAATCTTCACACACACTTTTTGGAGGGTTCCATTCTAGCTTTCAATTCTTTTAAGGCCAACTAAGATGAAAGCAGAAATCCCATTTCCTGCCCATGAGTCCCCACTTCCAGGATGTTCTGACAGGCGTCTCTTTATCCTCTAGTAAGCTCAACCTACACTTGTCCTCCTGTAGGGCTGCAGTATTTTATAGTCACCACTGTGGGCACACTGATGGTCTGCCATTTGAGCTTGCCAGGTGAATGCCTTGAATTCTGCAAGGACTGGGTTACACAATGCATTATATTGTTGGTTCCAACTGAACTAAGCAATGTCAAGTTCCTACCCATAGGAGGACTTGTGTTTTATTAGCAGTTGTTTAAAATCCATGAAATTAAACACTAAATACTGTACTTTTAACAGTATTTAGTACAAAGTATTTAGTACAAATGTACAAAGGATAGCTCAGCATTCTTTTGCAGTATAAAAGTATGAGACGGGTACAAGCAATGAGATGCAAAGGGGCAGAATTGTAGGAGAACTCGTGAGAATAATGAGCAAATCACCGTTAAAGTCATATTAAGTTTATGTTAAGCAGACAAATGTTTCAGTATCCTCCTTGCACATTTTAGACAGCTGATTTAATTTCATTTTGCTGTGGTTAAGATAAGTGGCATGCCTGCAGAGGTGAAGGGACATTACATTAAGACAACACATTAATCCTACCCATGGTCAAAGCAAAACCAAACAAATAGTGGCTTCCTGAAAATTGAATTTCTGTTATCCAGATGTCAAAGATGTAATACTCCAATTACACAAACTACTGCCAGTGAAGCATGCCAGAAAATATGCTATATAAATGGACTGAGCACAGAGCAGCAAAATTGCAAAGTCAGCATTTGGTTCTCTGGGTGAATGATAATTAGTGCTGTGTGTAGACACTAATAAACATTTATGTCTCAAATTACAACGGTTTTAGCAAGTGTTAATAAAAGATATGCTGGCAATCTGCAAACCAAAAAGACCTTTGGAAGGAACATCCTATCAAACAATGGCAGGTGCATTCTATGTGCACGTAATAATTCTCTCACATACACTCCCTTTCCACTACATATGTGGCATTTAGAAATCAATAAAATGAGAACATACCTAAATAAAATGGCTGTGCTTCTTTGGCCTCTCCATTAACATCATTACTGTATTCAGATATCTTGTATGCCTCATGATGATAATCTGAAATTTAAAATAAGGGAACAAATTTGAAAGTGAGTGATCTGAAGAAATGGACATTGATTATGTTGCTGCAATTTTAACTCATAGCCCAGCAATATACAGTATATGCTATTTGATTCCATTCACAAGTCAGTCAAAGAAAGCATGTTCCATGTGTTGTCCCTAGAAGCAGATAATGCCCTCTGCTTCTGCTAAAAACACTTAATCAAAATATTTTACATTTAGCACACGATGCCTGGCTTCAGTTGTGATGTTCATTTTCACACCAAATTAACAGACCAGATGCCAGTTATCTGGATTCTCGTCTTACAGAATGCATGTGAATTTTGGATAGAGACAACAGGTTTGTCATCCTTAACAGATCAATAGAGATTTGCAAGCCTTCTCTCATAATAAAATCAGTGGGAAACTCAAGGAATAACCTTTCAGCTCTTTGGCCTTTTATCTGGGAAGGATGCCAATGAATTATAATGGGAACAGATCAGGCTCTATAAATGGAAATTAATAGCAGTTTCAGATAAAACTGAATGCAGGCAATGAATATACACAGGCTTCCTTTTCATCAGAACTACTTACTGAATAAATAACAATAAACTTGCTTAGTTGCAGACATGAAAGAAAGAAGACTATCACAAGCATAGGGGGTACTATATTTTTAGATTTTGTTTCATGCCTTACTACTGGTAAGGCCTATAATTGAGAGATTAAAGTTTCAAAATATTAAGGAACCTTAAGGAATCATGGGATGTATCACAGTACATGGAATATCCATTACATATTATGATTATATACTCTAACATCACATTTTACACTAAGAAATAAAATAGGGTACATTTAGCCAGTTTTCACGAACAAGATGCCCAGATAGGGGAGAGTTGCTGTTGTTGTTGTTCAGTTGTTGTTTAGTTGTGTCCGACTCTTCGTGACCCCATGGACCAGAGCACGCCAGGCCTGCCTGTCTTCCACTGCCTCCTGGAGTTTTGTCAAATCCATGTTATTTGCATCGATGACACTGTCCAACCATCTCATTCTCTGCCGTCCTCTTTTCCTTTTGCCTTCAATCTTTCCCAACATCAGGGACTTTTCCAAGGACTCCTCTCTCCACATGAGATGGCCAAAGTAGTGGAGCCTCAGCTTCAAAATCTGTCCTTCCAGTGAACATTCAGGATTGATTTCTTTCAGGATGGATAGGTTTGATCTCCTTGCAGTCCAGGGGACTCTCAAGAGTCTCCTCCAGCACCACAGCTCAAAAGTGTGGATTCTGCTGCGTTCAGCCTTCTTTATAGTCCAGCTCTCACTTCCATACATCACTACTGGAAAAACCAAAGCTTTGACTATCCGGACCTTAGTTGGCAAAGTGATGTCTCTGCTCTTTAAGATGCTGCCTAGGTTTGCCTTTGCTCTCCTCCCAAGAAGCAAGCGTTTTTTAATTTCATTGCTGCAGTCACCATCTGCAGTGATCAAGGAGACCAAGAAAATAAACTCTGTCATTGCCTCCATTTCTTCCCATTCTATTTGCCAGGAGGTGATGGGACCGGTGGCCATGATCTTAGTTTTTTTGATGCTGAGCTTCAGCCCATTTTTTCACTCTCCTCTTTCACCCTGCCAGTGGAAAGTAGATGTAGCTAAACAGAACTCAAATAAATTGGTCCCATTTCCTTGAGAATTTACATCCACTGATGTGAATATATTAGAGGAATCATATGATGGTTCCTTAATCCCTATTATCGGAAAAAGCCAGAGGTAATTGAATCTGCCTTATAAAATCACTCCATCTCCATAAAGAACTTATTAGAGATGGCAGGATCTTCTTACATACTGTAATTTATATCTATATTCAAGTTTTTAAACTTTGTTGCATCGAAACTCTTCAAGGAAGGAAGGGTCTCCTACAACAGCAAAACCAAAAAGAGATGACTCCTGTAGCAGAGCTCACACCTCTTCCCAACTCAGTGGCTAGACAATCAGAAGCTAACAAGGAAATTGGTTTGCTTGAATTCACAGTGTGCTTGGAACCCTCTGAGACATACACTCAGAATAATAAGACAGAATTCACTCAACACAGATGTCAGCCTTGTACCAGTCTCAGTTACAAGAGTAGGTACTATTGTGCATAACATTACGTTTTAAAATGGTGGTCAAGCCTAACTGAGATAAGCAATTATACATCAAACACTTGGAAAGCTCACCTAATTCTTTAAAAACTACAATAGGATTGAAGGGTAGGTTCATAATCTTGGTTCGAAAATGATATTTTCGGTGATGGAAGCATCAAGACAAGGTGCCTTAAAAGCAACCGGTCACGTTAACATTAGAAATGACAATAAACATGTCAGTCTGCAACTGTAAATTTATGCGATGCAGGTGGTACACAAATATTGCCACACCACATATAATTTGTAAGTACAATTTAAAAAAACGTCCGCAGGAAGAAAATAATCAGAATTCATCCAATAATCTCCGTTCTCATTGATGTGCACTTCTGATGACAAAAAAGATACAAAATGCTCTAAACCAGTGATTCTCAACCTGTGGGTCCCTAGATGTTCCTGGGCTGCAACTCCCAGAAATCCTGGCCACCTAAGCTAGTGATGAAGAGTTCTGACAGTTGCAGTCCAGGAACATATGGGAACCCACAGGTTGAGAACCACTGCTCTAAACTAACACAAACCCTGCATTCAATCAAACTAGTTAAGGAGACAAATGTGGTAAACTAGCAAAAAATGGCTGGAACAATGCAATCTAGCAGGGCAGAATGACACCACAGGAAAAACAAGACAACAGCAAAAGGAAAGAATCAGCACTATGTAAGAAGTAAAAGAGATTATCCCTCATTCAAAAATTACTTCAACAATTAACTCATCCAGGGCCTTTATAAAGATGACTACCTCTTGATCTTGCTCGCTTAGCTACAAAATGGGGAAAACAATGACGGCCTGCCACAATAGGGTTTTTCTTATAGTTCAGATAATAGGCCAACAAAAACAATCCATGAACCCCATATTTTATCATGTTCTAGGAATCCAAAAAAATATTAAACAGTTTCTGGACACATTTACAGTGGTACCTCTACTTACGAGTTTAATCCGTTCCGAATGCATGCTCATAAGTTGAACAACTCGTAAGTAGAGCAGCCGTATCTAAAAAAATAAATGAAAAAATAAAAAAATTGTAAGTAGACCAGAACACATCTAAAATTTGTAAGGCAGCAGTTCGCCAACGGTTTTCCACTCTTAAGTCGAATTGCTTGTAAGTAGAGGTACCACTGTATTTGTAATTTAGTCCTATGGCCTTAAAAGGCAATGAATTCAAAGTAAACACACAAAGAACAAAAGGCTTATCTCAGCCCTGTTTGTTTACTCAAAAGTATGTTCTGTTGCATTCTGTTGGTAGGTAAGTACGCAGGTAGGTAAGTAGGTATTTTAATCTTCTAATGTCCCTAGAAAGTATTTTCCCTTCTTTTTTCAGTCTGAAATCTCTTATTGCTTATTATTTCTATCTCTATGCCAATCATCATAATGGTAGCGTATGCCTAGAGGTGAGTTGTCATACTGCACAGACCTGAAAGGATAAGAAATATTGTATTTCTGGCCCCAGGGGGATCGTTATGATCCATGGCTGAGTCAATAGGGTTAAATACCCCTTTAAAAGTTAGTACAGAAATGAAACAAATAAAAAAATGTCAATGGCTAGTTTTGCTTGTTCAGTGTTTCAGAATTCAACACCACTTTTCTCTATGGTGTATAAACACATGGAAGTCATTTTCTTCTTATAGGACCGGCATGAATACTCAGAGACATAACTGTGATGTGCAATTAACCTGTTTTCTACTCTGGTAAATTCAGCCACAGAAAACAAATCTGACTCCAGTCTCATCCAGGAACACGGCCCCTCTGTGGTTCAATTTCTTTGTTACATTAAAGTGTACCAAAAAATTTGAGACCTAGCTATTAGATAAGGATAGAGGTACTCTACAGAGTCTACAACAAGTCTACACAATAAAGCCAGAACTTCTACTGGTTAAATTCAAAACGTCCAACTATGCAGGAGCATGGAGCCCATTCCGACATTTTCACGGGGAAGGGAAACTCACAGATCTGAGTCAGCTGCACTGTGTTCATAGTTTCTAACTTTTCCCAAGACAGAGAAGATTGCCAAAGTCTAAATGCTGTTATGCAATGAACTTCTAGTATGAAAATAAGTGCTCTAAATGAAAAAAGTCACAAGATAAGTACAATATTTAAAATGTAACATGCATTGACTGTGAAACATACCTGCATAAAAAGGATGAAAAGGCAACTACTGTGTAAGTTCCAATACTTCACTGTATTGCAGCAGAAAGGTTTTTGTTTTTCAAAGTGTTATGTAAATAAACCAAATTTAATTATTAGGTTCAGGATCTGGCTCTGTATATCTGGAGTTTCTACCCTCGTTAGTCTCTCCTGCCTAACGCTCCACAGAAGACACTACACCATATATATAGTCTACCAAAAGCACAATGTGACTGTAGAGAATCCACTTATGGTATTTCAAAGGGTCTCATTTACAATGTAGCATTTCCTTTGGTCATTGGACATGGCCTAGATCCTTTACACTATTGTATTCTTAATCACTATGTGTAAGAAAGCTGGATAATAAAGAAAGCTGACAGAAAGAAAACTAATTGATTTGAACTATGGTGCCTCAGAAAGACTAATGAGCAAGTTCGAGATCAAATGAAGCCTGAACTTTCTCTAGAGGCCAAAATGACCAAACTGAGATTATCCTATTTAGGGACATATCACGAAAAGGCAAGATTCTCTTTAGAAGACAATAATGCTTGGGAAAGTGGAAGGCAGCAGGACAAGAGAAAGCCCAAATACAAGATGGATTGACTCCCTAAAGGAACCATAGGCTTGAATTTGCAAGAGCTGTGCGGGGCTGTTCAGGACAAGATACAGTATTTTGGAGATTGCTTATTAAAAAGACTGCCGTAAGTCGGAGACAAAGTGAAAGAACATAACAACAAATTTTCTCTGAAACAAACTGAAGATGGATAGCTCAATGAGTTAGGTATGTGGTTATGAAGCCGAAGGTTGGAACTTCAGTCCCCATTGTGCACCCCAGAAGAGCCAGCCTGTGCAACCCTGGGCAAGCTGCATAGTACCAGAAGAGACTCCAGGCGAAGGGAACGGTATCCTGCTTCTGAATACAGTGATGCCTTAAATTATGAAATTAATCTGTTCCAACAGATCTTTCGTAATTCAAAATTTTTGTCGTTCAAAACGCGGTTTCCCATAGGAATGCACTGAAAAATGATCAATCTGTTCCAAAGGGAATGGATTACAATAGGCTTTCAATGCATTTTTATGGGAAGCTAGCCCCATCAAAGCAAAGCAGGGGAAGAGCTTCCCTTACTGTGCTGGACTGCCCAGAAGTCCCCTCAATGACCTGTCAACATCAGCTGTGTTGCAGTGGTGAGCAGAAGTGCTTTACTCCTGCCGTCGGTCTTGCTTCTGTAGCCATTTGGCTCAACCCACACCAGAGGGCAGGAGTGAAGTGTTGACCCTCCCCCCCCACCATACATCTGATTTTGACAGTTCTTTCCCAGCCAGGCAAGAGACAGGACAGTGCACCGCCCGCCCGACCCTTGCCTGGCTCAGAACAGGAGAGCAGAGCAGGTTTTTCAATTTTTGCTGCTGCGGTGCCAAATTCAAAACCCTGCTCCGCTCTCCCATTCTCAGACAGGCAAGGGGCAGGTGGGCAGGCTCCCAACCCTTGCCTGGCTGAGACCAATGGGCTGTAGCGAGATCCAGTGGTTGGTGGCAAGGGGGCAGTGGATTTACTCCAGCTGCTGGGTCTTGCTGGAGCCTGTTGGTCTCAGCCAGGCAAGGGTTGGCCGGGTGGTGCACCCACCCAACCTTCACCTGTCTGAGAAAGAGCTGTCAAAATCAGCTATATGGTGTGTGGAGGGCAATGTTTCACTCCTGCCATCTAGTCTGGATGCAGCCAAAAGTCTGCAGAGAGACCGGGTGGCAGGAGTAAAGCCGCTGGCTGCCGCTCACCACCGCCACAGCTGATATTGACAGCTCATTGAGGGGGGTTCCCTGTAACCCAGCAAAGCAGGGGAAGCTGTTCCCCTGCCTTGCTGAGTTGGGACAGGCTTCCTCTACAAATGCCTTTAAAAATGATTACTTGAATTTTTTTGTTAAAAAAACCACATTTTTTCATAATTTAAAATTACTGTATACTGGTGAATTTCCTTTCATAATTCAAGTTTTTCATTATTCAAGGCATCACTGTACTCTCTATCTAGAAAAGCATGAAAAGGGTCACCATAGGTCAGAACTGACTTCATGGCACAAAATTCATTTCTCCTAAAACTAGCAAGTGTTAGTAATGTACACATATACTGTAGGTTCTAGCTAAGACAGGTTGTTTTGGCAAATAGCTTTATGTTATGTTAGCTTTATGTATAGTCTCTAAAGAAACGTAATTCCATCAAATATTCGTAGCATTTTGGCAAAACTTTTCTTGCTCCCAAACTGCTGCACTTTTGTACCATATAAAATACAGTACTGCAAATCTTCTGTATAATGCTAATTCCTACAGCACCTTAGGCACCACATTCTGCAAGATCAGCTAAATGCACCACATTAGCTACTTGACCCATAATTGAAGGGCATCCAAAAGACATTCTCATCTCTGGAACTCCTTTCCTCTTCACAAACTATGAACCTAAGCATGCTTAAATAAGTCTGAAAAACCTCCTGGCTAGTTTTGAAAAACATATTTATCCCTTCAAAGCTTGAGAATATAACCAATAGTTTTGCATACTATATCCCTTAGGCTGGATTTTGATCATATTCTTACACTATATAAAGTTTGAGGTCTAACAGATACAATGCTGCAAGTGGAACAGGAGATATTATGGGTGTGAGAGCTATGACTCAATCAATGAAACTAACAGACCATGCCAAAAGGCAAAACTCAGCACACCGTCATTTGTAGGAAGCCTCACAGCAAAGTCATGCAACCACTTTATGAGCTGATATAAAGCTACCATAACATTAGAGACATGGAGCTACTAAATATTGCTATTTTTGATGTGGCAACCATGTATGATTTTTCCTTTCTATTTCCAAAGTGATGTTCTATTGGGAGGCAAGCTATTTTCCTCTCCTGCTTTTCTGACTTGCAACTCTACTGTCCTGAAGAACCTTTGCTATATAATTTAATGTAAGGTGACAGAAGCAGTGATCACCTGCCAGAGAATTCATAAAATAAAGAACTACATCCCAGAATAGTCAACCCAAGGTGGTCACCTATCGTTACTGTAATTTATTTATTTATTTATTTATTTTAATAAAATGTAATGTATTTATTTATTATAATAAAGCATGTCCTTATCCATCATGAAATGTTTGTGTATAATGAGTTGTAGATTCAAACCTTAGCTCTGCATAGTAAACATATGAATCAATCATAAATAAATTAATGGCTCTTGTTTCTCTAAAACATTGATGGCGAACCTTTTAGAGACCGAGTTTCCAAACTGCAATTCAGAACCCACAGTTGTTGTTGTTGCAAAGTGCTAATATAGTAGTTTAACCTGTATACAGGAGGCTATGAAGGGGTTATGCCGGGTGCCCACAGAAAGGGCTCTGAGTGCCACCCTTGGCACCCGTGTCATAGGTTCGCCATCACTGCTCTAAAATATTACAAACCCAGACTGAAAAATGCATATTGGTTCCATGTCAGGAAACCGAACAGCCTATGATACCACCACAGCCATGGTTCAAGTAGAAGGAACAGGCCTGTCAATATGGTGACATCTTTTAATACATAACTTTAGTGACAATAAATTTCCACTCAAATAAAATAAAATAAACACCACAAACATTTGTGATCAATCACACTCTTTTCAGGCTATAATCTGACTAAATGTTTTGTCTGGTCTCCTAAAACGTAACATCCTACAGGCAAACCTCCCAGGTAAGCAAGCCCTCAGAACAGTTTGCAGAAGAACTGGAGGTAAGATAAAAATTGTCAAGTTATTTTCATATGATTTCTGAACATAATCTGTATTAACTTTTATTACTGGAAATTTATCTGATGAAATCATATGGAAAAATGTGCACTAGCACACATTCTACATGGAATCCTAAAACCTACTTATAGATCTTGTAACTTAGCGTTGCGAGGGCAAATCATTCTGAAACAAATCAGCTGCATTTTTGCTGTGTGACAATTCCCAACTTCAGCCCTAACTTGTTACAGTACTGTGCAACAACATAGTGATCACATGGCAAACCTAGCCTTAGGAATTAAAAAATAAACAGACATGTGCTACCATGGATTCAGCAGAAAACTAACATTTAGGTTGGTCATTCTTTCTCCACAGTAATATTTCTTTGTGCTGATCTCAGAAATCTAGCAACCAGTCTTCCTAGAATGACAAGTTAAAGGGGTGTGTCCCAATTATTTAATACTATACCTATTTTAATACATTATACTAAAAAAATTGCCTTAAACTTTAATATGCAGCTTATAGAGATATTTCTGTTCAGTGTGAAAAATCTTACCCAGACACCTTTTAAACTGAAATTAAATACAGGAACAATCTCCCAAGTAGAACACCTGTTATACAACACCAAGGAACTATATATACACGTCAGGCGAAAGTGTCAGGGTGAATCTAAAAACGTTTCACATAATTGTTCCGCTTTTTTAAAAAAATCTGCATTCCTTTTCTGAGGAGCTCACTCACACACACTGAAAGAACAAGTTGCATGCCAACAATTCCTCTTTGCTCATGTACAATTAATTAGCTGCGTTGTGGTTGTGTGTGCTTACGGCAACGTCTACGAACCTCTTCGTTTAAATGCTATCTGTACACAATCCATTCATGAAGAAAGGGAGGAAAAAAACTGAATACGGAGAGCCATAGGAATTCAATACAGTAGTTAAACGACAAAAAGCTCCTCTCTTTTGAAGTATTATTGTTTTGATAATTTCCTGATTAGGCGTTTTTTTAAAAATGTGCGATTACCAGGAAAACATAATCTAACTTTACATTTTTCTTATGTGATGTGAATGCGATAAAGTGCCTATTATATTAAAAATGGAGACAAATCCACCTCCTGCACACGAAGACAATTAGATATTTTAAAATAATAAAAGAGAGACAGCGAGAAGCATTAAAAGAGCTGGACAGAAGGGAAGGACACCCATTTCATAACACATCCTGTTCCTCTTCTCTTGATATAACCCAACTGCACCGGCTTAAAACTCTTTTTTTTCCCCAACCCAGAAACAAACAAACAAAAAAAAGCAAATATCACATCAACAACCCCCCTCCCCTTACCTTGATTTATCAGTTTAAAGCTTTGGGATTTCCTGCTTCTCTTCCTCTCAGTAAACTCCATGGTTGTGACTAGCAAGAAGAGGGAGGAAGGAGGAAGAAAGGAAGGAGAAATCAAATGGGGCGAGTGAGGGAGTGAGCGAGGGCTGGGTACAAGCAGCCACCCAAGCAAGGAAGACCAAGGTCCGTCTCTTTAATCAGCAAAAAAATTACCAAAAAAAACCACCAACAACCCTGGAACCGGGTGATTTCAGTCCCAAGTGCGGAGACCCACAGCCGAGAAAGGGAAGCGGGACAAGTTGGCTCCAGACTTTCGCTCGCCTCAGGCTCCAGCCTTTCCCCACGTTCAGTTGCAAACTTTGGAAGAGGGGGTTGCCCCACAACCCCTCGCCCCCCCTTTCCCCTGCCCCCCCTGGTTAAGGAAGGAGGGCAGAGGGGAAAGCCTTGCCGGCTGTAGCCTCGCCAAGGGTGCGCGTCGACACACACACACACAGAGAGAGAGAGAGAGAGAGAGAGAGGAGGTGGCGGCGGCTTCGGGGGGGGGGG
>JAHTLZ010003305.1:5486273-5543491 GCA_023846285.1 Phrynocephalus versicolor
GAGAGAGGAGGTGGCGGCGGCTTCGGGGGGGGGGGCAGGAAAAGAGGGAAGCAAATCAATGGCTCGCGTGTGGCACTGACTAAGCGGCGGCGGCAGCAGCTGAGGAGGCTGCTCCGGCGCCGCCGCCGCCGCCTGGGATCCCGGTGCCACCTGCTGGGGGAAGCCTGCGTGGAGCGCACCAAACAGCGCGCCCCGTGGCGGCTCTTCTGGGAGCCTGGCCCGCAGGCCGCCACCCTGAGGCCGGCTGAGGACCCCACGCCAGACCGAGGACGCGGCGGTGGCGGCGGGCCCCAAGGGGGGGAGGGAGGGGAGGAGGCGGCGGAGGAGGGACGGAGAGCCGAGTGTCATGTTTGTTAATGGAGGAGGAGGAGGAGGGTTCGCCCGTCGCCCCCGTGCGCGCGCGCATGTGTTGTCTGGAAAGGGGCGTGTGGGGTGTCTGAGTCTGCTTGGCTATTAGCAAGGAAGGAAGGTGTGAGGTGGCGCGCGCCCGGCGGGGGGGGTGAAGAGGGTGTAAACCGGAGCAGCGCCATTTTGTGCCCTCCCACCTCCTTTCTTTTTATTCATTTCCCCTCGGCCACAATCCAAAGCTGAAGCCCTCCTGCCCAGGTTGCTCTTTTTATATGGCTTCGAGGCAACTCGCGGAAGCGCCTTTGCCCGTCTGCTGGCCAGCCGGAGGGAGTGTGTGTGTGTGTGGGGGGGAAGAGGCTGTCTCGAAAACGGGCATCGAGGAGACGCAAGTGGCTTTAGGGTGCGCGCGCTCGCGTATTAAAGTGAATGGCCTTCCTTAAATTAAGTCACTTTATCGGATTAGCTACGTCTGTCTGAGGGACGAAAAGGGCACGAGGCGGGCCGTCGGCCTGGTGGCCGCCCAGGCCACCGCTCGCGGGTGTGTCAAGTCGGCGTGCGAACGAATTCCTCTCGCTCGTGGCGAGTGCCACGAACAGCTACATTCGGTTTTGTGTGAACAGAATAGTTGTGAGAAGGCAAAACATCAGTGTCTAGTCTACACAATTTTAAGTTCAATTGTTCAGTCGAAAACACGATTCTAACTGAAGAGTGGTGCTCATGTACCAGCAGCCACAGGCCATATAATAGGTAATTAGTACAATAAAATTAGGGAAAACCAGATTTAAAAGATAAAAACTGTAATATGTCGTAAATCAACCACAAATAACCTTTGTTATCTGATGTTTTAAATTGGTGTTGGGTTTTATTTTCTATTCTGATTTTAACCCCAAACAGGGTGTAAATTCCAATTAGTGCTGTTTAATGCATTTCCAGATAAACACGCTTGGGATTGTTATATAAAACGAACTTTATTGCCAGGGGAAAAAAGCTGAAGGAGTGGACTAACACATTTCACTGAGTTCATTCCTCAGTTCTTCAGTGTTATTTCTGTTCCATCTGTCTACCAGGATAGCTTAATCCACAAAAATAACATCCAAGTAAATGGTAATATCCAACGATAAATCAAATACCAACAAAAATAATACAGATAATGACCAAAGAACATACTTTTATATCCCAAAATTAAAGCACACCTATCAGGCTGTATTATAAATAAACAGATTTTGCAGTACAGTAGAAGGAGAATAATATAATACTCTAATGGATTTGTAAGGGACCCATAAAATCATCTAGTAGTCCAACCCTCTGCTCAGTGCAGGAATCCAAATTAAACTATATGTGATAGATGGTTTTGTCTTGAATTCTTCCAGCATTGGAATGTTTTCCATTTCCTGAAGCAATTTGTTCCACTCTTGTGCTCTGTCAAGACATTTTAAACTGAAATTGATCCCATTATTGTATGTCCTGTACTCTGGAATGATCCGGAACAGTTCCTGCCCCTCCTCTCTATGACAATCTTTCAAATATCACAAAATGGTTTCAAATAGGTAAATATGCCAAACAAGAGTGCATATTATGCCCTTATCTGTTCAATCTATATGCAGAATTATCTTAGGGGAAGCCAAACTAGCTTCAGGTGAAGGGAGAGTGAATACTGTTGGAAGAGACATAAATAATTGCAGATAACATCACATTGCTGACATAAAATAGCAATGACTTGAAACACCTGTTTGGAAAAGTGTAGGGGAAAAGTGCCAAAGAAGGACTGCACCTGAACACAAAAAAGACAAAAACTATGAGTAGAGGAAAAACTACGCCATTTTAATGTTGACAATGAAGACATTTCAATAGCAAAATATTTTGTATACTTGTCCAGCAATCATTTGAAATGGAGACTGTAGCCAAGAAATCAGAAGACAGACTCAGAAGGGCAACAATGGAGAAATTAGAAAAGATCAACTACTGTATAAGCATGTGACACTTGTTGTTCAGTCATTAAGATGTGTCCGACTCGATTCCATGGACCAGATCCCGCCAGGCTTTCCTGTATTCCACTGTCTCTGGAGATTGGTCAAGTTCATGTTAGTTGCATCCATGACACCGTCCAACCATCTCATTTTCTGTCTTCAATCTTTCCCAACATCAGGGACTTTTGTAAGAAGTCCTTTCGCCTCGTGAGATGTCCAAAGTATTGTTATTATGTATTGTGACATTTAAATAGGCCTAAAACAGAGTAAGGGATACAAAATAAGCTTTAAATAGCAGTTGCAACCTGGAAGGGGTGTCTGGTCATTTTTAGGCTTAAAAATGGTTCTGTGTGATTAGGAAGTGTGAGGGCTCAGAAAAAACGTGTGAGTTGGTCTACCGAGGTCCAGGGGGCAGTGAAAATAGCCCTGTCTCAAATGAAATAACCAATGCCCAAGCATCTCTGGGATAAATAAAAATAGAATGCCCTCAAGCCCTACCTTTTGAGGTTTTAGGATATAGAAATGTAGTGCTTCTAGCTCTTACATCCCTTTCTCGTGACATCTAGAATAAGAAAATTGACAGAGGATTTTGTATCTGTTTCCCTTATAAAAGTCACCCACCAAAGTGAGCAAGACAGTTTCAGATGGACTGAAACCTAGGTTGAAATGGGATTAGATAACTTCAATAATCAGGCATGCATGGAGTTGAGTCACCACCAGTTGTTCAAACATCTTTGAACAATTAGTAAAATGTTGGATAGTTAGACACATTGATAGAATTCATTTATATGTAGGAGACGTCTCACATCCATGGCCTTCAAGTATTCTGACAGCTCCACTTCACCATTCATCATGTCTCAGCCCAACTGGTTCTTTCTCTTTGGTTAGACAAGACGCTTAACCAGAAAATACTCCTATATCATATCTCACCCCCCTGGTCACCCTTATGAGTAGATGGTAAAACCCCAAACTGATACAAACAACTGCAACAGTTGTGTTAAATGAGTAGTCTACTCTTCTTTTCTTCAACACAGAGCTCAGCCAAAAGGGGCATGAGTGATTTTGTCTGCAGAGTGCTTAGCAAATAGGTGACAGCAGGCTATCAGTTATATAGACTTTACTGTCTTCACTCCACAAGTAGAGCTGCTGTCAGGATTTCATGGTGATGCAAGGACATTATTTGAAACCTAAGGACCAAAAGCCATATGCAAATCTGAAGATAACAAGTCATAGAAAATAGCTCTTTAGAGCCTCAGCTAACTTTAAAATAGAACAGAGGAGAGAAAAGAAAAGAAAGATCTTCTCCGTACCTAAAAGAGCATACACACTGCCCAACTTGAAGGCGTACACAGCATTAGGCAAAGGATGGAGAACCAAGCTTCTCATCTCCCAATAACTCTATGGCCAACCTGATTAAATACAGACTGACTGCATTGCTTGATAAGCCATATTAAATTGTCAGCATCCTGCCTTCCTCCATTACATGTCAAGACAGCATGCAGTCTTCAATCACTTAAAAACAAGTGTTTCTCTTCTCTTCCCCCCCCCCCCGTTTTGTAACACCTAATAAAAGAGATATTCGTCTTGAAAGCTTGCACACTGTTTCAGCCTTTTTTGTCAGTTTAATAAAGTTATCATCCCAATGTGGGTATTGGAATTAGTTATGTGCCAACTCAGCAATCCCTATGTTCAGTGTCTGAAGAAGTGGGTTGCAACTAGAGTTGGACTTGAATTGCTGATTCATTGCTTTTTGATGGTTTGTTTAGTGGCTGCCAGGTGTTTGGTGCTTTGCAGCCCTGCCTCTTCCAATGGGTACTCGCTCAGAGGCTATACCCCAAATTCCCTGCTCTGTCTCCTCTAGGCAGTGCTTCTGTGCTGGCATCCACTGGAGGAGGTGGGGCTATAAAGTGCTGAATATCTCTTCAGACACTAAATGAACTAGCACAAACTGCTGAACCAGTGGTTGGTCGGGTGGTATGTCTGTCTGTCTGTCTGTCTGTCTGTCTGTCTATCTATCTATCTATCTATCTATCTATCTATCTATCTATCTATCTATCTATCTATCTATCTATTCACACATTTCAAAGATACAATTTACATTTTTAGAATAGCCTCCTGTGGCATCAAATCCAATGAATGTCTGAAATTAGCTTTTGCATTTAAAGTTAATTTAAATTGTAAATATTGTGCAATTTTATATTCAGGACCTCTGTATGCTTAGTAAATGGTGTTGCTTTTTGTCATAGAAGACACATGATGAGACCATGGAAAGGATCTTTGTTTTGATACCACCACCTTGCATTCTAATGCAGAATGGCATGCCAGTGCCATCCATGCTGCCTCCAAAAACTGTCCTGTACAATAGAACAAACAGGTTTTGCATTGCATTTATTGGACACTAGCATATGATCTATTAGTGCCATTCATTCTCTGATTCTTATGAGACTGAATCCAGTGGAAAGATAATACTGTACAGTATTAGAGATGGGCACGAAACAGAAAAATGGTGTTTCGGTTTTTCATTTGTCGTTGAGAGGTCTGTTTCGGTTCGTTTCCGTTTGTCGAGAATTTTTTGAAAAATTTCGTTACTGTTTTGCGTTTTTTCGTTTGTTGTTTCTACCCGCTTTTTGCGTGATTTTTAAAGCATTTCCGTGTGCAGGCATCCCCCAACGCCCCAGACCAGAGGGAAAACACTAAAAAAAAATGGATGCTGGCAGAGACACAGTATAGACTAGGTATGCAGGGAGGCTGCAAAGGCAGTGGCGGGTGTTGCCCAGGGTGCAAGGCAGCCGCAGAGTGACTGCACTGCGGGGCAGGGGAGGGTACTCACCGAGAGGTACGCAGCACGCACGCACACAGGGAGGCTGCAGGACTGAAGCTAGAGTCTCAGAGACAGCAATCCCACCCTAACTCCCACCAGAGACTGCAAGGAGGACGGGGGCTGCCAGAGCTTTTTATGCCCTCTGTGGCTGCCAGACCTGCCCGCCCAGTCTGCCACCTGGGCATGCTATTGGTTGAACATGATCCCATCACATGGCTTGCCTCCATTTTGTGGCTGGTGGCGACATCCATTTTAAAGGGAAAAGAAAAATACATCACGATGGGAGAAGACAAAAACAAACGTTTTAAGGACCCCAACCCCCCTGGTAGGTATTATCAGACAATATAAATAATTATCGCTGCGTTTTTACGGATGTCCAGGGCGTTTTTTAACATTTAAAACAGCTCATTTCATTGCGCGTCGCCATTAACGGAAACAAAACATAACGACCACAATTTTCGTGGTTCTGTTCGTTTCGTTTCATTTTCATCACAATTTTTGTTTGTCGTTTCGTTACGTAACGGAAACGACAAACGGTAATGGAAACGAAAAAATGTTCGTTCCGTGCCCATCTCTATACAGTATATATATCAAAGGATGCTTGACATGGTAGTGAAATAGATACAGACAAAGGCAGTAGATGGAGTTAATGGGGACAAAATCTAGTACTTAGGTTATAGCTTAAATCAAGCTGTTAATAGTGTTCTGATATTACCACATTTTTCATACAGGTGTTTCCTATAATACACTCTTCATACTTACTTAATCTATTACTTTATTGTTGTTCTTATGTATCATCAAATTGCTTCCAACTTATGGTGACTCTGAATTAGTAACACTTCTAAAAGGCCTGGTCATTAATAGCCCTGCCAAGGTTTAAAGCTGTGGCTTCCTTTAATAAACCAATCCATCTTGTGTTTGGTCTTCCTCTTTTTCCTTCTAAATCCATGATGTTTTGTTTTCTCATGACGTGCCTTAAACACGATAGCCTCAATTTAGTTATTTTTGCTTCAAAAGAGAGTATTACTTTGCTTTAAAATAATTTAATTTTTTCTTAAAATAATATTGGCTCCATTTCTCCTGATAAGCCATGTCCATGTGCAGAACTCCATGGTGCTGCACACCAGCAGCCAGAGTTGGTGCTGATTTAGTCTGATTTAGGATGGAAACCATCCCCGTGCCTGCTTAACCATGGGGTGAGCCACAGCAGGGCTGAAAATTAGAGGGAATGTTGGTTGGCTCTTATCTATACAATTACTGTGACAATTTCCGTAAAAAATATATGACAAATCTTATTTGGCAGCATAATGTTTGGTAGCAAATTGCTGCTACTTACAACCAGTGTGCAAATTATTTGCAGTGCACTTAGTTGCACAACTTAGCATGCAAGAGATAATGTCTATGCTGTCAGTTCACCTCTAAAAGTTGTACCATTTGTGTTGCTCTTTTGTACATTACTAATCAGATTGTGCCTCCAAAATCATACAGCATTCATTTCCTCCTAGCTATTGTTACAATGTAACATTTATATTATTTTCTATGATAAGTTCATCCGGGTGAATTTATCAGGAAAGCTCACAAGCCACAGATTTACTCTGAACAGCCGGGTAGAATTTTGGAGAATAAAATAAGCCTCCTGGTAATAATGCACTGTTGCGGTTTGGGAATCAAAATAATGGGGAAAATATATCTCACCAGTATAGTTATTTGCTGGTTCTGAGGCTGGGACTATGCAGGCTCTTTTGGAACTGGCAAGCCACTCCAGTATTCCTGCCAAGAAAACTCCATGGACATGGAGTCACGAAGAGTCGGTCACGACTATAACGACACAACACACACACACAGTGCAGTTACCTAAGATTGGGTAGAAGCAGATACCTTAGGGTGTATGCCTTGCATTCATACGGTGTATCAGCCTCAAGCAAGTTTCCTAAAATTCTATATCTCAAATTCTATTTTCCTTTTCTCCTGAACTTTGTCTGAGTTATTTGTGTTATTCAAAAACAGTTTACACTAATCACAAAACCTGCCAGATGAATTTCCTTGCCAAATCAATGTTACTCTCTCATTTCCACACTGGTGAGAATCTGTCTTATTTATTTTCTAACAAAATAAACCCATCCCTGCCAATATTTTATGAAAGGCAATCTAATATATGGAAACAAGCTGCCACTGATAAAATGAAAAATTCAGATCCCCACCCCCATTGCTTCTTCGTGGGTACATGTCTCAAGATGAAAGGCAAGAGATTGTTACTGAAGCAGCAGCTAGGTCCAATGATACAAGAGACAGCACTTTCCCAGAACCAATTACAGTACTTACTTATTTAGGCCATCATTGAGTCTTAAGTATACAAGGCATAAAGTAAGTCAAACAAACCTAGGACAAATGTTATATGAATTTATGTATATGTGCAATACTGTTGCTATCTGCAGTCCTATATTTCTATGACTAGCCATTACTCCTGTGTTAGAAGAAAAACAGTCCTAAAGAGTCCTATAGCACTTGAAAGATTAACAAATGGGCTATATTATGAGTGCTCATACATCACTGCCGGATGGGTGGTATAAAAATAAAATAAAATAAAATACATTATAGCATGTTTCTTCAACTACATAGATTGTTGCCAGAGTTTCAGGCACATTTACATTATACCAGAGCACTGAAGGAATTTCACAAGTGTGCTGTTTATAACAATGACAAGACAAGACACTGTGCCAAGGATTTTCCCAGCCCCTGGAGAAATCATGCCTCCAGTGCAAGACGGAGACAAGTGCTCTTCTTTTTTTGTTTGCATGTTCTGCAATTTGTACTAAGTACACTCATTTCCTTTTTGTGCATCCATATACGCACTCCCACAACGTCTGGCTCTAAAAAATAAGATTTTTTAACAGAGGCAAAAAAATTCCCAGCTTCTCCGGTAGACATTGGAAGACTCACTAAAGGGGGTGTTACCACTTTTTAAAAGCCCAGTGGCCGTGGGGACAAGATTTTTGGACACAGTTTATCTTGAAATTTGATCTGGATTTTTAAGGACGTGTGATAGAGCCCTAAGCATGCATGTATATCCATGTGAATACAGTATGCACAAAAGGACAGGGTGACTGTTCAGATTTAAAGAACTCATACAGTTCTACTTTGCCGCAAAGTAGTTATTAACCAAAAGTATTTATCTCCCTTTCATTTTAACTGTTCTACCCTTGTGTAGTCTCTTCAGTTGCTCTATTCCTTTGCTTAAGCATAGACACTAACAGAGGAATTTTGTTTCTTTTCCTTGTCTGTGTTGATCTAAACACACTTTTGATTAAAAACTAGTTCAGTGCTGGAATGTTTTTGTCACTTCCTCCACCGTTGACAGATGCTCATGGACTCATTTATTATGTATTTATTTAAAATAGTTTTACCCTGCCTTTTCCTTAAAAAGAACCCAGGGTGGCTTACATCATTAAAGAAAAACAACATTTGAAAGCTAAAAACAGTAGGCTTACAAATATTTTTTTAAAAAGAATCAAATAAACATTATATTAAACGTGGTAAATAAAATCAATATTAAAACATTTAAAACAACAGAGCACAGCAATTCATTTTAAAAGCCCGATTGGACCACCCGTTAGTTAATAAGGGAAAGCTTTCCTGAAAAGAAAGGTCTTTACCTACTTGAGGAAGGATGAGAAAGATGGAGCTAGCCTGACTTCCTGTGGGAGGGAGTTCCAGAGCCTGGGAGTAGCAATAGAGGCCCTTTCCCATGTCCTCACCAAGCACCCCTGTGGGGGTGATAGGTCTGAGAGAAAGGCCTCCCCTGGTGATCTTAAAGCCTGGGCAGGCTCATAGAAGGAGATGTGGCCCTTTAGATAGTTTGGACCCAAGCCATTTAGGGCTTTATAGGTTAAAAATAGCACTTTACATTGTATCTGGAAGCGGATCAGCAGTCAGTGGAGTTACATGTTCCCTCTAACCATCCCCAGTTGAAAATCTGGCTGCTGCATTTTGGCCCCTCTGAAGTTTCCAAACGCTTTCCAAAGGCAGACTCATGTAGAATGCGTAACAGTAATCCAGTCGAGATGTAACTAGGGCAAGTGTCGCTGTACCAGATCAGACCTCTCAAGAAATGGGCACAGCTGGGTCACCAGTTTTAATTGTGTAAAGGCACCCTTGGCCACTGCAGAAACTTGGGCATCCAGGCTCAGATATAAGTCCAGGAACACCCCCAAGCAGCATTCCTGCATTTTCAGAGGAAGTGTAATCCCACCGAACACAGGCTGTAACCCTATTCCTTGATCTGCTTTTCAATTGACCAGGTGCACCTATGTCTTGTCTGGAATATGTGTCAGTTAATTTGTACTCATCCAGTCCATTACTGATCTGCCTAGATGTCCTAAGCACATCTGATCTTGCCTGATTTCAGAAGCTAAGCAGGGTCAGGCCTGGCTAGTACTTGGATGGGAGACCACCAAGGAATACCAGGTGTTGTAGGCGCCTGGAGTAGGAACTGGCACGCCACTCCAGTATTCCTGCCAAGAAAACTCCATGGACACGGAGTCATGAAGGGTCAGTCACAACTGTAACAGCACACACGCACGCGCACACGCACGCACGCACGCGCGCACACCACACACACACACACACACACACACACACAGAGTCCATTACTGACATCAGACACTCATTTAGAGCTGAAACAGCTTCTTCTAATTTTGATGGAAAGGAGAGATGGAGTTGGGTGTCGTCAGTGTACTTATGGTACTGAAACCCCAAACTCCAGAAACCTCTCTCAGTGGTTCCATGTAGATGTTAAATAGCATAGGGGACATAGCAGATCCACAAGGGACACCACACTGTCGAACAAATATCCCCCAGTACCACCCTCAGGGGTCTCTCCTACAGGAAGGACTGGAGCTATTGTAAAACAATAGATCCAATTTCCATCCCAGAGAAGCAGCCCAGAAGGATATAATGGGTTCATAGAGAGTAGAACCAACAGTGACACACTCCCCCTGTTCAGTTCCCAGTGTATGTTGTCCAACAAGGCGACCAGTGCAGTCTCTGTCCCTTAACCAGACCTGAAGCCAGATTGAAATGGATATACTGTAGATAATTTGTCTCATTGAGAAACCTCTGGAGCTGGGAAGGCACAACCTGTTCCATCATTTTGCCCATGAATGGGATTTTAGAGACTGGCTGATAAATATCTAGTACTTTGTGGTCCAAGGAAGGCTGCAAGGAGATAGTCACCACCCCTTGGACTCACATGGCAAGTCCCTATCCGGCAGCTTTTATGTGTCAGGAAGGGCAAGAGTACAGAAGACAAGTGGTAGCCTTCACCTAGCCAAGGATCCTATCCTCATGATTAGGCTACAAAAACTGCAACTTACCCTTCCACACCGGATAAGCAGGAGCCATAGTTATATCTACAGGATCTGTATTAACTACAGCATCGAAGTCAGAGTGGGTCCCAGTGATTCTGCCTGCAAAGTGCTGAGAATTTTTTTTTCACAGCGAGCTATCCATTCTGAAAGAAATCAACCCCGAATGTTCACTGGAAGGACAGATTTTGAAGCTGAGGCTCCAGTACTTTGGCCACCTCATGAGAAGAGAGGACTCCTTGGGAAAGTCCCTGATGTTGGGAAAGATTGGAGGCAAAAGGAAAAGAGGACGGCAGAGAATGAGATGGTTGGACGGTGTCATCGATGCAACCAATATTTGACAAAACTCCGGGAGGCAGTGAAGGATAGGAAGGCCTGGTGAGCTCTGGTCCATGGGGTCACGAGGAGTCGGACATGACTGAACAACTGAACAACAAATGGAATGGTCAGCACTGTCTTCCAGTAGTCCATGATATAAAAGGCTATTGAACATTTGGAAGAGCTCTGCTGGGCAACTCTGTGCAGATACAATGGTGGCAGCAAAGAACGACTTCTTCACCCCTACTATTATCACAGAATAGGCCTTCCAATGGGCTCTAGTCATTATTCGGTCAGATTCATGCCACATTTTCTGCCATCGTTGCTCTGGCGGTTCCATTCATTTCATCACCACCAGTAACTCAGAAGACCAGGAGGCTGGCTTGGCTCTACTTTGTGGGAAAGGATGTTTAGAAACAATTGTGTCAACAGCCCAGACCATTTCCCCATTCCAGAGGTCAATCACGTTTTCAATAGAATGGTCTGCTGAGGCAACAGGAAAGTCTCCCAAGAACAGCCAGGAACCCATTGGGATCCATAAGCCTCCTGGTGGGGGCATCTTAATTGGTCTTCCACTTCTGCAGAGGCCCTGAGTTCCTGTAAGTCTAAACCCCACTAGATGATGATCTGGCCATGACAACAGAACAACAGAGTGTTCCTTCACACCCAAATCAGCAACTTCTACCCTTGTACAGAAAACCAGGTCTAAAGTGTGCCCTGCAGCATGACTGGGGGCAGATACCATTTGGTACAGACCCATGGTTGTCATGGGGGATATGAATTCCCGAGCTACTTTGGACAAAGCTGCTTTGGCATGGATGTTGACAACAACCAGAGGAGATTCCAACATAGGACTCCCCACCCCCATAACTGCTTCCTGAAATCACACTGTTGTGCTAGGGCACTTTAGACATCAAACAGAACACGAAGAGGCAGCAACAGGAGGAAATTGCCATGTGATCCTTTATTACATCTTACTAGCCAGTTCCCTTACAGCTACACCTCCTGCAGGGCTACAAAAAGAGCTACCTTCACAAGCTTTATTAACAAGCTGTGAATATGACTGTCAGTGATTTTCCTCCTCTCTCCCTATGTAACCACTTAACAGGAACAGACTTGGGAAAACCTGCATTCTATGGTGCAACTCCACAGTGAGTGAATTTGCAGTTCCCTTGCTGTGTAGTTGCATTTGGAACCTGCAGCTGTGCCAGAGCATCCTTAATCTTTTTCGCCAAAGCGAATCTTAGATTATTTGATGTGCCTGAAGTGGCCACATTTATGGCATTGTGTATACAAGGCTGTCCTTACTAGCACGTTCACGGTCTCACAGAAAGGCAGAAAAGAAATATGGAGGGAAGAGTAAAGGAAGTATTGGAAAATCCCCTCCTCCTCTTATCAATAGACAGGGCCAGATTGTACAAACTTGTTCCTGAGAGGTGGAAAATCCAGTTTAAAATGGCCTTTTGTCTTCCACCAGGAGGCATAAGTTAGAATTCTGCTTAAAGGTGCCAAGCATATTGAACTTCTGGAAGTTTCTCTCCTTGCTCAGTCAAATGGGAAAGGGAGCCACATCATGCCGTTTGGGGAGCTGCACTCAAGGCAGCTTCAGCGTGATGAAGTAGGTTATTCCAATGGAATAGACTTCCCCTGTTCTTCACCATTCCACAAAGAAAAGTACCTGGTTGGCCACTAGCTTGTAATGGGTATTGTAAGGGAGGCAGAAACAAGCAAGCTGTATGTATGTAGGTGAATTGTTGGGTAATGGTACTAGTGGTGTATGTTGTGATATCTCAGGCCACTTTTTTCTCTGTGGTTGATTGGAGATCTCAATTTACTGTAGTCTTCACAGAAACAATACCTGAAATGGTGCTTTTTGCATTATGATTTATTATGTTGTAACCCTTCCCAAGCATCAACACACCTCAAACTTGCAAGGTTTAGTCTATTTAGTTTTTACTTCTGGTCAGTGCAGAACGACATCTTATTTTGTGTAATTGGTAATACATTATACAGTAGTTAGTTTAAAATTTACTTTCAAGAGGCATTTTTAAGAATTTTAGAGGCTTCTTAACAGGTATCGTTCACATTTTTGCCATTCTCTTATCAATACTAAAGGTTTTAAAAATTGTAAACAAGGCACTGCAGCAGTGTAACAAAATGGACAACGTTTAATAAGAATAAAAAGCAACTTCCTCAGCTCTGTAAAAATAAACTGTTTGAAACAGTAGTACATGTTTTAGTGGAAATAGGTGGGGTCTGCTCTATGGTTCACATTTCAGATTCCCCCCCCACCCCCAGGGTTTGTTTTTTTTTAAAGACAAAAAACTTCTCTTTATCTAACTTGGTTCTATATCACTACAGATTAGAAATTCATACACCATATTGAAAACTATGTGGTGGGCAGTACAAAGACCTGAAGACAACTAATTGATGTCCTCATGTTACGAATGAGGTGTAGTAAAACTGAGAAATAACTGATCAGCACAAGGCCAGCTATGGCAGGTGATTTTTGAACTGGTGTTTAGCTGTTATTAATAAATTACTGGGAGTTATACATGCAGCTTGAGGGCCAGTGAAGTATAATAGATCAAGTGTTGAACTAGGATTGAAGAGGCCGAGTTTCAAATCTCTCCATTCATCCATGGAAATTCATTGTGTTCTGGCATTAGTACAACCACTCCTTAAATATCTCACATACCTTGATGAAAACCCTACTAAGCTGGAACTGACTTAGCGGCACTTAACACAAACACAAACAAAACAAAGGTAGATGAAAGAAAAACTCCAAAACAAGACTGCAAAAATTCATCATGGAACTGTGTGCCATCAAGTCAATTCCAATTCACAACAACATTTCCAGGATTTTCTAGGATCAGAATACACAGAGGAAGTTTACCATTCCCTTCTACTTGGTAGCTTGCCTAAGGCCAAACAGACTGCCTCTTTTGGGATGCAGTGAGAAACTGAAGTCAGTGTGGTATAGTGGATAGAGTGACAGACTAGGGTTCAGGAGACCAGGATTCAGATCCTCTCAGTTCTGCTTTGAGCCACTCACCCAGCCATGGGAACTCAGTGGAGATGTAGAATTATTAAAACCACTCCTTAAGCAGATCACTTACTTTGGAACTCCTACTTAGGATTGCTACAAATTGGTACTGGTTCTGATTTGATGGCCCATAATAACTTCCAATCACTGCCTTAGCCTTTATTAGGCCATTTCAAAGGCCAGACAATATCCTTGGAGATTTACTGCAAATCACTCAAGTATAACAGATCTTAATCCACTTGATCTCTCTACTCCAGTCAGTCAGACTGTTAATAAGCCTAAAAAAGCCAGCCTGCTTGATCCCGTCGGATGTAAAAAAATAAGCCAATAGGGGGCATTTAGGTCCATTGGCATTTCTGCCGCAGAGATAAATTTGAGAATACTGTAATATATATATTTGAAGTGTGTGTGTGTGTGTGTATGCTTATATATGTATGTGTATGTGTGTGTGTGTGTGTGCGTGTGTGTGTGTGTGTATGGAAGTTGATTCATATCGATACTTCAAAGTTTTATTTTATTAGGATTGATTTGGTGGCAGGTGTAGAATGTGTCAGAATACAGATGAATGGCTTGGGAAAGTTGAAGTTGGATCACAATTTTCAGAATTTCCTCGACAGCATGGACACTTGGGGCAGTCCAGGCGAATCAGTAAGTTCTAGAAACTGTGCAAAATGCTGTTCTTTTAGTTGAGTGCTGGCTTTGGAGTAAGAGGATCATTCTAGGGTAATCAAGAATGATTTCACTTGGGAGTACTTGTATGTTACATGGCAATGATCTCTCACAATTTCAACATGGGAGTACAGTATCTTCATCCTCTCCAGTTGTCTGCTTCCACGTCACGTTCTTGTCTGCATCCTAATATATAAACCACCAGTTGAGAGAATAGCAGCCTTGAGTATTGTTTTGGGGCAGGTGAAGCGGTATATCACAAAAGTAGTGGTGCATGCATGCCTGCTGGCGCACAACATCAACTCAGCCACACTTCACCTGGGGTGGAGGGAGCCATGGGAGAAGGTGGCAGCAATAGCTTCGCCAATCCCGTTACCGTATCCCCACATCTGAAACACGCATCCAACCTGCGGCGATCTCGCATTATATAGGGCAGGCATGTCCAAACTTCAGCCCTGCTGATGCTTTGGACCACAACTCCCAGAATTCCAAGCCTGTATTGCCAATGGCAAAGGACTGTGGGAGTTGTGGTCCAAAACATCTGGAGGGCTGAAGTTTGGACATGCCTGATATAGGGTCTATTGGTGGCTATCCTAGCGCTGGATAGCCTTGTGCGGGGAACACAACGACGAAACCACGGTCAAGCCTGCCTGCCTGCCCTGGGCAGCATCACGATAGGAGCGAAGAAGAGACACGTTGGAAAGAGCATGGCAGTTTCCACACACACCCCTACACACCCCGTTACGGAGGGCCGCTTCCAACAGAGCAGGTCTGTTAGGAAAAAGAGCCAACGCCTTCATGGAGCAGGAAGGCTTCGAAGCGACATCCCCCTCTCCCCCCGCCGCCCCCCTCCAAAACCCCAACCGCTGCCGGAAGTCCGGACAAAATGGCGGCGATAATAAACCGGAAGTTACGAAAGAGAGCGAGCGTTGCCGTCCTCCTGTCGCCGGCGACTTCCTCCTGCTGCCACTGCGGCTGCGCGGAAGTGGTGGCGGTGGCTGTTGTTGTTGTTGTTGTGAGGCGTTTCTGCGCCAGGGCTGAGGTGGGGGGTGGGGCGGGCTGGAAGGCCGCGTGCCTTGCCCTCTTCTGGACGGGGCTTTCCCCTCTCCCCCCCCTTTTTTTTGGTAAAGGACAAGACAAGATGGACATTCTCAAGGCGGAAATCGAGCGGAAGCGAAAGCTGCTGGAGGAGAAAGAGTTGCTGGGGGTAAGGAGTTGCTGGGTTGCCCGCGGGTGGGCCAGTGGCCGGAGCTGCTGCTGCTCCTCCTCCGCCCCCATTTCGAGGCTCCCCCGGCTCTCACGGAGACCTGGGCGGCGGCAGAACTGCCCCCACATTTTCATCGCTTCCCGCTCCCCTCCCCCCAATTCCTTGCGTATTTGCCTCGTGGCTGGAAGGCAGGGAGGCAGGCATCGTGCGAGGAAACCGAAATAAATTGTCGATATACCAATATTAAAGGCATGTCTCGCCTCCTCCTCCTCCTCCTCCTCCTCCTTTGAAGGAGAGCCTCGTGGCGCAGCGGTTTGTTATAACCTGAATCTCGGTTCGTGTGTTTAGTAGTCAATGGGGCGCCCTATGCTTATTTGTCCTTTTCCTGGGCGCAGTTGGTCAACTCGCTCCGTTACAGGTGTCAGTGACTTTCTGAAGAGAAGGCAGCACATGTAGCAATCCCAGAATAATTCTAGTTGTGATGGAATCTTAAAATTGTGTATTTTTCTTTCAACAACCGTGTTAGCATCTATTGGATTGCAAATAGAATCTTAGACGTTGTTGTGTCGTTACAGTCGTGACCGACTCTTCGTGACCCCATGTCCATGGAGTTTTTATTAGCAGGAGTACTGGAGTGGCTTGCCAGTTCCTACTCCAGACGCCTACAGCACCTGGTATTCTCTTCTCTGGTTGTCTTCCATCCAAATTCTAGCCAGGCCCGACCCTGCTTAGCTTCTGAAATCAAGCGAGATCGGATGTGCTTAGGACATCTAGGCAGCTAGAATCTCAGACATCCAGTATATTAAAAGAGGCATGGAATAAGTCAGTTAAAAAGCAACCAATGTTTTGCTCTTTGGAATTAGAAAAAAAAATGAAATAGCAAATGTCCTTTGAATGTTAAATATTTCTTAGATTAATGATATTTGATCATAATGAATACATAGGATATGTGTTTTTCCTAGTTGCAGTTATGGTTAACATTCTATAAACAACTGTTATTAGCTGTATTTCAAATGTACATATTGAAAACATCATCTGTTTTCCCAAAGTTATCTGCTGCTGACAAATGCATGTACAAAGTCATGTTGATGGTATTGCTGTTTACAGAACCTAGCTTCAAAAGAACTGAACACAAAGCAAGGGTCATTATTATGTGTAAAATGCAGCCACACCCCCACTGCCTCTCATTGAATGCTTTGCCAAGTAATCTGTTTTTTATCCATATTTCTAAAGAAGTAGACAATGTTCCATGAAAACATACATTAAAAACACAGTAGTTTTTAAAAACGCTGTACAGTTCTTTTGTGTTGTTTTATGTTTCTTGTGGAAATACACAAAATGACTACTGTAACCATTTAGTACAGATAGAACTGCCTTTTTTGTAGCGCACATATTAGCACACGAGAATGATGGTTTATTTTAAATGTATCACTTGAGATGTAGCGTTGATGATTAGAAACAAACACAATATTATTTTCTCTCATATTATTGAAAGAGAAATGTGTTGTTAATGAAACAACATAACACAGTAAAGTACATGCTTATCTCTCTTTTAGGGCAATAAAAAATATTTTAAGCGGGGTGACCTAGCTAAGAAGGAAGAAGAGGCATATTTCCAAAGATGTGGCTACAAGGTAATGCGATAGTGGTCACATTAACTATTCTGCTTAGTGGTGGATTGTCTTATTTGAATCTACTGTACAGTATTTAAAAGTGTATGGATAATAATTCTTTGTTTGCTCTATCACTGTTGCACTTTAGCCTGTAAATGAGAAGCCAGCAGGAGAGGTATGAGTTCCCGAGCAAACTTTGCAATGCAGGAAGAGGCATGCATGGATATGCAGCTACTTGAATTTGTGTTTATAGTTTGGCTTCTTTTGTGGAGGGCATGAAGCTGCTTGAGAATAAATCTGCTGCCATTTCTTTTTAATGTTGTGCTCCAGCAGGCATGTGCACAGCACTCCTTATGTGATATATATACCACTTCCCTTGCCCCAAAACAATACTCAAGGCTGCTGTTCTCTCAACTGGTGGTTCTGAATCTTAGATAACCCAGGCGTTCTTGGACTGCATCTCCCAGAAACCCTGACCAGCACAGTTAGTGCTAAAAGTTACAGGGTATTATACTCCAACAACACCTAGATTATCCAAGGTTGAGAAGCACGGCTCTAGACTGTTGGCATGGTTTCCTTCAGTTGCTGGCTCATTTTTTTTTAGTTCTGAAGATTATTGTGATATATGTATGCATAATTAGCTTAGAGACAAAGTAATGATGTAGCTTGTTATAAATGAGTAATCTGAGAGATGATTCTCTCCCCAAACTCACTGGTATGTCAGTAAAGGAATTTAGATGTAAATCCAATAGCTTTGCCTTTCAAATTATGAGGAGTATGAAACATAAAAATAAATAGGATATTCTTTCAACTGATGGTCTTGTCTTATAGTCTTTTATTAAATGTATAAAACTATAATAAAACTAGCACCTGTCATTCCAAAATATTAATGTTATAAAGCTGCATGTTATAACAATGTATAAAATTCTCTTCCTAGATTTTATAAGTGTCTTCGTGCACTTGCCAAACCAATATTGATGCCTGAAGCAGAAAATTCAAATTTGCCTTATATGGTGATAAAGCTGTAATAGCAAAACTAGTACTATTAATTTTATTTCCATATTGTCTATAGGTCATAACAGAAAATACATCTGGAAGTTGAGTCATGGCAACTGGATTTCTTTTCTTGTGAGATCAAAATGTTTCACTACTTATCCAAGCAGCTTCATCAGTCTGAGTCTTGATTTCACATAATTGGAGGCCTTGCCATTAACTTTCCTCAAACTTAGCTTCCAAATAACCTCACCTGGATCACTGAGAATCTTCAGACAGTGGAAAAGACAATGCATAAAATAATTGATAAAACGTGTCTTATACATTGGCCAGAAACCAGTTGTTATGCAACATGAAGTTACACATGTGTGAGGGTTCAATCTTCTCCAGGGTTGGTTCCGATCCATATATTAGTTCAGAGTCAATTTTATTATAAACTTCAAACGGGTTTTTATTTAATTTAACATGAGAAGAACATGAACAAACATTGTCTCCGGATCTTTGTGACAGTTTTAACAACTTAGCAACATCAATATTTTCTAATAAAGGCTCTTCGAACGTGAAGGCTAACTGACTGGCTTCTTTGGAGGTATTATCTAGAAACGGGGGCGATACTGGGTGCCTCTCCCCAGACACTGAGTGCCGCAGCATGGGTGTCTTGCCTGTTGGGCTACAGGATTCTCGTTCCTGCCCCTTCTCCATTCAGAATTGGGTTTGTCAAATTGTCCTGGCCACTTCACAGGTCTCACTTGTACTGACCATTCAAATTCATCATTCTCCTAAATTCTAGGTATAGGAATAATATCCTCCCATCTCGGCTTCCTCTCCTCAGTCTGAGTCCCAACCTCCTCTACCGGTTTCTCCCAACTGTCACTGGTCCACTCACGCGGCACGTTGCTCTCTCCTGGGTCCTCGTGCTCAACCCACCCGTCATCGTCCTCATCAGCTACCCATAAACCTTGAATATTCTCTTGCTTCTGTTCTGCTAACCCTCTGCTTTCCTCACTCATAGTTCCCACCTTTAAATCATCTACTTTCTCAACCAATTCTACATTCACATCTCTATTACATTCTTCTTTATCGCGTGGCTTTGTTTCAGACAGCTCACTTTTCACATCTCCTTCACAACATGTAATTTTGTTGTGCATTTGCCCACGCAACAGAAATTGTGCATTTTGATTGGGTAATTGATTGATTGTTCCCATTGTGATCAGTTATACAATGTGCTGGTAGAAGTACTTTGTGGATAACTCTTCTGCCTTGGTGGTGTTATAGCTACTGGCAATGTGACATTGAATTGAATTACTCCTACATAAGTATGCAGCAGGATTTTAACCATAGATTAAATTGGGTAATGTTGGGCTAACCAGAATTAGTTATTACGACAATCAGATCACAAAATGAAATTCATAAAAGGCAACATAAAATTTAAACGAAGCAAAAATGCAATGATTAACTAAATAAATGCCATTTTTGTTATTTTATGATGCCTTAAAATTTCCAGCCTGAAGCTTCCTGTTTGTCTCTGCCTGGTTGAACAAGCTTGGTACATTAACTTGCTTTGTTGGCAGGTGGTGCTTTGATTTTGATATAATATTAAACACATTAAAATCAGATCAGCATGACATTAGTTTAAATTCACAATCATCTAGTTTTCTATGTATCATGCAGAGTATTTCCCAATTCTGAAAGAGAAGTACAGTACAACCCCCTTAGCCGCTGATTCACTAACTGCGGATTCATTTATCCATGGTTGTTGATCAGCAGGGGGCAAGGAGGGGGGAAAATTTAAATATAATACCCCCACCTCCTTGCCTGATTGTTGCTTCTTTGTCAGCATTTTCACCCATTTGTACCTACAGAGTCATCTTCAGCCCTTCATGCTTAGTGAGTGAAGATCTCTAATGTTCCTGGATGTGTGACAATAAATTTAAATCTTCACACATATAGACAAATGGCTGAATAGCTCTATAGTTTGCTGTCATGTGTTGACTTGGCAAGATATGTTTTGTGTGAGCCATAGTGTGCCCACAAATATAAACTGATGCCAGGGATCTGATAATTATATTTGCCAACTATGAACAGAAAGCATTGTCACCTTTCTTCCTAAATTTTAAATTCCAAATTGCATAGGGTTTCTAAGAGGTTAGTTTGTTACCAATGATATTCTCAGCTTGTGCATGTCATCTATGCTGTGTGAGTTATCTGTTCAAAAAAGAAATCCAGATCTGATGCATTCAGTTTTTGCGTCTCTCTATTGAAAGCTGGTTTATGTTGTTGTGCTCCTTAACAACTTAGATACAGAAAGAGGAAGAAGAGGAGGAAAATAAGGCAATAACATCATCGAATCCAGTGCTGGAACTTGAGTTGGCAGAGGAGAAGTTGCCCATGACTCTCTCTAGACAAGAGGTAAAGATGAATGTCCAGTACTGGCAGTGTATGGCTTGCTGTGTCACCGTTGACCTTTCAGCATGCTACAGGGTACTCTATCTGGATTTCATAATGTGCAGAGTCTGTGTATGCAAAAAAGGTGAAGTCATTCAAGACAGAGGAATGCTGGATTGCTACATATTTGAAGTTGCTGGCAAGGACAGTGCTTCTATAAGCAGCCAAAATTCTACAACAGTTCCTTTGATTTTCAGACAGCCTTGGCTGTTGCTGGCATAATGATAGCTTGATTTTAACTGCAGATAAGAATTTAGGAGTTCTTCCCACTTTCTTGGAGTAACTTTTCCTTTCATATTCTATGTCTAAAATCCCGTTGAACAACTTCCAACAAACAGTTTGGATGATGTCATCGGCTGCAGCTTTGCTGTGGCTGTTTCAGGGCAGTTAGTAGTTTCTGAGGGATGCCCCTCAGCCTCAGGAAGCCTTTGGGTGCTTATCCCTAATCCTGTGCTCCCAAATGCTTACCTGAGACAAAGAGGATCCAGGTTCCGCTGGAGAGCTCTGCCAACAGGATTTTAGCCATTGTATGATAGGCATTCAAAATGTTAATGTCTCTTTCTACTACTGTATATTCTTGGGAGTTTTCTTCCTTTCCAGAAGATAACTTATTTGTGTGTGTGTTCTAGGCTCATGGAGAGGTCACTTTGCAAATGATGGTTGCCTACTGACCCTTAACCAGAAGTCAGATAACATTATTTGGGCATATTACTGCATTTTCTCTGCATTTCAAGGAGGAAAATTTAGGACAGATGCTAACAATATATGTAGCAAAAATGAGTAACAGGAGTGCTTGAGGAACATTTTTCCGTCTGTACAACACTCCCCCCAAAATCATGACACTAAAAATTAAAGGGTGTCGTATACATGGAAGTAAGTCTTTCCCAAGGGTTGGAAGTGGGGTGGGGGAGAAGCCAAACTGACCTTGCTTCCCCCCCTTTCCTTTTCAGGCTCTTTCACTCACGTCATTTTGGCTTCTCCCCCACCCCACTCCTTCCCCTTTGGGAAAGGCTTATATCCATGTATACGATGCCCCTTAATTTTTAGTGTCATGATTTGCGGGGGGGGGGGATAACTCATTCACTGGCATCAGGTTGGGTTCTTCTCCCCTGCCTCCCTGCCACTGTTTCCCTTCCTTTCTGGCTGGATTTGTTAATTTTGTTAATTTGGGGTTCAAAAAGTCGGGGGGGGGAATCTTGTACACGACGGTATCTTATAGACAGAAAATATGGTAGTCTGTGAACTTTGTACAAGGTTTAATTTGAAAGGAGTGGGATTGTTGTTTTCCTTTTGAAGGAGCCTCATGGTGCCGTGGTTTATCTGCTGTACTACAGCCAAAACTGTGCCCACGACCTGGGGTTCATTCTCAGGTAGCCGGCTCATGGTTCACTCAGCCTTCTATCCTTTTGAGGTTGGTAAAATGGGTACCTAGCTTGCAAGTGGAGGGGGCTAATATGTATCCTGCAGAAGTAAATTGTAAACCTCCCAGAGAGTACTTTAAGCCAGTAGTGGCCAAACTTTGGCCCTCCAGATGTTTTAGACCACAATTTCTAGAATTCCAAGCCTGTATTGCCAATGACAAAGAACTGTGGGAGTTGTGGTCCAAAACATGTGGAGGGCTGAAGTTTGGCCACCACTGCGTTTAAGCACTATGGGG
This sequence comes from Phrynocephalus versicolor, assembly GCA_023846285.1. NCBI lineage: Eukaryota > Metazoa > Chordata > Lepidosauria > Squamata > Agamidae > Phrynocephalus > Phrynocephalus versicolor. Next base: position 5,508,721 of record JAHTLZ010003305.1, read on the forward strand.
CAGTATATAAGCAGAACACTTTACTTCCTGTTCTAACCTGGCTTTGTGCTAGGTGTGTGAAGGGGCTTGCTTGTCCCTTTTTTTCTGGATGTTATGCAAATGGAAGCTTTTTTGTATCTCCTTGCAGGTCATCAGGAGACTAAGAGAAAGAGGGGAACCTGTCCGGCTTTTTGGAGAAACAGATTATGATGCCTTTCAGCGGTTGCGAAAGATAGAAATTTTGGCACCAGAAGTGAATAAGGTATGTTTTGTGTCTAAGAATGTGAGATAATCTATGGGACTGAGGTTAAGTACTTTTGCACATATAATATGGAATTTGTATAGAATTTGCTTCTTCTTTCTATGCTTTGCATAAGCTACTTTTAATTATGTGTACTTAATCAATACTTCATCAATACTGAGATTAGGGATATTGGATTCCTCCTTCCCCCATAATTCAGAATCTGTGTATAACTCTTATGCCATCCAAATTGTTAAATACAGTACAGTTCTCTCTCTCTCTCTCTCTCTCTCTCTCTCACACACACACACACACACACGCACACACACACACTATTAGGTCTCTCCACAGCATTGACAATTCTTTCTGTAGAGTACTGTGTGCAATGAACCTTAGCAGTCCTTTTTATTTCCTGATTAAGAGCTGAATTAGAGGTTTGTTTAGAATCATTAAGTTGGAAAGCCATGGTGTTCAACCTGTTGCTCAAGTAAGGAATACAAATCGTAAGATATCTGCCACATGGCTGTCTAAATTTCTCTTGAGTGCCTCCAGTGTCAGAGCACTCACCACTTCTTGAGGTACAGTATTTTTCTGTATACAGTATAAGGCTATATTTTTGTCTAAAATTGCTAGACTAAAATTGAGGGTCGTTATATACACAATAGTAAGCCAAGGAGAGAAATGGAATTTGGGATTGGAAAAGTGGGATTTGTGTGTCTTTATACACAGAAAAATATGGTAATTAGTTCTTTTGTAGTATTCCTCTAACAGTTACATTTTTCTGATATTCATATTACATTTTTCTAGAGATGTAAAATTTCTGGATATTTTGAAGCTTGGAAAAAACTTTTTTGGGGTTTTTTTGGGGTTTTTTGGGGAAAAAAACTAAAAAAATTTGGAAAAATTAAAAAAATTCTAAATTAGCACTCCCCACCTCCTTATACAGTTTGAAAGTCATTGTGTTACTTTACGAACATAAAATATGACTATGGACAATTTGACTTGGCATAAAATTATCACAACTAGCATATTAAAATATAGTGTATCCAAACAATTATTACAAATAGAATTGACTTTTTAAATAATATTTATTAGTAATTTGCAATTGCAAGTAACAAATGGAGTAATAGTCTCTTGAACTGTTTACTAGTTTATGTTGAATAAAAAATACCTCTACAAAGCAATGTTTTAAAATCCAGAATTAACAATTCATATTTCTTCTCCATAGTGTTACATAAAAATAAAATAAAAACTTCTTTTTCATAAAAAGAATTGAAGAGGGGGGCGAATGTATAGAAGAAAGTGGCACTAAGTTTCAATGAATGGGCATGAAATTTAATCAGAATCATTTTTGTTGCTCTGTATTTTCTTCTAGTGCTTTGAGGCCCAGTGAAGAGGACAGAACAGAACCAAACATACCCACCCACATGCAAAAACAAAAGTGAAACCTTTTTCTAGTTCTTGTGACAAGAGCAGCACCTCCTAAAGGAAGAAATGCATCTTGTTCTTGCATTAGGGCAGTGATGGCGAACCTATGGCACGGGTGCCAAAGGTGGCACTCGGAGCCCTTTCTGTGGGCACCCCACATTGCCCCTTCATAGGCACCTGTATACAGGTTAAATTACTGTATTGGCACTTTGCAAAAAAATAATAATAGTGGGTTTTGAATTGCAGTTTGGGCACTCGGTCTCTAAAAGGTTCGCCATCAGTGCATTAGGGAGTTCAGTTTGTAACCTAGGACTTGCTTGTCCTCAGTACACAAAAATTAGAATAATCTGATACTATGCATATTTTTAGAAATGATTTGGAAAATCTTAGAACACACTGTTTTAAAATATTTTAATCATCATGTTAAAGCATTCCATAATTATTTTTTCTTTTTCAATTTTTCCAGTTTTTCAGGGGGAAAAACCTCCCAAGAGGCTTCAGGGGGGAAAAAAAACAGAAAGAAAAACAGTCCCCCCCTCCTCTGGTTTGATTGAAAACAGATTCTGCCCCTCTTCTCTATGATACCCTTTTAAGGATCTCCCCTCAGTTTCTGTTTCTCAAGGCTAAACATGCCCAGATCGTTCAGTTTTTCTTGTAGGACTTGGTTTCCAGCCCCCAATTGTCTTTGTTGCCTTCCTCTGAACTTCTTGCAATTTGTCGGCATCTTTCTTGAAGTGTGATGTTCAGAAGAGGACACAATACTCAAAATGAGGCCTAACGTGCCAAATAGAGGGAAATAAGAATGAGAAGTAGACTAATATTGTTGATGTTTAATTCATGCCCCTGGTTCAGAGTAGTCAGAGGCACAGTGTTTACTATTTACTAATTCCAGGAAAAACAAAACAAAAGACAAAAACGTGTGGCACCCTATAGACTAGTATATTTTAATGCAAGCTTTCGTGGACATATCCACGAAAGCTGGACAGTCTAAAGACGTGTCCACGAAAGCTTACATTAAAATACTTTATAATAGTTAGTCTTTAAGGTGCCACATTTTTTGTCTTTTGTTTTGTTGTGCTTTGATTTTTGCCTGGAATTCTTGCACAGACTAACACGGCTACCTATCACAAAACTACTACTGTTTTCTTTTTTATTGAATACTCATTTATTTATTGAAATATTCATTCACTTATTTATTTTAAAACACCCATATATAATCAAAACTGTGCTGCTCAGATTCATGCAATTCAAAGGAGAAGTGTACAATTTGTTAAGGGGGAAATTTAAAAACAGATTCTCTTGATTAAAAGACACCTCAGGACTACAATTTGGAGTTACAATTTTTATTTATTTTTAAAGTGTTTTCACAATGTTGCACGTAGCGGTAGTATGATATATTTGGATTGAAGCTGTTTTAGGAAACAAATTTAGAAATTGTGGCTTCCCCAAGGTTCTCTTCGGTCAGGGTTTTACACTAGAACTACGTATCAGTACTCGTCTGATGGATGTTGGTTTAAGAAACCTGGAAATGACTATGTTGGGGAAAATGGTTTTGTATTATTTCTATGGTCATAGAAAGGCAGTTTGGGGGGTTTAGCGAGGCAATTAGTGGCCTCATGTAACTTAAAATATGAATTCTACAGTAGACATTGGCATCTTGATATAAAAAATCAGCAGCATGCATAATGCCCACTTATTCAGGGCTTGGCATACAATAACTTCTCTAGACTAGCTTGATGTACTTTAATTACTGTTTTTGTTTTGTAGGGACTGCGAAATGACCTGAAGGCTGCTTTGGATAAGATTGACCAGCAGTACCTGAATGAAATTGTGGGTGGCCAAGAGCCAGGAGAAGATGACACACAGAACGATCTCAAAGTCCATGAAGAGAACACGACCATTGAAGAATTGGAGGTACTGAATGAAAGGTCTGATTGTTTCCAAATGACATGCAGAGCTGCACACACGTCTGCTCTAAGACGGATGAATATATTGACCAGAATCCTAATAGTGTTTACCCTATGTGGGTAGGAAATGGCAGACATTTTTTGCAGACTGACATCGGGTTGCACCTTGTCAGTTAGTTACAGTGGCTTCCATGCCCAATAAAAATCTTTTTGTGCCAAGAGAAGTTGGATTCTGTAGCATTTCTAAATTTAAAAAATAGAGAAGATTCACTGTGACTGACTTTGCAAGAGGTGCTCGTTTTGCAAAACGTTGCAAAGTGAAGCAAAATTTTATTTGAATTTTTGCTTGTTTTGCAGAACACTCAGAACCCAAGGTACTCATAAACCAAGGTGCCACTGTATCTTTCCTGATTATGATCCATGTAGACTGATGTCCAATTCCAGTATACTGGTTTCTCTTCCAGTGTTCAACTTCTGACCTTCAGCTGGAAGAAACTATAAAACACGAGTTCTGCTCAAGTCTTTCACTTCCCTGTCGAAAGCCTTTCAGATCCAGTCAAGATTTCTTCCTGTATTAGTTGTTCACAATAGAGCAATAGGAAAGGAGGGTGATCTTTTGCAGCCTCCCCATTAGGTCTTTGTTACATGCTCCAAGAAGCTGACATATCCTTTGAATTAACATATCTGATATGCACACAGTAGCCTCTGTTCTTCTTACTTACTGGATAATCTGTTTGTTCCATCAGAATGTGCTGAAAAGTTCCATGGGTCATGTGTAAACATTTGGATTTGCTTCAAGTAGCCCCTTTATCCTGATTTATAAAATGTAAAGAAGAAAACCTTTTAACTGTGCTCTTAAGTTATATACACACTGCACAATTTTGGCTCATAAAATGAGTTTACCTGAACTTGTGTGGATAATACGTAAGTTCCATCTGAACAGAAAAATACATTGTTTTTCCTCTGTTCTAGGCTTTGGGGGAATCATTAGGACAAGGTGATGATCATAAGGATATGGATATCATAACCAAATTCTTGAAGGTAAAGATTTACCACCACTTTCAACTTTAAAATGGAGAGTTTATGTGCCAATGAGACAATACAATTTTTGCATGTAGGATCCCAGTTCACTAGATGTGAATTGATTATACCAAAATGATCAGGGGGAATGTTCTTAGTAAAGAATCCATAATACATATTCTTAATCTGTATTTCGGCTTCATTATACACAATAGGAGTATATACGTAAGTGGAAAATGGAGGGGGTTATTAATTTTTTCCCAATTTACAAGCTTTCCCCTGGAGTCCCACATTTCCTGTTGCTTTTCTTCAAGTATGGCTCTGAGTTCCAGATTTTAAACTGGGAAAAGTGGCTGGGATGATAAAAGAACAGGAGGAAATGGAACAAGGCTTTTGCCATTTGCAAAATCTTCAAATATTGTGCTGGGGTTGCTGTTGCGCTTGGTGCCCTGAAACTCACAGCTGTCTGTGAAGCTAATGGCAGCTTCCTTGTATGGACAGTTATGCTGTTTCATGCAGATGGAGTATCATTTATGTCACAGCTCTGATCACGCCTAGGAGGCATCAGTGGCAAGACATGATTATTTAAGTGGTCACTTATTTCCAGTTGGGGAATGAAAGTAAAGCAGTGGCCTTCTTTAAAGGGCCATAATATATGCCAGGTGTTTTGAACCCTGTGCTATAACTGATATGCATTACTAGTAGAAGAAGTATTAACTGACTTAAATAAATGTGATACTTTATGATCTAGTACTAAGAATGCAAGAATTTAGAACAATGTTTGCTTAATTTCTATGTGTTTGTAGTTGCAATCGTTGAGTTACTCAACTGTATGGATTGATGTTTATTCTAAATCAAGTTACGTTAGATTTTAATGGGACTTATTCCCAAGCAAATGCATATAATTGCAAGTTCAGTATTTGAATACTGCTCCAGGTTAGCCACACTGTGGCAGTATGGCCTAAACGTTTTTTTATTTTCAGTTTCTTCTTGGAGTCTGGGCCAAGGAGCTTAACGCCCGAGAAGATTATGTGAAACGAGGTGTACAAGGAAAGCTGAACAGTGCCACTCAGAAGCAGACAGAATCATATCTGAGACCTCTGTTCAGAAAGCTTCGGAAAAGGGTAACTTCAGCAAAATTTCTTCCTTTGGAATTTAATGGTTAAAGCATTGGTTTTAACTAGTGCAGACAAATTAGATAAAATTGACATCTGTTCTTTGTAATATCCCATTGTGTGGTAAAATGATGTTCTGCTCCATTGATGTGGCACTTCTACAATGTGCAAGTTTTTACAGTGGCTATTACTGTGTTCAGTTTCACAGTTTTATGATTTCTTTACCCAGCATCATAATTATACAGTAATTCCCATTTTTAGATAGGAACAAATGCTTTTTCTAATTACCAGAAAATCACATGAAGAATCCAGTTGTCTGTCAAGCCAAAGAACAGCCTAAGTGGGTGCTTCCTTTCAGATTTGTGAATCTAGGCATACATTCAAAAAGTGTCCTAAATGAGGCTGCCTGTTGTGCATTGCCATTATCACTTCCTTTCCAGTATCCAGAGTTCCACTCTGTGTATGGATCCCTCTTCACTCCCACTGCTGAAATCCTGTGCTTCCACTTAAAGCAGCCTCTTGATATTTGTGAACAACTCCAGGTTTATTTCCTTCCAGTTTAGATACATATCCATGTCAGTAACAAATGTGGAAGTTGTGTAGCTTCTTTGAAGCTGGTGAGTTCCTAAATCTCACTCTTACTGTTTTCTGAGTAAAAAGGTGCATGATCTCTCTAGTTTCATTTTTTTTTAAAAAAATGCTCGGCAATGGTTATTTTTTTAATATAATGTTTTACCTTATAGATGTATAAAGGATAAGGATAAGGTAATTGGAAAAGGGGAAAGGGGGATAAGGAGAGGGTTTCCATGGTTATTAAATGTTTGGGAACACTGAGCCTGGGTGGGGCTTCATATTGCTTTTCTTATTTCTCAGCCATTTGATTTAAATTTTCTTTCCTTTGTATTTAGACTATTCCTGCAGACATCAAGGAATCAATAACTGATATTATCAAGTTTATGCTGCAAAGAGAATATGTCAAGGTATCAGACACTTGCAAGATTCCATGATGTTTGTGTCCTGTAACTTAATAGGTATAAGGCATATGAATGACTCGCAGTAATAGTCATTTCCTTAATAATATATAAATGTACGGTTGGAAATGTTTAACCTGAGGTTTGAACCTTGGGCATAGAGATGAGAGGATGCCACTCTGTTGCGGGCCTCCTTAGAGGTCTTGAATGGCCAGAATTAAGGTACAGATATTCTAACTGATCATGGAATGAATATGGGTGGTTTAGTCAAGATGAATTAATAACAATTTTCCAAGATTATCTTTATTGGGAGGGTTTAGGTGATGGCTGCTCTTAAATGTTCTTTTTTTAAATGACCTAATAGCATTTGTACTGTTTTTAGAAATGTTAGTTTTGTTTGCAGTGTCAAGTATAAATATTTGTTGATAATGGTGTTAATAAATCTGAAGCTACAGGACATAAAGATGATACCCAGTGGTGGATAGAGTGTTGGATTGGGACTCAAGAGGTCTGATTTGGAATCCCCATTCAGCTATGGAAGCTTACCGGACATGTGGAACTAGTCAAACTGCTCCTTAAATATCTCACCTTGAAATCCCTGTTAGGGCTGCTATAAGTCAGTTCTGACTTGATGGGCTGTAACAACAAACATGATATAAAACACATACGCATGTAGTCAGCAGGTTCTTTGGTCTCCTTCCGCCAGAACCGTTATGCCACCTTGGAAAATAGACCACTTGACTTTTCTGTCTTCTGGTTCTTGATGTGGTGTTATATCCTGATGAGTGTTTTACTTTTTGCAATTATTGACTCTTCTTTTGTGTTTTCAGGCCAATGATGCCTACCTTCAGATGGCTATCGGCAACGCTCCTTGGCCGATTGGTGTTACTATGGTTGGCATCCATGCCCGAACTGGTCGAGAGAAAATTTTCTCCAAACATGTGGCTCACGTTCTGAACGATGAAACTCAAAGGAAATACATTCAGGTAGGATAAGTAGACGAGCTGCGTAGATGCCCTAAGCACATCCGATCTTCCCTGATTTTGGAAGCTAAGCAGGGTCAGCCCTGGTTAGTACTTGGATGGGAGACCACCAGGGAATACCAGGTGCTGTAGGCGCTTGGAGTAGGAATTGGCAAGCCACTCCAGTATTCCTGCCAAGAAAACTCCATGGACATGGCGTCACGAAGAGTCGGTGACGACTGAGACAACACAACACACACACACACACACACACACACAGGATAAGTAGAACAATAGATTCATGCTTTAACCCTTCATGTGAGTGGTTCCTAACTTTGGGTAATTCAGGTATTCTTGGAGTTCAGCTCCCCAAAGCTTTCACCGCGGGGTGTGCTGCCTAGGGTTTCTGGGTGTTGCAGTCCCAGGACACCTGGGTTACCCAGGGTTGGGAACCACTCTCTGATGATGATGATGCCTTCATTTCAGAGTATATAGACACAGGTGATGTTACCCCAAAAGGAGACAGACTGGGACTTGCTCTGCTGTAGTTGCAACCTTTGCATGTTGATTCTTCAGTTGGGTGGAGTTATTGTGAGGTGCTTCCAACTTACTCTTATGTTTTTGTTTATTTAGGGCTTGAAGAGGCTCATGACCATTTGCCAGAAGCATTTCCCTACTGACCCATCAAAATGTGTGGAATACAATGCATTGTGACATGGTGGCAATCGGCTTCTACTCTTCGGTGCCCAGACTGTGAGAGAAGAGTGACAGTTCTTTCAGAACTCTTGATTTGGGAATCTGATGGGGAATTGATGGGAGAAGCCTCTTTTACTTAGGATCAAGTGGACATTTCACAGCAATTTGTATTTGGGTGATCATGAACCCTTTTGTATTGCCTGTAAGGAGGAGGAAGACATTTCTGAGAAATGTACACAGTTGCTGTCTAAAATATGTGGATGCTTTTGCATCTGAATCTTAACTCTCCAAGAATGTGAGTTTATTCCCTGGGATTCTCAGCTGCGGGGAACATTTGAAATGGAGCTGCTTTTGATCCGCAAGAGGCAATGGCTTGGATCTCTCTCCTCTCGCCCGCTGGAAATTCTTGCGCTTCATTGATAGCAGTACGTTTTTCTACATTTAACTCAGGTTGTAGCAAATGAATGGTTATGTAATTTAGGATCACATTTCATATTGTGCTTATGAAATGAAATAAAGAGCTCCTGAGTAGTATTTGTGTTACCAAATATTAATAATATTAAAAATCCAAGCCCCACTCCAGTCCAAGTCAGCATCTCCAAATCTGTATTGATAATTTGATTCCAAATATTTCAGGAATGGAGTGCTTTGAAATGGGGAAATGATTACGGGTCATAGGAAATGCTCCAGTAGGAACTGCTTTGCATTGGATATTATTTATTCAAAATGTTTTGCTGATAGGCTTTGCTAGAAAATCCAGCATGCAATGTAAGATTTTTTTAGCAGTGCCTGAGAAATGTAGGGGAGAGATGTGTTTTACACAATACTATGTAAAACCTAAGGCTGGCTTGTGGGAATACCAAGAGGGCTCTTGTTTAAAGGGGTCTGTGGACATGGGTTCATGAAGAGTCAGTCATGACTGTAACGACAACACACACACAGAGGGGAGCATCTTTCCTCATAATCTCGCAAAATAAGGAAGAGGGAGATGACAGCAGAAGGCAGTAAGGATGTGCGGTTACTTGGTATCGGATAGGGTCTAGTCCTGTGCTGTTTGGTGCTTAATTTTGTTTCTTGAGAACAGCAGGTTGTTTCCAACAATACTCAGGTTCTTTTTAAAACAAGAAGGCACAGAAAGGTAAATATAGGAGGGTAGGCTTTCACAGTGAAACAGGGCTGTGATACGATGGCTTCTTTGGGTAGGGAAGTTTAAGTGTCATGGAGGGTATTTAGCAAATTGATCTTTACTGCATTACAACTTAGAATTTTATTAGTATTTTTGAAGCAAAACAAATTGAGGAGCCGTGTAGCCATCACAAAAAACAAATACAAAAGAGGAACAGGTGATAACTTTAGGCTACTATAAAAACAAAACATTGCTAATATTTCGGGGGCGACTTCCTCAGAGCAGTACTACTGCCCTAAAGGTATAATCATCTGTTCTACATTAGTATTTTTATTGCTGGAATGGGGACAGGGACTCCTCAGGTGCCAAAATAATGTGACTGACCTGAGTAGTTATACAACTGTCTCTTGTGTGTCGAGTGATCTGTTTTGAGGAGGCAGACTAAGTACTGGGCCAGCACTGGTATGTATGCAGATGTGTGTGTGTGTGTGTATGCACTGTGATTGGCTTCAAAACAAGTGTTTCTGTGGTGGTATGCTGGAAACGGTGTTTCTTGGCCATGACAGTTCTTAGCTTACATGCAACTGTTGCTCACTCTAGTTGTATGGATTTGAGTGAGAAAGCTGCATTGCCTGTTTTAAAAATAAGCTGGTGTCAGATTCTGGTCATTGCATCTGTGGGAGGAGAAAGGAGGAGAACTGCATTTGAAGGAGGAGGTTTTTCTTCTGCTGGGTACTGTTTTGCTTTGTAAGCAAACAACTATGTCAATATGTTTGCTCCATAAATTGTCCCCAAAAAGGCATTTTAAATAAATTTGTTTTGAAGAAGGATTTTGGAAGTATTAAGAAATGTTTCACTTTGTTTTCTTTTAACTAGTCTTTAAGTGACAAATACTGGATTCCAGGTTTATATTTGCTGTACTCAAGAGAAGAGAGATGCAAAATTTTCTGATTTTTTTTCTCATGCAGTTTCTCTGTGGAAACAACTCTACACCGTATGTCTGGACTCACCCATAGTCATTTGGGCTGTTGTATTGCAGTTAGTCATGTTAGATGTGCTTAACGCAGGATGTGGATCACTTTAAGTTTTTCTTCTAATCTAAAGCATCTTCCCCAGTTATAAACCGGGAAGACTGAAAATTAAGCACGACAGCCATTTTCTGTGTATAGTGCAGTTCACTTCTGTCTGTATCTGGACCAGATGTATTCCTGGTTTGGTGGTTCTCTTTTACTATTACCCTTCAATAACAAAGTGAAAATAAAACAAAGAATGTGATTACTGTTTGTTCACCTTTCTTGGAGAAATCCGAAGGGTTCACATGAGATTTGTCACTTCTCTAGTGTCTGTGATTATTGTAAGTCATGTAATACCAAAAGGCAAGACTAGCATGTGGCATCACTTCAGTGAAATCTCTGAAGTTTTCTAAATGTAAATATTCGTGCTGCACATAAAATTGATATGTTGCAGAGGAGCAGCTGCCAACAGCAGGAAAGCCTAGCTCTCCCCTTGCCATGATGAGGTGAAATTGAAATATTGCCCCCTCCTGTGGGGTTGCAAAGGAAGAGCTGCAGGGAGAGTCAAGTCCTTTCACCTGCTGTTGGCTTGTCTCTACTAATTCTCTTGCTCTTGGCAGGGCAGAAATAAGGAGGTTTGGGATTCAAGTACAACGTTCTAGCCTGAGAGAGAAATAAGGAGCCCAAGGTATTGTAAAATCATTATTTCATTTTCAGTATAAAAGGACGGCAGAACATCTTGGCTTTTTGCAGGTTCTTTTCGATAACATATGTGATTTTGGAAGTTGAGTCATGGCAAATGGACTTCTTTTCCTGAGAGATTGAAGTTTCGCTGCTCATCCAAAAGCTTCATCAGTCTGAAAGCTAGTGTGAGCCCTCCATCTTATAATTATCTTTGACCTCTTGTCACACTGGTCTGAAATAGGCTCATAAGATGCACAGGGGCCTGAATAGGCTTGTTAGGTGGACAATGGTCTCAGTAGGCTCATTAGGTGGACAGTGGCCTAAGGTGTGTGAAAGTCCCACCTTTAACCTTCCCAACACCCATTAAGTATGGATGGTTAGCTATGGCCTTGGTGGTGGAGTACTTACTGTTTGACTCCCACCATCCATTACAACACAGATTAGGAGTCATCAGGACCATAGACCACAGAGCAGAGAGCATCCCCACCTCCACAGAAGATTGTTCATCTTATGAGCCTATCTCTGACCAAGGTGACATGAGGTCAAAGTGAACTACAAAATGGAGGACTCGCAACTAGCTTTCCTCAGACTGTTGAAGCTGTTTGGCTGAGCAGCAAAACATTTCAATCTCTCAAGAAAAGAAGTCCAGTTGCTGTGACTCAACTTCCAGATAAACTCACCAGGATGCCTAAGAATCTTCACAGACATATGTGATTTTGTTTCTGTCAGTATGTTTTTCAGGCCTATACGGCATTTCGGGCTTAAATATGATACAGAATGCTTCAGTTTAGATATAAGGAACAAGAGCTTGGCATGGGATTTGTGGTGGTGGTGGAATTTAGGCAATTTAGCGGCAAGACTGTGACTGGGAAGTTTGGGAATATAAGCAAGTAGACTTCAGGATGCTGTTAACAAAAAAGTGAGTTGTAAATTGTTTTGCCCACACTTCTTGAAGCGACTGAGTTTTTAATGTTAACATTCCTCTTTGGTGCCTTGTCTTAATGGTTTCTGCAGCCAGTCCTCTAGTTTGGCCTTGCTTATGAACTACCTAAATAATTCAGAAACTCTACTTTCTGTGATTTCCATGTACTACATACTTTTGCCCTGAAGGGATGGGTCAGACGCGATTGAAGGGAGTACATTTTTAAAGATAGTAGAGTTATTTGGGCACGTAGAACATTGTTAGTTATTTTCTCATCTCCTACAAGTATCCTGTTTTTATTTCTAGAATTCAACACGTCTTATAGGTCTTATAGGTAATAGCCAAGTTGCTGCATATTCAAAATAGCCGTTATTATGGTAATCTCACTGGTGGTCCTTAACATAAGCTTCTTGTACTGAACTAGATAACTTCATTCCCAAGCACTGGACGGAATGACATATTACTGGAAACCAAGAAACTGAAAAATACTTTCTCATGGCAAGTTTGCATTCAAGGGTTTCCAGCTGTCCCAACTGTGGGAGCCAGCTGCAGCCCCAGAGTTCAAGTCTGGGAAATTACCATGGCAACTGCTTTTTCATCCCTGGCCTGAGGGAGGCTTTCTGCATCTGGGTTTGACTTGAGTTGCAGTTATAAGCTTGGGTTCAAATTGTTAACAATACCATTTTATGGGAAGAAGGTGGCAAATGCAGAGTAAAGATTTCCTGTCAGTTTACACAACAGAGGATCGTGTAACTATCATCAGCTGCAGAATGTCATAAAATGTTTTTTTTTTCAGTTGAGCAGGATCATTTCGAAGGATTTCTCCTGAATTCTGACAAGTAACCTCATGCTTGTATTGTAGCGTGTTGGCTTTTCTCAACATTGTTGCAGAAACGAGAAGCAAATGCATCTTGGCAGCAGTGAAGATTTAGGCCTACAATTAGTTATCACCCTCGCTGGTTTTCCTGCACTGCGTATGTTAAGTGAAAAAAAGGTTTTTGTGTGACTACTTCTATGCAAATATGAGATATCTAATGCAAAATGGAAAGTAATGTACATGGTTATGCACAGACATAGCTAAAGACTGCTATTACAAAAAATAAAATGAAAATATAAATGAACACCTCTTGAAAATGTTTTAATAAGGAAGTGTTGACAACACTGTTTTTGCAAAATGTAAAGGTAACTATACAAATTCTCAATACAAAAAGAATAAATTAAAAGCAGATTTGGAAAAAAATTCTGCAACGGTTCTCTACAACTTTTCTTCCCCTTGATTACCGTTGTACAGGATTCAGTAAAATCATTTTACATGCTCTACAGTCAGTTTCAGAAGAGATTAGATTTTTCTTCTTTTAAACTAGAGTTCATTTTTGCACAACTTGTAATAAAACTATTGACATTAATGTGTGTGTGTGTGTGTGTGTGTGTAAAACTTTACATCTAGTTAACTAAGCAGTAACTGGTCATCTGATAGCACCTGAATGGGTTTTGCTATTTCCAAACTAAAACTAATACTGGGTGGAAAAACAAAACAAGTTGGACCTTTCTTCTTTTTTAACAATTTCAACACTCAACCGCATATAACTTTAAAAATAAACCCTGCCCACCATGTAACATGGTGTCTATGCATATACAAAGCTAGGCAGGAAGGGCTGTTTGTACATATGGACAAGATGCATTATTGGACCAGGAACCTTTTTAAAAAAGTACACAAAACCAAAAGGGGACTTATGGATGGGGTAGTCAAGTGCTTGTGTATAATAGCTATGGTTTACCCCTTCATTTTATACTTAAAACATGTTAATCTCCTGATTAACATTTTATGTACATTCTCTAACTGAATTGAGTTAAACAGTAAAACCTGTTTTACGTAATTTTTGTCTTTACTACCAGACTGGCTCACAAGTGCCTTGATTGAAAAAAAAAATGAAATTCATCCCACATTACCTCACCTAACAAATGTTCTCCCCTTTCCTAAGAATGTTGCAGACTGGCCTGAGTTTGTTAATTCTTTAACTTCTTCAAATTGGAGCCTCTAAATAGCCATGGGGTGTCCAGTGCGTATGCTAGATGGTTTTCACTCAGCTACATAACAATCGTACGAACATCACATCCAACTGCCTGGTAAAGCCAAGATGTCCGAATTCAACTACCTAGGAGTCCTAATAAAGCAACAAAAAAACCCAGCTTAAGCCTGTGGTTTCTGTTGGTGTAGTTCATCTTCCAGTTATTTTGCTAAATGAAAGGTGTTGAAATAGGCATACTAGTGGACATTCTGAGTTGAAAGTCAAAATGTACCAACAGTGGTACCTTGTATAAAGGAATCAATTTGTTCCAAATGAAATTATGTTAAGCAAATTTTCTTTATACAAATTTCCCATAGGAATGCATTGAAAACAGAGCAATTCCTAATAGCGACCATTTTTATGTTGTATGGATTCACCTCATGGACGATTCTGTTAAGCAAATTTCCCCTATCTCTGGAATTTTTTATGTTGTACAGATTTTATCTTATACAAACCGTTTGTTATATGAGGCTCCAGTGTATCTTGCTTTTTAGGTGGTGCCAGATGTGAAAAGGTAACGACTGAAGTAGACAAGTATATACTGCTAGTCTACATTTGTTCTAATCAATTTTAACTGTCATGGCTTTGCCCCAGAGAATTCTGTGAACTGTTGATTTGTGGAAGGACTCTCTCCCTTCCTGTATGCTGAGAACTTTAGTTCCCTCCGGTATAAGAGTGACAGTAAATTAATCTAAGTCTATTCAAAGGGGTAAGTCTAGTCACGATTTGTGTTGGATGTCGATGTTGCTCATACAAGTCTGTTATAAAAACATTGACTGCAAGATCCATAGAGCCCCTTCCAGCTTTGCAGTTCAAAGGTTATTATTATAAATCCAACATGCTTCCAATTCTTAAATTCCATGGTTTTTATTTTGCTGTAAAAGGTTCAACTTTGTGAACCTTTTTATTACTTTCTTGTAATATAAGAGAACCTGCTGTTTTATAGAACCGGCTGATTTCAGACGGTCATTGCAATTCTGTTAACATGGTACAGCAAGAACCCCATATCCATGGTTTCACTGATCTAGAAATGTGTATTTCCACAATGTAATTATCAGAAATGACCATTATAGGTTACCAAAGACGATTTAAGATTCTTTAATGTATGAGGGTCTCACTGTAATCTAAAAATTGTTGCCAATGTGTGAGTATACAGTAATATCTTCCCAGTAAATATGCAATGCAAAGACAACTATTCTGGGTTCGTCAATTAAAGGCTCTTCTCCCCTTATTTAATATTTGTCTTGCTTTTGCTTCACATTGCATGTCCTCTTTATGGTTTAAGATAGTATTTTACTGAAAGTTAGCTAGCCCCCAGAAGGATGAGAAGCTTTTAGACTCAATTTGAGCAAACTTAGGGTTCTTTCCTTCCTAGTAGTCACTACAAATTAGTGAATCCTTAGCCCATGAATACAGAATCTTTGAAAATCAAGTGAAAATTAGTTTTTGGGCCTTGGGAGTCTCTCTTCCCTTTTTTTTCTGTTGTCAGCTGCGTGCACAGAAACAAAAATGGGGGAGAGGCACAAAACAGTTGGTCACCCAGTGGCATCAAGACAGCATAGCACCACAGTGAAGATTTGATGTGCCTTCTCCAGCATTTGCCTTGACAAGGTGTAAGCAATTGGTGACCCCAGAAGGTACTTTTCTCGTCCTCGCCATTTCCAGTCCAGAGGCAAAACAGCATGGAGGGAACTGTGTATTGTGGTAACCAGACCTGCCCATAGGCCGAAGGGCCATTGTGAGGGCAACTACCATCCCATCAACCCAGAAACAGTCCCCAGGCAAAACCAGTTGTTGAACAAGGGCTCTAAGATTGTGCATTATTTTATTATTATAAAAGTATTGAAGCCTTTTTTTTTTTTGAAGTTTGATGGCTTTATCGACTTGTATAAAAAGCACTGTTCAAGTGCACATGTAAACCTGTAGGAACTTCTCCTTTGGTACTGGCAGAAAACCAAGTGTTACATCAAAGGGAACCATTTTTATATCATTATTGTTCATTTAAATATTTGAGAAATATGACCTAATCTGCTGGTAGATAACAATGCCAAAGCCTTCCTTGTTAAGGTCTTCCCTAGCCAGTTTAGAAAAGCCCTTTGCTACATGAGTGTAAGGTAATTTTGAGACCCAATTTACTAGACCGTGGTATGCTTTCCCATGACCTAACACATCAGTTTCTACAAAGACTGTTTTTTTTTAAAATTATTAAAAGCCTTTTGGCAATTTACTTCACAAATGATCACATAAAATACTTAAAAGAAAAACAGTGGAAGTTTTGTTTGCAACTAGATGACAGGAATGTGGGAAGAAGCACTTTTTTTTTGCCCTTGGTCTTCCCGATGCCCTTGTATGCCATCTTATTCCTCTAGTGGCTTTTCCCAACAAATACGTGACATTATATGGTCTGATACAGTATCAGGGGGAATCAAGCTGACAATGTGGAACAGGTTACCGAATGCTAGGACTTTATCTGGAAAATGGAATGAGTTTAGAAAAGGTTCATAATAGACAGGTACTATAATCTTTGGCAGCACAGAACAAATCATGATGCTCTGGCTCATCTGAAATGAAAACATGGTTCTCTCCTCTTGCCCTACCAGTCCTTTTCTGTAATGAAATGGGTATTTCATGGTAACTGTTGCAGTATTTTGAGTTCAATTCTTATGTTACAGTAGCTTGACATATCATATCAAAGAACGCTCTGTTTTATGCCACCCAATACTTCCAAATTGATTGGTTTCCTGTCGTCTTCTTTTCCTCCTCCTCCTCCTTAACATCCAGATATCTGTCCCCTTCTGTTGGTGGAGTTCTGAGGCACATGGCAGTGTGCAACAACCAGGAATAAAGGAAATTTATTTTTCACTATTGATTGGGTAGAGAAGATCTGTTATGAACTGGTGGCTTTTGTGTTATCATCTTCAATTGCCTTATATGAAAAGTGCTTCGACTTGAAGCTGGTGTCAGGCGCCAGTGCATCTTGGTAAGGCAAATGAGAGGCAGTGAGGTGATTTTATTTTTCCCCCCAGAATAGCATTGATGCGTTTGAACAGCTGAGGTCAAAGGGATTTCACACGAGAGTTCCAGGCTTGGCTTTTTCCTGTCCATACCACTGGACATCTGCTAGTTCTGAATAGAGAGGAGAATCCAGATAACAGCTATCATTGTAGCTCCTAAGGAAAAATGAGACAAAAATTCAAAATTGGCAACTGATGCTCAGCATTATGTGAAATTATAAACCTTGACTTGCTGAGATAAAGTGAGTTCTTTGAATCTAATTTTAGCTCTTTCCATTCCATCTTCTAGCTACCATCTTCAAAAGATAATTTCCACCAAGTGATGACAATTTTCTTTCAAGTATAGTTAGAATGTTGAGTCTTTCAATATGAGAGTGGCCCTCCTCTCTCCTGCTTTTAGAATGTTCTTTAAGTTTTTCTAAACAGAATTAATACTCTAGCCCTTACTGTCTTTGAAGTAAATCACTTGAAAGAGAGACTAAGGAGAATCTTGCAAAATTATTTCATTTTTTTAAAAAAAGTATAACTTAAATAATGAAATAATCCATTTTCCTTGAGTGATGGCAGCTGTCAGGACAAGTAACTGAAAGGACAAAATGTGTTGGGAAGAGGCCATACATCCTCAATAATTTGCTACACTTCAGGTTATTCATCTGGAGTACTTCCATAAATCACCGTCTTTTCTCTCAACTCCCTGTCTGTCCCCTGGTTAAGTTTCAGAGGTGGAAAAAATATTCAGTCTAAGAAGAGGGGATGGAAAGAGAAGGGGAGAAAGCTGTGCCCAGAGTAGGAACGGGAGAAGCAAGGGTACAGAAGTTAGTACTTGTGGTGACACGCATGCATTCTGAGACTGAAACATGTGGCATGCGTGCATTCTAAGAATGAAACGTACCAATTGCTAATTACTCTGCAACTACATTTTTGCCCCACTCCTGTGACCTATGTCCTAATTTATCAGACCAAATGGTAGAGTTCGAACATTAGCCCAAAGGCACGTCTCAGTTGCAACCTTTTTGCCTGCCCTGTTTTTAGACTTTGCAGAGTAGCCTGATTCTGTGCAGTGTATGAAGTGAATCTGTTCTCCTTGTATCTTCTTGCCAGAAAAGGACTTCACTTGATAAATTTCCATTTGTCAGCTGCTGGCAATGTCACGGGAATAGAATGTGGTAAAAGCTGGTGCCATAGGCTTGATCCCGTTATCGCTGGAATCCTACAATACAGAATCCTATGATACAGGCCTCTCCAAGCAGTGTTTTCAAGGTGAGTGGCGGAGGAGCTTGGTTCCATGTGCAGATTGTGAAGCGGGATCCACTATGAAGCTTACTTACTACAACAATACATTTGCCTGAACATCCAGCAAAACCCTGTACTAAATATTCAAGCAGATAAGCTTATCCCATGACAAGCAAGACAAAATATGTGTGATGCAAGTGGAGCTGAAGCATTCCTTTTACATATCAGCCTCTTTTGGTCCTCTTTTTTTTTTCCCAGGATGGTAGGCAGGTTACATTGTTGCAGTAAAAAGAACTAACTTGGGTGACCCACTGAAGATGAACTAGCTTCTTAAGGCATAATAATCTTCCAAGTATTGGAATCTATGTCATCAGCTGCATGCAGTGTATGTACTAAGTGGGCAGGTCACATAAGCTCAAGGAGGTTATGTGTAAGGACAGATTCAAGGAAGGAAATGGAAGAAGCACAGAGCACTTAAACAGATGCAGTTCTGTTACAGTGCTCATGTACGTGCATTTAAGCTTTTGAAACAATTATGTGTGCTTGCTCTGTTCTCTCTAACAGCATTATCTTCTGCTTTCTACAACTATGTGTATCTTGTTTTTGGGTCACAAGTCTTTAGAGAGAGGGTAATTTTCTTGTTACTTCCAAAAAAAAAAAAAAAAAGGCCCATGGCAGATGATCCTGTTTTCTGTGTCCAGTTAGCTTGACCGGAGTATACTCCCAAGAAGTACCCAGCTGTAGCTTCTCTTGATAGTTATGGGGCAATTACGTAAAAGGTGCCTCATAAACAACTGCAGCTGATCCTACAGAGCCATAATATGCTTTCCCATGAGCTTTCTACCATCCTTTGCTTTGCGTTTGGCCAAAAAGTGTTCCCATCAAAATGGTGAGACTCCACAATTACCCCGGACACAATGAAAAGAGGCAAAAGAGGCTCAGTCTATTGTTTCAAGAGAGCTTCTATCCACACAACTTGAATGCTATAGCCTGGGCTTTGTGTAGACACATCATGTGGCTCTCTTGACCTTGACAAGGCTGGAAGAGTGCGTGCTATTCTTGAACCTGATCTGAAGGCAGATAAAGTCTCCCCCTTCACTCTGGAAGTTTTGGACAGGGTGGCCATGTTAGTCTCTTCAAGAATTACTGGCAAGATCAAAGAAAAACAAAACAAAACAAATGACACAAAACATGTGGCACCTTTGAAGACTAACTTTCATATTTTACTGTAATGTTTCGTGGATGTGTAATCCACGAAACTTTACATTAAAATATGAAAGTTAGTCTTTAAAGTGCCACATGTTTTGTGCCCTTCTTCACTCTGGTGAAAGAAAGGAGGAAGTGCCTTCAGGAAAGCAAGACCAGGAAGTCAGAATTGGGGGGTACCGGGAGTGAAGTGATTGTATGTCGCCTAGAGGGACCCCTCTAGATCTACTGGAGGCCCTGCCCCTCGACAGCCCCGGGGTCTATCTATTTAATCCATTTTAAAACCCAGACCTCCTGGTTTAGAGTGTTGCCCACTACAAGCTTTCTCCTGGCTGCATCCTTCTTGGACTCAATGGCTGTCAAGTTGTTTCTTTGAGCCAAAACTACCGCAGCAGCACTACCTCTGTGGTCGTGCATGCAGTGTTCAAAATTGGTGTGTGCTTGTCAAGTCGTTGCTGTTATCCACAATGTCTAAATCCAGTTAACAGAGCAATCCTGGAGTCATTACTCCGAATGCCCCTTCGATTGAAAGCAACTCTGGCACAGTGAGTTTCGTAAGACAAACGACAACAAGAACGCAATAAGGGAAGGCAGAGGGAAGGGGTGTGGATTTCCAAATACAAAGCATCCCTTCACTATACCTCTATTCATCAGTACTTGGTTGAGTTGGAGACTGAGACTCATCCATAGTGGGTGAGTTGTCTGTTGCATCTCTGAACAAGGAACAGGAGCAGAAAAGGAAAGAGGAATTGTTAAAGAAAAGCAGTGACGCAGAACACTGTTAAGAACTTATTAATACAAGTTGGAAACCGGTTTGTGAATCACCCCAGAAGACAAAAAGTAGTTAGTGATGTGGGGAAATATGTCTGTCAAGCAGAGTTTATTTTTTATTTTTTTTATCTGTGTACGAAGGGTCAGAAAAAGGGTGTGGGAAAAGCAAGAAAAGAGACCCTTTTGTTGGGTAAAGTAACATCGTTCCCAAACCGACAAAAGAAAAGCATGCCTGTTAGAACAGACATTGTGTGTTTAATATACCTGGGCATGCAAGTAGTTGCCCGATCTTCCTAAATAAGAAATAATACCTAGCACTGTTCAAAGCCCTTCACACACTCTCTTAAGTAATCGTTACAACTATTTTGCTTATGTTATTATCACTCTGCTACAGATGGCATGCTTTTGTGGACTACTCTTTATCTCAGGAATGTAGGGTGCAGACTACGTTGCTATCTCCTATTTTATCTTAATGACTTCAGCCAGGATTGTCAGGTGCCAAACCTTGCTAAGATTTGAATGCAAACCATGATTCATCCAGGCCATTATTACTCTTGCCACATTGAGTATGGCCTTCTAGCTTTGTTTTTGGATGTTGGGGGGGCGTGTTCTGTCCAATGGGGAATGAGGAGTGAGGCTTCTGACTCTCTTCTAGTTAAGAGTGTTCAAATAAGCAGACTTGGCTGGAAGACAGAGGTCAAGTGGGGACAGCTTACAATGGTTGCCACAACCCCCCCCCCTGTGTTGGCTGAATGCCTAAAGGGGCAACCTTCCTTTTAAGAAATCTTGAGATTTCATTGTGCTCTGAGTCAATCTTATCCCCTTCCAAACTCTAATTCACACATGCACACTCATAATATAGTGTCAGTAACATCAATAGATCCAAACTAGAGATGGGGACAAACTGAAAAATGAATCACATTTTCTGACGAATTTGGCTGATTTGTCAAAATTCACCGATTCATATTTGCAATAAATATAGTCCCCTGACAAATATGAATGGATGAACTTTAGCCAACATTGGTTTATTAACTCATCAGGCTATAAATGCCCCCCATAGACCTTAGAGCGAAGCATCCCCTGACCTTCCTCTACAATCCCTCCAAGTTTGGTGGAGACTGAAGTTTTGATGTCTACGTTATGCATCTTCAAAGAGCCCCCCTCCCCCCAGAAAAGCTCTCCCCACACACCTAGAGACTCCAAATGTGCAGAGAAGCTTCCTCTGACTCTCCTCTGCAATTCCTACAAATTTCCCAAATTCGGTTCCTAAGGGCACTTTCCTTAAGGGGGCTGTTTGTGGGTGTATCACTCAGATGTCAGAAACTTAATCTTCACCAAACCTGGAGAGATTGTAGAGGTGAAATGGGAGAAGCGTATCTGCAAGATTCGTGTTTCTAAGACACTGGGTGGGGGGCAGTTTCCTGGGGGAGGGATCTTTGGGGGGGTACACAGATCAGATGTCTGACCTCAGTCCTCACCAAATTTTCAGGGACTGTAAAGATGAGTCAGAGAAAGCACCCCTGCAAAATTGGGGCCTCTAGGTGCTGGGGGGGGTTCTTTTTAGAGCACTTGAAAAGGGAGATCAATCAATTTGTTGATTCGTCAAGTCATCGACCCTGACGAATCTCAAATCATGACAAATCACCATTTTTAAAATTCAGCCCCATCTCTAATTGAAATGATGGGTATTTCAACAACAGTATTGTTTTCATGGCTCCCATTCTTGCACTCATTTCTACAGTAAAATCAAAATCAGCTGCACTCATGCGGTTTATGGTATGCCGCAGCAGAAGAGATGACTTACAATAAGGAAAATAATTGCATTTTGAACAGTGACCCAGATGCATGAGTAATGAATACATAGGGAAACAGACTTAATGGCATCAAAAAACTGGAATTTTAGAAGAATCCAGGCTTTCTCCTGTATGCTCTCCCTGCCCCTGGCCCCAGCACTCACCCGGTCTGCCAGGCAAGGATGTGATGTGGGCTGCTTGGTGGCGTTGCTGCTAGATCACTGGATGGGGTCGAACTCCTCTGATTGTGAGGTAAGGCAGCTGAAAAGCAATTTGCACATTAATTTGGGGCCCCTGAATGCAAATGACAGTCAGTCTTGTGTAGCAGAGAGACATCAATGAAGCCAAACAGGCTGTGTTGTTTGGTATAATTTCTAAAAATAAATTGTTTCCAAAGGCACAGCTGTGAAATGGCCTGTCTTGCCACCCCGATCCAAGTCTTTTCCCTTCCTGATGCACAGATATTCCTTCAGTTGCAAAAGAGAAGAAAGTCCAACGTCCCTGAGCTTAAAGGTTATGAGTGTTTAGCAGGACCATTTGGCCCAGTTGTTACTGGACAAGAACAAGCATCTAGGTTTAATATTCAAACATTTGGTATTAAAATGACCAGCTAAACACTGTGTTAATTTAATTTTAATTTAGCTTGCTTACTTTGTCCATATAGCAAGCACTGTAACTCAAATCCAAGTGGCACTAAGCTATTGGGCATGGAGGAACTCTGGCTGGCATTTTTGGAACACTGCTGACTTCTCTAGAAACAGGCATGCAACCTTAAAAGACAGCATGTTTTCCCCCAAAGCCACGGTTTATCACATGCCTTTATTACACCCCTCAAAGACAAGGAGGAAAACATACTTTGGATGCTACCCAACACTTCATATCCTATGTGTCTTCATAAGTACTGTATACTGAAGTTAAGGCTTGTGGCATTGCACGTTTGTGTGTGTATGTGTGTGTATGTGTGTGTGTGTGTGCGTAGCCCAATACAACTCTACTTTTGCTAAGAAAGGGACACTCCTTGGTGATTTTCCAAGATTAGACAGTATTATTTTTGTGAGCTCATCCCAGGCAGAGATATATGTTGCATAGTAGAAAAAGTCATTCGGTGTAATTTTATATCAGTGCTAATTGGGCTCCAGATCTAAATAATCAAGCTTAGCATTTGTGCAGTGCCATATACTTGTTCACAACACACCACATTACATTCTCTTGTTTCATCAGTACAACACAGCTCTATTCTGCTAGGACTGGAAAGACTGAGGCTCCGTCTGAAGGGATATTTAATCCATTCTGTTGGCTGCTTAATGAATTTATGGTCAGTGCAAGACTGAATGCTATCTGCCACTGCAGCACACCACCTTAATGTCAGGAACAGCAAGCGTGTGCCTCTCTACCCATTTCTAGGAATCTGTATAGCAGAATTCTTGCTACTGTATTTGCTTCCACACATCAAACATACTCTCAGGAGGTCCTCCTGAGCCATGAATTACACACATTAACACCCCCCTACTTTGCTTGTGCAATGCATGCACTTCTCCCCACCCCAGGGACCTACTCTTCTGTATGCAAGAGGGAGACCAATCCTCCTGCTCCTCACCTGTTGTCGCTTTGCACATCTGAGGCATCCTCGCCACCCTGCTGTGCGCCACAAAGGTGCTCTGAGAGGAGGTGCTGTACTGGGAGCTGCTGTCCGAGGAAGTGGAACTTGTGTGCGACAAGCGGCTGTGGTCCTTGTGGGAGGCTGTAGACCGCTGGTACCACAGCCTCAGTTCATCGGACACGACCGTCCTCCCTGACCCTTTCTCGTGACCCTCTCGGCCCAAGGAGGGAGTCCTTATGATCTGAGACCGGGAGGGAGTCAGTCTTACCGAGTCCACTTCGTCCCCATGCCAGTTCTCTTTGAACATTCCCCCTGCCGTGTACGAGTTGGAAGTTTTGAATTGTGCTTTCACGCTATAGTGTCCCTCCTGGTCATTCTCCAGGCTGCGCACCACCACTGGCGTGGAGCTCCCTTCAATGTACAGAGGGTACTCTTTGATCCGGTACTGGGAGGAAGGCTGGCTCTGGCTGTGCAGGTAGACGCCTTGGTGACCCGTCCCGTTCCTGGCCGCCAGGTTGGGCATGCTCCCTGAATTCGAGGAGACCAGGTTCCCTGCCGACTTGTGCCTCTGCCTCTGCCGCTCTCGGGCTTTGGAAGGAGAGTCTTCGGCCAGGGTGGAATAGTTGGCGTTCATCTGAGCTGGGTAGTAGTGCTCGGAGCTGGAGTGGCTGGTGCAAGAGGAGCAGTCGTCCATGGGGTCAGAACCGTTACTGCTACGAGTCCTGGGGGTGTAGAAATCGGGGCTCCCGGTCTCATTTTCGGAGCCAAGGAGCTTTCCTTGGGACTCTAAACTGGAGCTTCTGTGTCTAAAGTGCTGTGCTAAGCTATGCAGCCTAGTAGGGCTTATGTCCACGGACCTGTAAGTACAGAAGGAAAAAGAAAAAAGGATTAGGCCTCTAACAAGCAAACAAACTGCATGGCTGGCAAATCTGTGGCTTTTCAGGCAGTGATGTACTGCAACTCCCTTTATCACTGGCAATGGTGGCTAAGTGTGGACCAACAACTTCTGTACAGCCTGCCTCCTTTTGTAAAATCAGATTGGGAGTTTGACTTTCATCACTATCAGTACTTAAAAAGCCTACTAGGGGATGAGAAATGATTTTGCAATTTCCACTGTGTCATTCTGTGGGATTCTACTCCTAAAGACTACAAGCCCTATGGTGCAGTGGTTAAACTGTAGTACTGCAGTTTTCACTAGGCTCGCAACCTGATTTTGATCCTGGCTCAGCTTGTCAGTTTGAGGTTGACTCGGCCTTCCATTCTTTCGAGGCTGGTAAATTGAGTACCCACCTCAGTGGCAATATCTACCCTACTTAGCAAAATTGTAATCCATCCAGAGAATGCTTTAAGTTTAAGTACTATGGGTAGGTTATATAAGTTAAAAAAACAAAAAAATTGCTGTAGCAGAGTGAATGTAAACTTTTGAAATGCAGAATTAATTCATCATCCAAAGAAATTAAAGATCAGTTACAAAGTTGTAGCTTTCTATGTCGGATCATTACAAAAGCTAAAGTGTACTGCCACATGGTAATATTATAATCTTGTTTTGTGGAAGGATATCTAAACTACAAATTTTGGTATTGGAAATTGATAATTTTATTGTTTGTGCTTTGTTAGATAGAACACAGGACTAGTAAAAACACTCCTGTGGAAACAACAGAAATATGGAACTCCTTATCATAGGATTTGTATTTCTTCAAATATTTCCGTTTAACTACAAGTATGTGCCATCAGTTTTATCAGAGTCCGCATTGGGACATGGCATTTCTCCAGTTTATTTCACAGAACTCTTTGTATAATAATAAATCACTAGTAGTTATTGTTATAGAGTTTTCCCAGAGGCAGGGTAACATGTCACCTCACATCCTGTTTCCATTTGAAAGCCACTAATACTTGGATGGCAGGACTATGACACAGGTAAAATAAATTACCCAATCCTTGAATCTTGATGAAGGAATACTTAATTTATCTGGCACCACCCAGTCTGTATTCCAAATACATCAATCTGAAGCAGGAACTGCCAGTCAAAACACTTTGGGATTGGGACCCTTATAGTTAGATTTCCTGTTCTAGGCTGAAATGTGTCCTTTTTATATGAAGGGAGAGGACAGGGCAGGAGAATCCTTCCTCTTGGAAATGTTTTACTTTGGAGGCATTGACTCTTTATTATTAAGGAAAGGTAATCTTTTGTGTTCCATGCATCTAGGAAGACTATGAAGCCAAAGAAAAGCAAATTATAGATCTGAGAACAGTCTACTGTGAAAATGCCATTAATCTTTATCATGTGGGCAAATCTGTGAAAAGAAAACTAGAAAAGCCTGAAGCAAACATCCCAGGTGGCAAATAAGAAACCCCTGCAAGTACAGACTGAGGACAGCATCTGACACGGTTAGGATGCTGGGGTGGAGTATACTGCACTGCCTGTTTCTGTGCTTCCTTCTTATCCAATATATATGCCTTACATTTACATCTCTGATGGTGGGGGATATGAAATGACTTTTAATGAGAAAACAGCCTGGATCCCTCCTGCAAAATATGTTTGGCTAAGAGACTGTCATTGTCTCATGTTCACCCAACAAAACCATCTACTCAGAGTTGAGTCATGGCAACTGGACTTCTTTTCTTGTGAAATCGAAACATTTTGCTACTCATCCAAGTAGCTTTTGACTGACAAAGTTACTTGGATGAGTAGCAAAACATTTCGATCTCTTAAGAAAAAGTCCCGTTGCTATGACTCAACTTCTGGATCCCATTGGATCCCATCACAATTTAGTGTGATGCCCTGGAACATGTGAAAACAACTTTTTGCCCCTTGGTCAATGGCAAATCTGGCTGAACATATACAAAGATACTTGTACTGGCACCAGACCTGCTTAATGGTGTTCAACATCTAAAGGAAGGAAGAGATTCAACCCTTTCATTTTAGTTTATCTTAATGCTCCTTTAGCTATGAAACAATCATTTCTTTTAACTTTTCTTTTAACATTTCTTTTAAACAAGGCTCAGGACTAAGAGCACAATTCAAGTTAGCAGAGGCCTTTATTACCCTTATAGATTTGATGGAGTACTGCCTGAGTACTGTTTCATGCCTGAACAGTCAATCTGACTGGGTGACCAGCACTTTATCTCATAGTTGCAGCAGCTTCTTCAGCTGGAGTTTCATAAACACACAAAAACTGAACAGAATACTAACTTCTGTATTTGAAAGGAGAATGGACAGACAGACGGAGGAAACTTTGGAGCAAAAGAGCTTACCTAGTGGAATGCACATAATGCGGACTGCGTACCCGTAGATCTGGTGTTGACGGCATGCTGGACTGGGAGTTCCAGTGGGGAAGATTCCTTATGGGGCTATTTTGTAAAGAGTTGCTCCCTCCACCTTCTGCACAGCTTCCAGTGCTAGGGAACCGCTTGTGAGTGCTGCAAAACAAATGGCAACACAGTGCTCAGGGAGTGATCGCCCTTCACCTGGAACCCTGATTCATGCAGGCCTAGAATAGTCACATCCTTGGTTTGATAGGCATATCGGTCCCCGAGAAGCTCCTAGCAGCAAATAAGACGAGACATGACACTGCGTATGAAGAAATGGATGGCAAAGCTCACATTGATGCCATTTAAACAGCTGCAAATATAATGGGACAACTGTCATCAAGGAGTCTTGGTGCAATGTAGAGATAGGCTTTCAATTTCTGTCAGATATGAATTAGTGGAATACATGTATTAGACAGCATGTTCTATATATATTTGATATGTATTTAATTGATTTAAAGATGGAGTCTATAAAAGTGCAAAGTCACAGTGACTCAATGTATAATTTTTTCTAATGGAGTACAGATGTTACGAATTAACATAATGAATTTTGGCTGATGCAAGGGGTTGCAATAGCTATGAGGTAATGTCATTTATGATTGGACAGACACATGTATAAAAAAGTTCTGTAAATCATTGTTCATTGGGCCTTCCATGAGTAAGGCACACACTTTGTTTCTCTGTCATATATTTTGTCAATGTACTGTATGCTGTTATGGTGTTGAATTTTGTATATATGTACTAATGTGACTTTTCCCTCTATGCTTTGTTGAACTTTGTATAAGTTCTGTGATGCTGTGATATATTTTTGTACAGTTTGTAATATAGCTGTTTGGTTTTAAGAAAACTCTGTCTGTGGCTAACAATTTATTCAATAAGTATTGCTTCTGCTCGCTGATCAAATAGCACATACTCTGACAATTTCAGAAATGGTCAGCTTCCAAAACGAAACATGGGAGCCCAGGTGGGGTTCGGAACCAGAGGAATGCAATCAACCAATCCATTACCTTGTGCTGGAGTTGCATGGGGCTAAACTCCAATAAGGAAGAAGCCCCCAATGTCATCTTTCCTTCTTCCTGGTGCTGGCCAATCAGGAGTTGTGCAGGGAAATGCACCATACTGCCTCCCTGTCTGATTGGCTAGCACCAGGGAGGAGGAAAGATTATGTCGGAGGCTTCTTTGTTGAAGATGAGCCCCATGCGAGCCCATGCAAGGTAAGGGATTGATTGATTTCGTTCCTCCTGTTCTGAATGCCAGCTGGGCTCCCGTGTTTTGTTTTGGAAGCTGACTACTTCCAAAACGAAAAGCCCATCTCTAGTGCAAAGGAACAAAAGAACCCTAGGTGTAGGCAACCAGTATTCTCTCAGATGTGTTCATCACAGCTGCTCCCACAGACTAAGGAAGCATCTTCACTTTATTATTTTTAAACAACAGCTACCTGAAGTGCTACAGAATAGATGCTGGTCCATCTATGCAGCTATCCACACCTTTTCAACCACAGCTTGTACCTGAATGCATTTCACTTTTTAAAAATAAGCATCACAAAACAAGTCGCTGCGAAATAGTCAGCTTTTCTTGAGCTACCTGGAATGGCTGTGTGAAGAGCGTTTCTTGACCTTCTCATAGGGTTCATCCAGGGACGACTCACTCCACATCTTGGGTTTGATAGGGGACTTGTCATAGTCGTTCCTGTGATAGTGCATCTGCCTAAGTCCCTCCAGTGACTGGGGAGGGGGTGGCCGATTATGCGAGGGTGGGCGTGGAGGGAGTCCTTTGTGAGGTGAATGTAAAGGGGATATTGTGCTGGTAACCTGAGAGTCTTCTGAAATTGGAAAAGAAGAAAAATCTCAAGCAAAGAAATGCTAAAACGGACCATTATTTTAAATGTATTTTCACTAATGCATGTAGTGGGTTCATGCCCTAAGGAGCTTACAGTTAGCCATCTGACTCAGGCAAGATGATGGAACCAGACAGAGGTAAATAAGAATATTGGAGGCATATGGAACCAACTGTACCTGCAAAGCTATGCACATTCTTAATTCACCGATCTCAATGGAAGAAATAATGCTACATTACAGTATCTCTCTACAAAACTAGTAGGGAAAATGTTTGACTTTAACAGCACTTATGCAAATTATTTAGATATATCACCACCTTACTTTTTTTCAGTTATTCTCATAAAATACCGTGTGCTACAATGCTCCACAACCCTTGTACATACCATCCTCCAGAACAAGGGCATCAGACAGGGAACTATCCTCACTGGCAATATTTCCATCTGTGAAATGAACACACACACACAAAAAGGTTCGCATGATTTACCCGATTTACCCAGGAAAAATTAGCTAGACTCAAAAACCCTGGTGCACGTCTAATATGCAGGTGCCCCCCACATCTTCATACTCCAAGAGGAAACCTAAAATGAAGGCATTTAATGTGATATCAACCAAGAAGTTCTACTTATCTTCACCGACTAATTGCCAGGTCTTTTGTTCAGCTGATTTTCAGTTTCCTATTCAAGACCAAACTACCCAGAAATTCTCTGTATTACAATGGAGTGGACACAGGGAAACATGCAACACTGGGTTCTTGCGCGCGCGGAGGGGGGAGCCCTCTTTCATTCCCCTCTCCCCACTATTATGAGGATTGCAGCTGAACTCGGAGGAAACAGGCAACCTCAGAGGCAGGGCAGATGCTGTCCTTACCAATGGCACTGCAGAGATTCCGGGGCTCCGGATCTGTGGCCCCAGCTCCATCACCGTTGGAGAAGAACTCAACTGAGTCTGTCTCCTTACAAGACCCAAGGTGGCTTTCCACCACTGGTGCACACAGCTGCTCACCCACCAGAAACCTAAGAATTCTTTCCTAGACAATCTGTCAATCAGTTCATGTTCTACCAGTTTGTATAAACTTGGGATTGTTTCCGTTTCTTTGATGCAATGTACAAAAACACACATATTCATATATTCATAAGCATTGTCATGTAATGGCTCTCTAGCAATGACGCTTAACTAGTGCACCCCAATGCCTCATCAGGGTGTCAATCAGATACTAGTATAATAAAATATTGCCCCTATATACCGTCTATGATCAGGGAGGCTCTTTGTGTTGGCTTCTTTCCAGATTTGATACGGTACTCATTGATGGCATTTTCAATCTCCTGAAGTTTCTTCAATGCATTAAGGTAGGAGGTTTTCCTTTGTTTCTTCAGCTTTTTACTGACATTTGGGTCGCTGGCTAAGCGGCGAGCAGCTTCAGTGATCTGCGACTGGATGGCAAATTCCCTCTCCAAGCGCTCCAGCTCAGCTTCCTGTATGAGAAACACACACCTTGCCTGTCAGTGTCTCCACTGTATAGGATGGCCTGCAACAAGTACATTGGATCAGTGCAAAATCTGCCAAGTGGCTGCTACAGAAATCTACTGAAAGGATCTACCAAACAGCAGGACACATTAGCATGAAACTACCAGAACGACTTCAGTTCATGAAGCCCCATTCTTATTGGTTGTACAGCAACTACACAAATAATCATGAGTTGTACTCAACCTAATCTACCTACTTTCTTTACAAAGAGCTGAAGGATGTTCATTTTGATATAAAGTAGTACAGTGGACCCTCATATAGCAAACGGTTTGTATAACATAAAATTTGTACAACATAAAAAATTCCAGAGATAGGGGAAATTTGCTTAACAGAATTGCCTATGGGGCGAATCCATACAACATAAAAATGGTTGCGATTAGGGATTACTCCATTTTCAATGCATTCCTAAGGGAAATTTGTACAAAGGAAAATTTGCTTAACAGAATTTAACATTTAGAGACATGGGAACAAGTAGAGGGAAGTGTCTGCACACCTGCAATGTGGGGTTACCAGAAACAGTAGAACAAGAACATTTTCCAGGCAACTCCCAATGCTGTAAATATTTATCTGATTTAGCATGTTGGACTCGTTTCTATTTCAGAGCAAGGCACACTAATCCTGCATTGTACTTTCAGAGGACCAGAGGGCTTCCACTCGGTCTGCTGCATGCTTTGGTATCTTGGCTGGATTCGGATTTAGAGATGTTTAACAATAGACTGAAACCCTATTATTTTCCATGCTCCAAGATCAAGTTGTAGAACTTCCACAGTCTACAGGGGTTCTCTGTGTGGATGAGGAATCTTGATTTCCCCAATGGACACATTTCAGGGACAGAGGAGCTTCTTGGCTTCCAAAAATCACTCTTGAAGCCTTTGAGGGTGACAGATGTGACAACAGAGGCTGAGGCCCTAGTATGCTCCTCCTGTGCATACAATGAACGTTGAATGCCAGGGACAGGGTACCATGGAATAATAATTAAAAAGGTGCTTTTATATATAGCCCAGGATCCTCTTTGTACAGGTGAAAGGACTGTGGCTAACTGACAAGATGCCTGGTAACAAACTCTTGGTGCATGACCAAGCACATGATTGAGATACACCAGAGCCCTAGCAAGTTAAACAAACTTTATGCAAGCAAAAAAATGAGTCTGGCCATTATACAGAGAGAGCGTTCTCCAATCTCCAATTACTGATATGTGCGCAATTCAAAAAGGACTGGTGCTGCTGTGACTATTTTCAAGACTCTTTGAAGTATTCATTCTTAGCGTCTTTGCTTAACCGTCTTCTTTGCTATCAGTGATGAATCAGCATTACTTTAAATCTATACCTACAGTTCTGCTCATGCTGATGCACACCAGAGAGTTAGGGCGTGTGGGTGTGTGTGCTTTACAAGATTGGCTTTGAAGATCTCAAAATCTCTGTCAACTCTGGATTTATTAAAGATACGTTCAACACAGTAAGTTTCAAGATTATGCTTTGATCCACACTCACACCCCTAACTCATCCAGAGCTCTAGGAAAATAGCCCACAACAGTGATTGCAGGCAGAAGATGAAAGCTGCTGTTTAAGCATGGTTTAAAAAACATGCATTTGATCTTTAAAATTTTAACTGACAGAACTCTACAGTTTGAAATCTCTAAAGACAGCCTGTGTTTTAAATGTATCTGCTTCAAATTGTACACGTGTTTGGACCACAGTACATATTATGAAAAGTAAATACAAAAGCTGGGTTTTGTTGCAAAATGGCCCTTCAAGCAACAGGACCTGGACCCAATCGTAGCTCCTCTGATCTGTGTACCTGCATCGTATGCATAGCTTTGAAAACATGAATCTGGCACATTCATATTTTATGTATTTAAATGCACAGTGAAAAGTTATTTCAGCTTTAAAACAACGGGTGAAATGGTCTTTCAACCAAAAAGGTGTTACAATACAACTCTTCTCTGCCTACCCTCATATTCAAAGCAATTAGTATATTTTACCCCACTGGTAAATTCACGTCTAACTTAAAACAAATAAAATCACCCACCCACATCATTTAACTGAATTTCTAAGGAGTTTAAAGTGTATACAGTAACCCACCGCCTATCGCGGGGGTTAGGGATCCACCCGACCCACGATGCCTGAAAAATCCGTGATATGCAGAAGCGGGGCAGGGGGCTGGGAGGTGGGGGGGGGCAATCAGATCCCCCTGCCGCCGCCGCACTCCGCCCCAAGACTTCTCGGCCAGGGCCGTCTCCATTGAAATGCATTGGCTCAATGCATTTCTATGGAGATTGCGGGGCAGCGCCCAACGCCATCATCCTGCGCATTTCCAAGAAGCCTTGGGCCACGCGGGAGGGGGGTGTAGGCAATCACATCGCCCCCCGCTGTCCCCCCGCACGGCCCGAGGCTTTTCGGAGGAGTGGGGGGTGGTGTGGGGCGATGTGATTGGCCCCTGCTGCCCCCCGCCCTGAGGCGCAGGTACTGCAATCCCACAATATAGTGGGACCGCAGTGCCTGAACAGCGAAATGGCGGGGGGGGGGGTGACTGTATACTACATCTGTTAACTATATTCCAATTTGCTATTGCTTCCAACTAGGGAATCCTGGGAACAATAGCAGTATCAAAGGCCTGAAGATTTGCATACATCAGCAGCCCCAAAAGGCAGTAACTGTCAAAAATTATTTGTAGGAAGTCATTGCAATTAAATCACTTTGTTTAAACTGGTTGTACTCAAGTGTCTAGCACTCTAATGAAGATGGGTCCATTACTGTGAATTTCTCTTTTAGCTGATTAAATCCACTTTTAAAGTCTCTTCTAATTATGACTAAATTAGCTGTTTTCGCTTGCAGTAGAATTCCTCTCGGTAAAGGATAATAGACACCCTAGTCCAGCAGAGTTTTTTCAAGTCTCTAACCTAGACAAGTGGTTTGCTGCAATTACAGGATGGTGCGGTAGACCTTGTCCTGGACTCCTGCCAATGTACAGTATAGTCATGATCCATGAGGTTGTGTTTGGATATGTTGGCATCTTTCTGATTAAATTTTTCAGCAAGGACAGTCTACAGTATTGTCCATTTTTAGTTCAAGAATAAAGGGAAACTGGAAGCAATTGACAAAGGACAGAAGTGATTAGGACTTTGGTACCCCCTGCTGCTCTTTCAATATCTTAATTGGGTTGTGTTTATTTCTTTACTTACACATGTGGCCATTCTGTTTCTTTTTAAGGTGGTGATTAAAATGCACTCATTTTCAGGGTTAATCTGATGCATGTACATATTCATGCCTTTTTTTCTAGATGAGGGCAGGCAACCTGCAATTAACTATCCAGGACCTTCTGGAGGGCTAGGTGTGTCCTGTGACTTTCAAATATCTTTTGTGGCAATCAAGTGGCCCAAAATAACTTCAATGCACCCAAAGTAGTTTTTGTACATCTAGCCTCTCCTAAACGTCCCTGTTGGGAAAAATGTAGAATTTTCCAAACAGAGGCCAATTACCTTTTAAAACAAGAGACACCTCCTATATAATAGCAAAGCAAAGTGTACTGTTTATATACCACCCCACAGTGCTTAAAGCACTCTCTGGGTGGTTTACAATTTAATCGTGTAGGCTACACTTTGCCTCCCCCCAAGCTGGGTACTTGTTTTACCAGTCTCAGAAGGATAAAAGGTTGAGTCAATCACTAGCCGGCTACCTGGGATTGAACTCTGGGTCATAAACACAGTTTTGGCTGCAGTACAGCAGTTTAACCACTGCACCACGAGGCTCCATTAAAAAACCGTTAAAATGGTTTTTTAAAAATGCTTTTCAAAAAATCATTTAAACAAAACTACAAGATTGATCCTACCCCGGCAGTTCTTCAGGTTAGGAAATTAGCCCCATTACTTTTCCTAGCCCTGCACTAAGCTGATAAATGGTTTCTTAGGATGAGCTAAGGTTCTTCCTCTGCCCTTGCGTTCTACACTTGTCTAGGCCACCCAAATATATCACAGTGGTATACAAAATATACCAGAAGTTCTCATGAAGATACATGGGCACACGCACAGACACACACAGGCATACAAAGCCCACAAACGCCTATGCCATGCTTAGCATTCCAGCCCTGCTTTTCTACGGCTGCACGACTGTTTTCATAGCCATAGTTCACATAACTGATGCCAGGGACAGGCTGAAGAATAAGCACACCCAAGAAGCTTTTAAAAAACATCAGAAATTAAACTTTCTATAGGGTCAGATTAGAGTGATCTGATGCTTTCATAATTAAGGAAGGAATGGGAGGCTACACTTTTGGTTTTCACTTATGAATGAATGGAAGAAGTGATTGTGTGTGTGTGTGTGTGTGTGTGTGTGTGTGTGTGTGTGTGTGTGT
>JAHTLZ010003305.1:5552141-5563430 GCA_023846285.1 Phrynocephalus versicolor
AAACATCTGGAGGACAAATACTTGAGGCCCATAGAAGAAAAACTGCCATAGCAGAAAAACTGCCGAGTACAATAAATCACTCCAGTTTTGCTGAAGGAGAGTAACCTTGTTTTACATGAATAGAACATTGGGGTGGGAAGCTACAAAACAACATCAGCAAATAACACAGCTACATAAAAGAATATTGTCAGGAAAAGCACTACACAGCCATTCACACACTGAGATGTACAGTTTTTCCAAAATGGGCCCTCCTTAGTATGTGAAATAAGAGTGTGTGAAGACATCTGAAAGGATGGAAATGAGGGGTTGGGGTAAGTGGGGGCGGGTTGGAGAAGGAAGACAGAGGCATGAACCCACTTGGATTTTAACATGTTTCAGGCATAGCAAGTGAGAAATGTACAACTCTGAGGAACAGTTAGAGGACCTCGGCCAAAAATAATTTGAGCGAATGCCCAGAAAGTGGGTAAAAAAAAAAATTCCCCGTGTCAGCTATATGACATCATGGTTGTCCAGATGTGCAACCTCATGTGGCTCCTTTGATGCAGTTTATTTCCTACTTGCCTTGCACTATAAACAATTAGTATCCTAATACAGCTGCTATTCATGCTGTATTCTTTTTGCCTGGCTGCCAGCATCTGTGAGTTACTCAGCCAAAAGCTGGCCATCCGGAACATTCTTTGAGGAGACCAGCTTGGGAGCGAAGGTGTGTAGTATGTTCCCTCCTGCCAAAAGGCATGATTCACTGCCTCAGGATGTCAGCAAACAGCAGAAAGTGACCCCAAACAGCCACTATCTCTCAGCTCTGACTAATAAATAGGATATCCTCCACAGCAAACAGCCAAGATAACAGCTTAGTACCCATCTGGAATTACTCAGTACAGGATACACAGATACATATCCTGCGAGGAGGAGCGTGTTCTTCATTAGTTTCTCTTTGCTTGTCTGCCACCGCGGTGACTGGACAAGTTTACTATTCATCAAGTGAAGTGCTTCCAGAGAAGAATGACGGGAAGTTCATGTCTTAAGATGTGGTGATGGGGAAAGTCTGTCCACCAGTTAAATAAACTGTATTAATGCCAAGGAAGAAATACCCACCTAACAGCCTGAAACATGTTAACATTCCAGTGGGTTCATTTACCAGAATAAAACAACTCTGGAGAAATGGTAGGGTTCCTACCGAATTGCACTTTAGCAGCTATACAGTATGTGCCTCTCCACATAGGAAGCACATAGGAACCCAAAGTTTAGTTTCTGAGGAAAGAGTGTGACTGGAGACTGACTAAAGCTTGGCAATGTTTTCACTGTAAAAATCAATGAATTGAAAAAGTGCCCTCTGAGTTTAACTGCCTTCTTGGCATAACCACCAGTCCTCTGTTTGAATTTCATAAGCCTCGTTGGGGATTTCGCTGTTTCTAACAATGCCTCGATGTTGGGAGTAATGCAAATGAGCGCTGCTTGGTTTAGGTTTGTAATGAACTTAAATCCACCCCCACACTCCATTCTCTCCTCTTTCAGCAGACAGATGTGCAAAGAGCTGTGTAGACAGTGTATCATAAGTAGTATTCTGTTATAAGATCGGGGGTACCAAAGCACAGTCAAGCCCAGGCTCACTCTTGTACCCCACTTTGTATATAGCCTACATGTTGCGTAGCATGTGTAAAAGCCCTAGTGCTCTCAAATATTCTCTGTGTGCATCTAGGAGACTAGCTGCTAGCTCAGACTGAGTCCCTACTTCTGTACTCCAGACCACTCAAGAACAAACTATGTACAAACTATATAACTGGGAGTTTCATGATTGGGTTTCTTTATGTGTCCTGAACTCAAGTTTCATGATAAATGGAGAAAGGAATTCACATAGACAATTACCTGTTTACCCCTCCCTGGCTAACAGCATTTCCAAGAGGGTAATTCTGAAACAGGACTGTGGTGCAGAGGAAAAGGGTTAGAACTCCTGCAGTATGTGCCATAATTCAAGCTCACACCTGCATGTTAACTGGTTTAAAAAGAACAATAAGCCAGGAGATCAAAATCACAAATCTGTCAATTAACGTGCATGGATATATTATTAAGAAACTAGTTTGAGTGCACTGTTTAACTAGCTTGTCTACCAGAGACTGGTATTTTTATTTATGACATGCCAGCTTTCTGGCTGGTTTAAAAGCACAAACATAAAACAAAGCATCCAAACTCCCTATCCATATATATATAAGAACCTCTGGTGGTGAGGTAATCCAACAACAGGCTCAAAAATATAATGTAAACATAAAACTATTATGAAGGGAGGAGATCCAGATAGACTTAAGAATTATGTTTTTACTAGTGTTCTGAATGCTATGAGAAAAGAGTTCTGTTCATCTGCACTAGCAGAGTGTTCAACAAAGTGACAGCTGCTACCAAGAAGGCCTGGTTTCTGGTCACTGATTTCCAGTTCTTCCTCGGGTGACCATCCACAACAACAAAGCTTGGAAGGATTGATGCTCTAACAAGTAACAAGGTCCCAAACCATTAAGGCCCTTGTATGTCAACATTAAGACCTTAAATATGTCATAGAAACCTACAGACAGGTAAGCACAGGCAAGCCAGGACCAAGGAGATATCCATCAGTTTCTCTTTGGAGTGCCAGGTTCAGAAGTGCACCCGACTTGTGGACTCCATCCTTAAAAGGGAAATGTAGTCTTCTGCAGGCCAGTCAAAGCACTCCCTACACAGTCAGGGTCCTCGCCTAGCAAGAAGATCTCTATCTTGTCTGAATTCAACTTCAGCTTATTAGCCCTTGTCCAATCTATAATGGAGGCAAGACAATTCTTCAGGGCCTGTACAACTTCCACTGCCAAAGATGAAAAAGAGAAATACAGTTCTGGGTCATTGGCATATTGACGACGACATGTTCCCAATTTCTCGATGACCTCCCTCAGTGGTCTCATATAAATGTTAAACATTGGGAAGATGAACAATTCCTGTGGGATTCCACATTGTAGAAGCCACAAGAATTGAAACAGCATGGCCAAGCCACTGTACCATCTAATCATGCCCCTCAAGAAAGAATCGAAGCTAGCATAAAACTAGTCCCCTAATCCCCAACCTTGATCCCTGTCCAGAAGGTATATTGTGGTTGACTGTGTTGAAGGCCACTGAAAGATCCAGGCCTCTCTTAAGAAGTCACTGAGTAC
This sequence comes from Phrynocephalus versicolor, assembly GCA_023846285.1. Taxonomy (NCBI): domain Eukaryota; kingdom Metazoa; phylum Chordata; class Lepidosauria; order Squamata; family Agamidae; genus Phrynocephalus; species Phrynocephalus versicolor. The sequence goes on from JAHTLZ010003305.1 coordinate 5,555,312, forward strand.
GATGACCAAAACTGTCTCAGTCTCACCACATGGCCTAAACCTCAACTGAAATGGATCAAAACTCTTGATGTACTGCAAGAATGCCTGCAGTTGATTTGCCACCACAATCTCAATCGGTTTACCCATGAATGGCATTTTGGTGAGGGGCCAAAAGTTGCTTAAATAATCCATTTCCATGTTGGACTTTTAAACAATGAGATTAACCGTTGTCTGTTTCAGAAGGAGTCAATGTTCCCTCAAAATGTCAACCCTCCTAGGCATGGGTCTCTCCTTTGCACAATCATGTGAAGCCCTCCCCCTGTGGGGGGTTCTGTTGCAATGGATACATAAAACAATTGCTGCGGGTGCACGGGGGAGCAGAAGGCCAGCGTGGAGGGGGCAGAGTTGTGCTTGTGTGCGGTTTAGAGGGAACCTTGTGGGGAGTGCAAATGGGTCCAGGGCAGGTGAAAGAAGACTTTAGGAAGAAAGAGTATATGATCTGTGTGACCCATTTTACTGTTACTTCCTTAACCAAATTCAAAAACCAGGAGGCTCATTGCTCCAAACCAGAGGTGGTGGCTTTGTAACAGGCAAGCACCTTGTCAACACCAACAGCCATCACTGGCTGAAACTGATCAATACAGCCAGATAAGACAGCATGTTAGACATCCCAGTAAGATTTATGGCCTCACTAAGAGTCAAAAGGATCCCTTTGCATGGCCTCAGTCTTAGGACAGAAGTGTGCTGTGAGATGAACGTAAGTACTCGCATCCAACGGAGCTGCGAGGTCACAGAACAACCAATAAGGATGCTGCCTGTTGATTACGTGCCTCACGGATAAGCCTAGTGTTATAAGCCCCACCCCACCCCCGAATTTGAATGCCAATACAATATTTGCTGGATATCTTTTTTACTGCTTCTAAAGTCACATTTGTGAAAGCTTTCCTCCAATGCTCTCTAACCTTCTCCTCACGCTTCATATTTCAATTGATTTATCAGTCTATTATAGAGGTCACTTTCGACTCAATGTAAGGAATAAAACCTAGCTTCAGGAGTGCAACTGAACAATGATTTTTGGGAAGGATAACACAGAATACAATGTTTAATTTACAAGGTGGAGCAGAGTGACCTGCAAAAATCAATGCATCAAACCAGAAGCGTATCCTCCATGAAGAAGACTCAACAACACCACTACAGACTGTGGCTTTTGTTTGTGCCCTTAATGTGGAAAGATAAAATCGTGCATTTCTGAAATAACTCTTCTGTTGGATAAATTTATTAACATTGGATAGGGAATTGTGAAGGGAATGTACACTGTCTTTTATTTTAGTCCTTATTATAAGCATATGCACTGCACTCCTGCCAAGAGCTTGCATTGTTTGGAAGGGAATTAAAGCTTTATCTGACTAACAATGTCTTATTGTTGCAATGGATTGATGTAATCTGTGCATCTCAGAAAACGAACAATGGCTGAGAGGCTCTTACACTTTTAGAAGCTATGAATGCAGGATGGTGGCTTAAATCATTGGGGAAGGGGTGTGTGTGCGTGGGCGTGCACACTCAAGAAAAGCATTCCCTGAGTCTCTTTCCTGCCCTAAATATCTAGGATTATATTGGATTTGCTCTGTTTCACTTTTATGTTTCGGCTTGTTGAACTCTGTTCTTTTCTGTTACTTAGCTATTCTACTCCACTATTCTAACTCTAGAAGAATTTCAAATAAACAGACGTGCTCAGTTTTCTGTTTAAGGTTCTGAACACATAATAAATGCTTATAGAGGTTGAAGCTCTAAGCTTTATTACATCTGTCACACCAGAATGTGATAAATAAATAAACTATGATTTTTTTCTTGAGTAATTATTTGCTATTAACTGCTTAATAAAAGCAAATAGGACAAGAGATGATACAACACAGCCTTCCCAAAAGAAACTGTCTATGTGCATATGTGTGTGTTTGTGAGGGAAGAGCAAAACAGAAGCTGGATATGTCTGTGGAGATTCTCAATCACCCATGTGAGGTCACCCAGGAGTAGAGCCATGGTGACTAGTCTTCCCTTCTTGTGGAACTGAGACATTTCGCCACTCATCCAAGCAGATTTTTCAGTCCCATACTACATTGATAGTTGAACCGCCTGCCCAGAGCAACTGTGGGAAAGTCGGTGCGGTCAATAAGTGAAATAATAATAAAAAATAATAAGCCTCCCACCAATCTTCCTCAGACTGAAAAAGCTACTTGGATGAGTAGTGAAACATTTCATTCCCACAAGAAAAGAAGTCCAGTCACCATGCCTCTCTTTGCATGGCCTCTACTCTCGCAGAAGCCAGATACAATGGGCAGAATAATATTGACATTTGTGTCAGGTCTGTGCAACTTGCTACTTGTGGGTAACTGATGATGTTTACAAGTATCCCCCCTCAGACCTGACTGCATAATCCAGGTGTGCCCCAGCACCTCATTGATTAGCTGCAGCAAGTTAAACAAAGCTCGCACAAACGTCAATGAGACTTCACTCCATAGGATGTGGAGCTCCAACTAGTTCCTAGGAGGAGGGAAAATGCCCCACAAGGTTGAACATTCTACCAAAAAAATGCAGAGGGAGATGGCTGTCCCAAAAAGAATCCCTCCACCTAGGTTTTATTTCTTTGCCACAACACAAAATGTGTGTTGTGCTGTCACCTTGCTACTTCCCTTTGCAGAAGAGGCAGACAATGAAGTGGAACCATGATGGGCAAACTCAAAGCGCAATGATAGCTTGACATCAGTTGCATTGTTAGCAGGGTGAAGCAGAAGGAATCAGAGAGGAGGAAATGCAGCAGCCAGACTGCTGACTGGGGCAGGGGTACAGAGATCACATTACACCCCTATTAAAACAGCTCCACTGGCTCTCAATCAGCTACCGGGCACAATTCAAGGTGCTGGCCTTGACCTACAAAGCACTGTACGTCTTGTGGGAACCCATGAAAGGGCCTTCTCGACTGCTGCACCCAGACTCTGGAACTCCCTCCTACTAGAGGCCAGGACTGCCTCATCTCTGTTGTCCTTCTGGAAACAGGCAAAGACTTTCCTCTTCAGGCAAGCTTTCCCTGAATGATGGACTACCATTATGTGTCTTTTATATGAATCTAGAGGTTCACATAGACTTTGTGTTTATAACTATTTACAACCTTGTACAGTGGACCCCTGTAAAACAAACGGTTTGTATAACACAAAATCTGTACAATATAAAAAATTCTGGAGATAGGGAAAATTTGCTTAACAGAATCGTCTATGGGGCGAATCCGTACAACACAAAATGGTCGCGATTAGGGATTACTTTGTTTTCAATGCATTCCTATGGGAAATCTGTATAAAGGAAAATTTGCTTAACATAATTTAATTTGGAACAAATTAATTCCTATTCCTTTATACAAGGTACCACTGTAGCTTTAATGTAATATTGACTATTAATGCTGTAAGATGACCCTCAATTCCTTATTCTCAACAGTTGAAACATGTCTTAACTGTATTGGACTGTATATTATCCCTCATTACTGTAAGCCACCTTGGGTCCTTTTCCAAGGAGAAAGGCAGGGTAAAAATACTCTAAAATAAATAAATAAATAAGTATTGCAGACACCACAATTTTCACCTATAACATTTTATTCCAGATGATAACACATAGAAGAAAAGGACAGAAAAGGCCAAGGTCAAGACTGCACACTGAGTCAGGGAACCTACAGATAACAAAAGCACATTCCTTCTAGGTTAGTAGCCTTTCTCCTGACTATTTTTTCCTCCTTGGTGGTGTGCTGTTATTCAGAACAATAGGCTGGTTCACTACTCAGCCTCAAATTATGTTTCCTTAATGGCTGGCTGTTCTTTTCAGTAATTATATAAATTAGACAGGATGTAAAACAAATTTTTTGTGACTGCTGAAGCTGCCCCCCCACCCGTTTGAGATAACAGCCACTGCCAAATATAACTTACAAGCCTCACCAATAAAATATAGTATGTTTTCCCCTGATCACATCCAAGAAATCTGAATACTCAGACCTAGGTATGACTCACCAAAGCTGAACGAAGCAAAGCAAAGCAAAACAAAACCCAGAGATGAAGACGTGAGAAGCTGGGTTCAAATAAGCACATAAACTATGTTCAAAAGCCAAAGGAGTGAGTTCTCTCTCTAACACGAGATGAAAAATGACTGACAGAATACCTTGTATTTTCTGTTATTGCATGGGGATGGAAGGGTTGCATTTCAAGAATGAAGCATCATTTACAGGTGAGAGTTGTCCCCTTTAGTGCTACAGAGGAACATGTCTAAAGATGAAACAATTATTTGCAATTCTTCCCTTTCCTCTCCCTGTATCCAGTAATGTGCAAGGCTCACAATTAGAGCTAACTCAAAACAAACCGTTCACATCCAAATAAGAAATGCATCCAAATTGAAACAGCAAAGAAAATATACAGTACTGAGTACGGTGTCCAATTTCTATGGAGTTACTGTGCAGTGTTTAAACCTGCAAGTGACACTTTCAAAAGGATTAGTCTTGAGCTTTTGTATTTAAAGATGGGAAACCCAGACATATATATATACATGCACAATTTGAAGCATCAGGCATCCTTTTTTTGGGGGGGGGGGCCAATGAAATTTGCCAATTAAATTGGTTCTAGGACAGCAGGTTACTCCTGCACTCACTTTCTCTTTGTGTATGTTGCAGCCATTAAATTATGGGGAATACCCCAAGTGTGCAGAGTAACTGGCAACCCCAAACTGGGATCTCACACCTTCATTCAGATCCAAGGTTACGCTGTGATGACAAAACCAGCATTCACAGCTGTGATGCAAGCTAATGTTTGAAACCAAATGCGACTGTGATGGCAACAGGCCTACGCCATTGAAACACAGACTGGGTCTAAATAGTTTGTGAATTTCATGCAGAAAAGCCAGAGCTTGGATTCTCCCCCCACCAAGTAAGTAAGTAAGTAAGTAAGTAAATAAGTAAGTAAGTAAGTTAGAAGAACACTGCCATCTTTCTTAAATTTTGAGAAAATTAGTAACTGGACGGAATTCCATCTTCTAGCACCGTGTTGGCGAACCTATGGCATGGGTGCCAAAGATGGCACTCGGAGCCCTTTCTGTGGGCACCCAACACCGCCCCTCACAGCCACCTGTACTCAGGTTAAATGGCTGTATTGGCACATTGCGAAAAATTAGTGGGTTTTACTCGGTCCCTAGAAGGTTCGCCATCACTGTCCTAGCGCATACTGACTCCCCTCTTTCACCAAACGGCTTCTCTCCTATCTGTGTGTGTGTTGTGTCGTTACAGTCGTTACCGACTCTTCATGACTCTATATCAATGGAGTTTTCTTGGCAGGAATACTGGAGTGGTTTTGCCAGTTCCTACTCCAGGCGCCTACAGCATCTGGTTTTCCCTGGTGGTCTCCCATCCAAGTACTAACCAGGGCCGACCTTGCTTAGCTTCCAAAATCAGGCGAGATCGGATGTGCTTAGGGCATCTAGGCAGCTATCTCCTATCTGTAAATATCACCTAACCTAAAAGAAAAATGTCTTGGGAAATAGACGGGTGAAGGGACAAAGGACGAGAAGGAGAGGGAGTGTTAAGCCTCTCCCCTATACATTGGTTTTCTGACTGAAATCACCCCCATCCCTGCTTTAGCAGCGACACAAATCTGACCAACATATCAAACTATGCCCCTGAAGGCAATGTTAATGTTTTCATGCAAAAAGCAACAACAGGAGCAGCAGCAGCAGCAGCAGCAGCTGGTATCTAACTGGCTACAAATACAAGAATGTTGTCTGCAAGCACAGGAATTCCTGAAGGAGACAATGAGCACTTCCTGGGTTTTGCTTATCTTATTCCAACAGGCAGGGGGGAAGAGAAGCCAAAACAAATAAGCAAGCAAACAAACAAAATGCAGAGAGCAGCTCAAGACCGAATCAGAAGCTTCATCACCCCTGCAAATCCATAGAAGAACAAATACTGAACTGTTTGTTGCACTTTCAGGGATAGGAGGGGGGGGAAGCCACCTCTGAAGGAAAAGGACTTCTCTGAAAGCTCCTCGTGGGTTCATTCCCAACCAAGCTTAACCCTCTGCCAAACATCTATAAGGGAGAAAGAGCTTGTGTTCTAAAACAATGCAAAGATGAAACTCAGCCTTGCTGATCTCAGAGTAAGCAGGCATTTTTTTATTTGAGAGCCTGTGCATTCCCAGGGGATTCTTTCTCCTTGTAATCACAAGCAGGCGGCTGTCCTAGACCGCATACATCTTCTGTTGTAGATTTCTTGCAAGGCTGCATAACATTTTCCACACTTCACGGGGTGTGTGGTGGGTGACCCTTGAAATGTAATAATGAGCTGCACTTGTGGGGTCTCTTTCATTCCAGAATATCAAAGAATGAAGCCCCACAGTATATCATCCCCCCAAAAAAACATGATTGTTGCCATTCTGTAGCCAGGACAGAAGATGAAGAAAAGTCAAGCTGTTGCAGAATTTGAAACGGAGACTTCAGTTCTTGGCTCTGCTCCCTGGCTTTAAACTCCTGTTAGAAGCACTCTATGCTAGGCTTCTTGACTAAAACAGAATGATTCCCCCCTGGTTACAAAAGCAGGTAGAGCCACGCATCCTGCTAAATTCTGGGCTCATTAAATTCTGAATGCTTTTTATGTTCTTATAATTTTATGATCTGCATACAACTACTGCAATTTAGCTTCTGCACAGATAAGACCAGACTGACTCATGGGCTGCTTTTATTTGACTGCTGTCTGTATCAGATAGGTGGGTCAAAGACCATCCTTCCTAAATTTAATTTTATTAAAATGTTTGTTTTCATGTTTTTGAAAAACAAAACAAATGATCATAACAAGTCATAAATGACCATGGCAAAACAAAGAACAACAAAAAACACCTTCAGTATCTCCAACCCTGAAAACAGTAAAGAACAAGGATAATAATAAAACTACCATGTTATAAAGCTAATAATCCAAATCTTCCGTAGACATCTGCTTCTGGCAATTACTTGCAATATGTATGCAGAATTGGGAAATGGCACTATATTTATTTTGGCCAGTGACTGCCATTCAGGTTGAAAAAAGATACCTGGTGGCGACACAGGCAATGCATTGCACAATGGACTTTTATTTACTGTAGTTTCATCATAGCACTTTCCCATCTGTAGGCAGATGGAACTAGTGGCCTTGGATGGAAATGTACACCGCCATCCATGTAAGAACATGCCATCCATGGGTTCTAGTGAACATCACCATATGCATCCAAATGGGTTTCCAAATGTATGCATGCATTAGTGTGCAAGATCAAACCCATTTCTGCAAACTGGGGGCATACTTGATCAAAAGAACATTTAACTGTGGCTTTTGCTATTAATTAATTGTTGACATTTGAATTTGAATTTTCAGATGTCTTGCGGGAATAGCTAAGATGAACGTATAGTTCAAAGGCCTATAGTACCAACAGAGCTTAGAAAAGTAACCTTTCCAATTACATCTCTCAGAATCCCTCAGCCAATGGTCATGCTTGCTTAGATATTCTGGGAGTTACAGCTAAAAAACTGACACTTCCAAGTCTTTAGCACCAGGCATATAGATAAAAAACATTTTCGGGGCAGTGACTACTGTCGCTTGGATACGCTAGGAATAGCAAGTGAAACCCTGATCTGTGCCATTGTTTCACTTCTGCTGGACATACTTCAACAATCCTATACTGGCAACTCAAGAAATAAAGTACCATTGGCAGGCAACCATCCAGTCTTAGAATAAGCAATGTTTGGAGGTAGCTACCTAGCAGCAGAACCACAGAAAGGAAGGTTGAGCAAAGGCCAACTAGCAGATAGAGAAAGAAGCTTTGCAAGATCAGATCAGTGATATCCGTCTGAAATCACCAGGATGATGATAAGGCAGCATCTTAGCATCCTTGGTCACACAGAGAAACCTAGCAAATGCACACATCTGAATTAAACTGAAACGGAATGCATGATTCCTTGGAAGGAAGTTCATTATATTGAGGCTATCATGTCCTACTGTAAAAGGTAAGTGTGCTCTTGACTAACTATTACAGCCTAATCTTTGTCTTTCCTAACATCACTCACCCTGGCAAACAGGGAGAAGAGGAACACAGACAAC
>JAHTLZ010003305.1:5563440-5597337 GCA_023846285.1 Phrynocephalus versicolor
GTTACTGGGTGAATATAAGTTATTATTTTAAGCGCACCTTCTGTTACCCATTTTAACTCATATAGCATCTGATGTGTAGTAAATCTCTGATACCACTTGGCAGTAAAAAGAGGTAAGATTAACCCTAGGGGTGAGAAAGCTTATTCTAGTTTGTTTTTATCACCATATGGGCTTGCCACAAAAGGGAACTCTTAACTTGCTTCTTCACCAAGCATGCTCTAGCTTTCTACATTTCTTTAAGTGCCTGCGAACCTGTTTGCAAAGTTTTTTGATAAACTAAATTAAAAAACACAGCAATCAACTACCTTGTTCACTCTCAGTGTATAGAACAAGGAATTGTTTTTTTTCTTTTTTAAAGATAAATTTTATAAAAAAATAAAAAATAAAAAATACATATAAAAAAGATTAAAATAAAACTAAACAACAGTGCTCCCCTCCACCAATGGGACCTCTTAAATAATATTGTCCCTTGTTATCCTCCCTTCCAGAACTGAATTGATTGTCGCACTGGAACTTTACCCTTATTTCTTACAAGCACATATTGAATAAATATATCATTTAAAAATATCTTTTTAACTCTCCTTTCTTAATTTTTAAATTGCACGTCAATTTGTAATTTAAGGCAATATTCCAAACTTCATTATACCATTCATCCATACATAGCTCATAGTTCCTGTTCCAATTCCTAGCTATGATTAATCTAGCTGCTGCCAAGATATTAGTGATCAACTCTCTAATTTTCAAGTCATAATCTGTTTTAACAAATATTGACAAAGCAATTTCTGAATTGGGCTTTCAGTAGATAGGGCAAGAATCCATAATTGTGGTGGGAAAATTTTAGAGATTGCATGAGCGGTGACACTATTTGTTTTTTAAAGTTAATGTGTTGATTCTGTGATCAAACATCTCTTGCATCTTTGTAGATGCTGTTATGGCTCAGCCCCCTTTAGGAGAAACATCTGACACTGCAGAAAGCAAGTTGGGACACCATTTATAATGTTCTTTGAAGCTGTTCTCTAAAGAGCTTAAAGAGAAGCAAGACTACAACTCTCAGGAAGTGCTACTGCAATTTCCTTTTGGAATAACAACAGGAAGTAGGCAGGGCTAGACCGTGGATCCTCCAAGTCAATACCTTAGTCCAGGAAAGGGAATTATTAGGTTGGTGGCTTGGACCTCCAGACATTTGCCCTGGGGAATTCATGGAAAGGTACGAGTCTTAAAAAAATCTCAGTAATGCATCCCTAACAGAGAAAGTTGTGCAGCATCAACCACGGCATCATACTACATATTATCCTAAAATGCAGTCACCCAGCAAAACAACAGATGCATTGATATGTCAACTTTCTTCTAAGGCTGGGACTGAAGCTCATTTAGTATAAGATTAAAAGGTACAAGCAAAAGCACATTAAAATAATGATGATAAAAATATTAAACATAAGGTGTTAAGCTACATTTTGATTAACAGCAGTGAAAAGTATAGCAATGAAAAGTGCAGCCTCCAATCATTAAAAGCCCTCTCCTTAGTAACCAGTCAACAGATAGAGCAAAGCTTTCTTGATTGAAAAGGTCTTTGTCTGCTGGTGATGGAAGGTCAACACTGAGCACGATTACAACCATAAATTTATTTCAACCAAAGAGCCAATTTCCATCACAATGGGACATACCTGAGGACAAAAGGCTCCCACTGCTGCCACTGATAATCTTTCCTTTGCTTCCCATATTAGCTAGTTTGGAGGTCTTGAGAGTTCCAGTTTCAGTCAGGTCAATAGCAATCTCACTCAGGCTTCTTGCTGCATGAATTTTGGACTGCAGGGCAAAATGGAGAAATCGGTTACTATCAAAAAGAAACTTGGTCAGGAAAAGAAAATTCCATCAGTTATTGGTGTCATTAACAACCATATTTTATTATCCACTTATAAAAACTAGAAATAAGCATAATCCCATTCTTGTCATTAATTGAGACAGTGTGGTACTGTCATACAGCTAAAAATTTCATGTTGCAATACAGTATTGTCTTGTACTAAAATTGGGTACAAAGTTTTCAACATAACTACACATTAATGTCTTCCTGCTCCAGCTTAAGTACTTGAGCAATAAGCATTGGTTACACCTAAATACATCTTGTGTTATATCTTCTGAGAGTATGCCAGACGATGACATCCAGATGAAGAACTTGAGCTTAAAATTTACAGAAGGCCCAGAGAACTCTGGGAAAAGTAATGTTTTTCCAGAGTGTTAAATGAAAGACACCCTCTGCCCCCCCCACCCACCCACACAAATGCAGGATTTCCAAAGTATCCTTATATGTTATCAGCACTCTAGCATCACCAGTTGTCGCATCTTTTACTTCTGTGCACCCATAGAGGTCCACTTTAAGCAAATATATTTAAGGTCAAACGTGGCCAAACCATTACTCAACATTTTACGGCCATTATCCTCCCTTCATAATACAAGGGCACCATTGGTACTGTTGACAATGCCTGGAATGGCAAAAGAATTGCATCAAAAGCATTTATCCAATCATCGTATTTGCCATGATGTGCAATCAGATATTCGTACAGACCTTTCCTTAAGAACATAAGAACATAAGAAGAGCCATGCTGGATCAGGCCAAAGGCCCATCTAGTCCAGCTTCCTGTATCTCACAGCGGCCCCACCAGATGTGTTTGGGAGCGCATGAGACTAGATATCTGTTTCCTGATACCACTCCCCTGCATCTGGCCCTTGAAGTACCCTGGTTTAAAGCCTGGAGACTACACATCTCCATCATGGTTTGTAACCTGTGATGGACTTTTCCTCCATTTCATAACTGAGCAAAGTAAGGCAGCCATTGAGCCATACATTGATACCAGTTATATTCTTCTTTATCATCCTCTTAGAACTGCAAAACTGGAAGGGGCCCTTTGGGTCAATGAGTCCAGCCCTGTCAAGGAGGATCAGTGGGGAATCAAATTCCCATAAGAACATAAGAAGAGCCCTGCTGGATCAGGCCAATAGCCCATCTAGTCCAGCTTCCTGTATCTCACAGTAGCCCCACCAGATGCATCTTGGAGCGCATGAGACTAGATATCTGTCTCCTGATACGACTCCCCTGCATCTGGCCCTTGAAGTACCCCGGTTTTAAGCCTGGAGATTACACATCTCCATCATGGTTTGTAACCTGTGATGGACTTTTCCTCCAGGAATCTGTCCAATCCCCTTTTGAAGGCATCCAGGCCAGATGCCATCACCACATCCCGTGGCAGGGAGTTCCACAGACTAACAACATGCTGGATGAAAAAAATATTTTCTTTTGTCTGTTCTTATTCTCCCAGCCCTCAATTTGAGTGGCTGTCCCCTAGTTCTGGTATTTTGTGAGAGGGAGAAGAGCTCCCCTCTATCCAATTTACTCATGGCCTGCATTATTTTGTACGTCTCAATCATATCCACCCTCAGGTGCCTTTTTACCAGAGTAAAGAGCCCCATCTTTGGCTCTGCAACTAGATGCCTAAACCATGGAGCTATACTTCAACTCAAACTGCCCTCAAAAGCACCATCAATAATAAAATCGGGAACACAAACAACTTGGAGCTCAGAATTAAAATTAGTGACAACAACATTGAAAGCAGCTACCAAAGAACCTATGAATTCATAAAGGCATTGTTTCCACACCGGCTCTCCTCTCTAGGCACCTTAAGAGGCGATCTTTTAAATCAAGATAAACTGCTGCAAAAAAAAAAAGACCAAATAAATCAAGATAAATGAACCCAGACTCCAAATCTAAACAATTGCTAGTTATTCCAGTTGACACTGCCACAATCTTTCACACCGGGAAAAAACTCCTGAGAGCAGAGCCTCCCAACCATCCAAATGCTCGATATCCCAACCAGCAACTCAGTCCAAAGGCAAAGCGTTTGTAGTGGTGAACTATTATTCTTACTGAATTATAATAATGGCTGAATATTTATTTTATTTATATTTCTATACCATCCCCTTAGTACAAACTGCACTACTCAGGGTGGTTTACAAATTAGTGGTTGAATGCAACTGTAAATGGCCCTGCAAATTAGGGGGGTTCTCCATTACTCACACTGATCTCAGTTACAGCTAGAAAAATTAGTATCAGCATTTTAAGTTCCATGTTACTCCTTTTTAGGAAACAAGTTTCATACAGAGAGCTAAACAAATACTTTAACACTTAAAACTCCAGCATCAAACATTTAAGACCCCTGGTAATGGTACCTGGTCTGAGTAATGAGCTCCTTCCTTGACAAAACAAAACCACCAGAGGGGAAAGGAATTTCCCTTCTGTGTTGATGGATCTAACATGGGTGGGGGAAGGGCTTGCTGGGACAGTGAGATGGCTAGAGCTATAAAAGCTCTATGAAAATGGACTCCACAAAAATGCTACTTGCATGTAGTTTATGTCTCTGACTAAGAGAGATGGAATGGTAAGAAGGCAATGAGAAAGTGGGTCTTACCAATCTTATTAAAATCAGCCATGGCCATAACATCCTGCCTTCACGCCTCCGAAGGCTTATTTAGCAAAAGAGATATAAACCTAGAAAGGCCAGTTCTGAAAAGCCCATTAAATAGTTATATGGCTCCTAAAGCCCTTGTCACTTCCTCTTGACCATTTGGATTTTTTTATATTTAACAATAAATAGCCCATAATGGATCAGTATATTATGTTATGTCTCTGAAGCAACTTTAATCTGTTTCATTTTTTCAAAAATATGAGAAACATTTGTCACTGTGAAAAAAAACTTTCAAAATTTCAAATGTCAACAGAGTATTTAGAGGAAGACAATTCATCAGGAAATTCTGGTCTATCCTCAGAGTTCTTAATTGGTATAATGACATCCCATTACTGTACTACCAACTGGCTTAGCTGGTACCACAATGTGGTATCAGCAACCATTTTGTGACTGATGTGAAAAATATAATTGCCACTTTCAGTACTTTCTGCATATAACTTTCTCCTGAATTCACTGTCCACGCCTCCTCATCTCAAATATTAACCCTACTGATAGTGTTCACCTGCTAAAATGGAGGCCAAAACTGAAGTGGAAGCATATGCAAGCTATGCCCCAGACAAAAATGTAAGCATAGCATCACTGCAGGGCTTACTGTATTAATGAATCTTCTTTTACTATTGTGCTGATGGATCTTTCTAAACATGCTTCAGGAATTTAGGGCACTGTGTGCATTATTGGGTTCACTTGGCTGTGCATTTCATTTCCCATTCATTTTTCTTGAAAGGAATCCAGGGCACATAAGCAATGCCCTTGTTACCCGACATATGCATGGGAAAGCCCATTTTAACACAAAGGAAAAAGGCTAACTCCTAAAACAAAATAATCTGGGATGAACATATTGAGTGATGTGTGGAATAGGTGACACCCTGTTTCTAAAATGATCTGTAACCAGAACTTACTTGCACTACAGGGAAGAGAACAACTGAACCAAGAATTTTGCAACAGGATTTACAGTATCTCAAAGTTCTATTATTCTGTAAATTTCTACATGATAACTTGAGTCTAGGGACAAAACAAACAAGCAGAAAAGGCAAAGCCTTCAGAATGTCTTGAAAGATGCAACAACTTTTGAAATGACTGCATGTTATCTTACTCACAGGATGTATGAGTGGCTGCACTAAATTTTGAAAAGATACTAAACATGCTCTATAACTTTATTTGGATGAAGATGCTGAAGCAAAAGTACACAGCACCCGAGTATCTTCATCAGGGAAAAACCATACCTTTGTGTGACAATAGCAAGTAGAACATACACAGTGAGGATATAGCGTCCATTTCATGTAGCAGCAGTCCTTTCTTTGAAAGCATCCCAGTCCTTTGATGATAACACAAGTACGATACCCTTTTGCAAATATGTATTCACTACGTTCACAGTTTAAGCTTATTTTCAAAGCACCACAAAGGCATGCGGAAAACACAGCATGTGAGGTGATCGAGATGTTTATGTCTATATTACATTTTTTTTTAATCTGTCAAGTTGGGATAGTGCGAGAGACAAAATGAGAAGAGTTTGTCTATAGAAGAGCTGGCGCTGCTAATTGGAGAGGTTTACACTGACAGTCAGATGGTCCAAAAGGACCATGTGAAATTTACTACGAATGGTTCACATTCCTGGTTTGGATCTGGCATTAAGCCAGAGTTCCTGGTTCTGATGTAACCAAGCAAACTGGTATTATTGAAGCCAGACTCTTTGCTTAGAACCCAGCATGTCATGGGAGGAAAGGAAGGGTGAGAGGCACATACACAAGGGTTATACGTTTGTGAAGATTCTTAGTCATCCAGACTGATGAAGCTGTTTGGATGAACAGCGAAACGTTTCTATCTCTCAAAAAAGAAGTCCAGTAGCCATGACTCAACTCCCAGACACAAGGGTTATGTTCATCTGCTGCTCCCTAAACAAAGTTTTTAAAAGGTTGGTCACTTGAATACAACCACTGTTTCTTTCTATGGAAGAGTGATTCTTCTGCTTGTTAGTCTATCAGCACTGTTGGCCATTAGACTTTTGTTATTAAATTTATACTTTTCAGGGCTGCGGGAAAAGCTGAGCCGAGTGTCTTCAAAAACAGCAAAACCTTGAAGATCAAATGAGTAACTCAGCACACAGTGTGGGGAAAGCACCGGAAGATCAAGATCTAATGCAAACTACTGTAATTTAAAATAAGATTTTTCCAGACATTCTCCCTGGCCTTAACCCACAGAAGATTGCCCACAAAAAGAGGAGTAGAAAAGGAGAAACTGTAACATATTAAAGCTGTTTGCAATGACAAAAGGAAAAAAGTATCTTCTTCTCACATATCCTGCTGCTTTATTTTGGAGGTGGAAACTGGGCTGTAAAATGAATGACACACTCATTGTAGTCTCTAGCTCCCCTCTATTAGATTCTCACCTTGCTTTGCTTTCTATCCAGGTAGAACTGGTGCTGGCTAATGGCCATAGCCCAGATGGACTTGATCAAGGCAGGACAGGCATACCACGTGTGCACAGCAATGCCACTGTGTCCAAAAGTCCTCCTAGTTACAGATGCCCTAGGGGGAAAAATCACAAAGAACAATTAGCTTGCAACATTAAAAGACTTTCTCTCCCTTGTATGTACAATATATTTATCATAAACATATGCAATGTACAATGCACATTTTATTTAAAAAAAAATCCCAAATTAAATTACCAAAAGTATCTCCTCCCTCCAAGGCTTGTAGGCCTTCACTTCAAAAGATTTAGATCTCATTAGCAAATGTTTAGTGGTTTTCTTTTTTTTTTGGGGGGGGGGACTTTGCATTCCATGCTTTTCAACCTGAGGTTGTCACTGAGGTAAATTTAGGGTTATACACATATACGTTATTTGGTGCCAAAAGTGTGATAATTATTTATTTCTACAGCACACACACACACTGTCATATGTGTCTGAAATAAAATGGATATTATACACTACTATTTTATTTATATTCCATTTTGCCTCACTCTTCAAACAGTTATTGCCACTTTAAACAGCTGAGGTCCATCAGAAAGAATTAACAGGTAGAAGAGATGGTCCTTTCAGAAGCCTAGTCCCAACTCTTTCCAACATTAAAGACCAGATTTCAAACTGGTTTTGAACTAAGCTCTGACATTATTTACCTGTATTGTTTTTTCATGTTTTTAAATATTAATCAGCATTATCGCTGCTTTGTTTTTCAAATATATGTCTCTGTAGTAGAAATGTCACCCCCCAAATACCATATATTAATGAAAGCAAAGTAACAAAAAAATAACCACAAGGTGCTTGATTCTAACAGTGTTGTTGTTCAATGGGCTAAATTTTTATTTACCTTCTAATGCTAACAGCCATAGAATCATAGAACTGTAGATCTATACGGGACCAGAAGGGTCATTATGTCTAACCCCCTTCAAAGTAAAAACTCCATTACTAACAGGTCGCCATCTAAGCTCTCTTTAAAAACCTCAAATGAAGGAAAGTATACCAGCGTTCAAAGAAAAACACCCCACTGTGGGTAGTTTTCCCTAATGTTTAGGTGAAATTTTCTTCCTCATAATTGGAAGCCATTAACTTGGCCCCTACTTTCCAGAGCTAATTTTAAAAAAAGCTTGCTCCATCTTCCATGTGAACACCCTTCAAGTAAATGAAGATGTTCGTCACACTGCATATCAGCCTTCTCTTCTCCTAAACACACCCAGCCCTGTCGATTTTAGAAGAGGTAGCTGTGTTAGTCTGTGCAAGCATGCCATGCAAAATCTACAGAAACCACAGAAAAGACAGAAACATGTGGCACCTTAAAGACTATTGTATTTTAATATACAGTAAGCTTTCAAGGATCTAGTCCACTTCTTCAGATACATGGCAATATCCTATACATGTTTACTCAGAGGTATAATCCACTATGGTTAATGGAATTCACTTAGTAAAAGAGACAAGTTCAGGTCTGACTCAATAATTCTTTTCAGGTTAAAACAGCAAAGCAATTCCCCAGTCAAAGTGCAAAGTATGCCCAAAGCCAACAAAGTTTTTTAGCACCCGAGACAAGAAAACCACAAGTGCGGTATTTTTCCATGTCTAAGACTATAGTTTTGTCTTTAAAAAAATCACTAAAAATTGAAGATCGTGTTATACATAGAAGCCAACAACAGTGTGGTTGCAAAACTGTAATTTTGAGTGTGGAAAAGTGTGTGTGTTTGGGGGGGGGTCATCTTTCACATGGGGGCGTCTTATAGATGGGAAAATATGGCAACTCTCCCATCTTCTAGGAAAACTGTGAGCAACATTGTATTACAGTACTAGGTAATAATTTTCTGTCTTTTCGCGACATCACAATCTATTGCATACGGCAACTGCTTCAGTCTACCCAATGACTAGGCTGGTCCTGGGCAAGTAGGGAAATGCTAGCTCAGTGGCACAGCACACACTGCTCAAATTAAGTCCCTGGCATTTTCAAATAGCCATGGAAAACTCCACCAATCCAAAGAGCCACTGTTAGTCAGCACAAGTAATAATGAGGCACAGGGATAAGGCAGCTTTCTATTTTCCCTAATAAACAAGTTTACGACTGCATCCTAAATCTGTGATAGCCTGCAACCTACTGCACATTTTATTTATTTTGTTTAGCTTGAGAAGTACTGTATTAGGATTCAAAGGGGGAAAATGGCAGATGCTAAATGAAAGTTGGAACTAAGCCATTAACTATTTGGGATTTTGTTTTGCTATTTGTGTGACCCAGCAATAAAAATGCTACTCCCGACCTGGATTTTCATAGCAGAAAGTTAACTTCTGCATTTCAGAGGATTTCAACTTTTCTCTCCACCAATTCTTTGTTAAACGCAACAGACCAAATATGAGCACTAAACAACCTGGAATTAAGACTTGTCCAAATAAAATTGTACATTAAGACAGGAAATAGGGTCATGGAGGGGGGAAAACTAAAAGGTAAAGTGGAGGTTACAGGAAAGGCATATAAGACAGGAAAGTGGAAGAACCAGACAGTGTGAAAGGAGTATTCCAGGAGCCAGACATAATGGCAATATAATTTGAATAATATTTCTGTCTGCCAAGATGCACTGCTTTCTTCTCATACCAAATACACCACTGCAAACCTGTTTCCATCCCTCTCTGAGGGAGATGGATGGCATTAGAATTGTTGCTGTATGCACAAAAGGCTATGAATCTTCATCTGTACCTCCTAACAACACACACTCAAGAGGTTCCAAACACCAGTTACAGCAATGTAACTCTTTTGTTTTACAGTGCCAAGTGTGACACTGCTGCAACTTGTGTGTGGACTAGAGAGAACATTTTGCATGTTCTAAGCACTGCATGTAATATGAGGATATATCGTAAACTGATTATGGAGGAATGACAACAATATCAATGCAACAAGGGCTAAAATTGTGAGACCAGTTAAAAAAAAATGGGTGTTAATCTCACGCCCTGATGTTTCTTGCTACTGATACCAGAAACAAAACACTAAAGACAGACATCTGGGCAAACCAGCAAGTCACTTGTTTGCGCATCATCAGAGAGAAAATATCTACTATTTGCACTACTTGCACTGTCAATTTTTTGTGACACTGCTCTGGTGTTCCCATCAGAACCACCCTTTTTCCTCAGCTCCAGTTTACAAACTTCACAGAAATGGATGTATTTCAATTCCTTCAGCATTGCCTCTCCTTCTATGACAACCAAATGGGTTCCTTTTAGTTCTTAACTTTATGATAGGTTCCAATCTCTCAATAGATGTGTCGTGTGTGTATTTTGAAACACCCCCCGGCTGCCCTGATTTGAAACTGTCCACTTGGACCATTTTCTCCATTGCCAAGCCTACTGCTGGGTTTGTACTTATGTATGCTTTTCCAACCCAATGGACTGGACAGACACAGCAACAATAGGGTGGAGCCAATTAACATCCCGGTTTTTCCTCGTAAGGTACAGGTTCTCCAAATGATTGTGACACCTAGATTAATCCAGTGCTCTCTAGAGCTTTCATGAACAAGGTAATACCTAAGGCAGGACAACCAGGATTTTGCATCAAGGTGCAAATATTTAGAGGGCATTGAAAACTCAATGTCCACTGGTCAATATCAGGAAAAATCAACAGAAACATCCACCAGCACTACTCACTTTCAGGGGCTCTCTCTACAGGAGTAACCTGAATGCTTTCACTGCTCAAGGAGGTAAATTGCTATTCCTTAACATTCTGCCCCCTTGACATCCACTTAGAGAAAGAGAGTATGTTTTTTTTAAATAGAAGAAAGAGTATATCAAGGCACTGTGGCCATCCTCTGCCCCTCTAAACAATAAGGACATGCACGGCTTCAAGGAAAAGATTTTGGTGGCAGAAGTAGCAGCTGCTCCCATCAAGAAAGGGAAAGAGGAACTCTACTGGCCATCAGGAACAGCAGTTCTATTTCCAAAATGCTTTGCTTCTAGAGTCCTCGAAACCAGGATCCCCAGGATCATGTTAAGAAGACAAGCAGGGCAAAAAGGAGTCTCAACAGGTAAAGGGATGCAGGAGAACCCCTTTCAGGTACGATGAGACCCGAGCCTGTGCAGGTGACTTCCCTGGTTGCTATCTTCAGGGGGGCCGAATTTGAGGAATTTGAAAGCAAGGCATTTTGGAAATACAGTAGTTGCTAGCAGTAGCTGGCCAGTCCTCCTCCTCCTCCTCCGCTTTTTGGGGGAGGATGGAAGAGCTCCCAGTGCTGCTACTACAATAATCTTTCTCCTCCTTCTTGGAAGCAGAGTACAAGTAATGTGTAATACAACCACATTAGTCCTTACAATTATCTGGCAGTGCAGAGGATGGATACAGTGCCCTTATGTCCCTTTTATCTTTTTAAAGAAGCATAAATGTTTTAGGGGGGGGGAGGAGCCCGATACTCTCCTCCTCCTTTTTCTTTAGAGGTGCAGCCGTGCTTTATTGCAAAATGTGCCACTTGCCCCAGTGGGTCCAAAACTGCAAATTCGTTCATGTACCTGCATGTATGTTGATGATAAAGTAGCAAGTACCTAATCCAAAAGTAAGACACTCAAGAAGTATTAGACAGCTGCTACTGCCTTTCTTCCACCTTCACTTCTTCAAGCAATCCATCCTACAACACCATTCCACTTGGCCAGATTCCCAGAATCCTAAACACATTCCTTCTGGATCCAGGTTTCCTCGTTGGCAGTCAGAATACGGCTAACTGTCATACAAATTGATTTTATTTGTATTATTATAAAGCAATTCAGAAAATAAAATTCCAGATGATGGAGTGGATTACAATAGAAATTATATAATCTTATCTAGGCCAATAAAATACTTAGTATTATAGAGCTCCTACTAACAGTACAAGGTAGCTACCAAGGGTTGTTGTTGTTGTTGTTGTTGTTGTTGTTGTTGTTGTATTGTTACAGTCTGTCTGTGAAGATTCTCTATCATCCAGGTGAGTTTATCTGGAAGTTGAGTCATGGCTACAGTCATGGCAACTCTTCATGACCTCATGTCCATGGAATTTTTCTTGGCAGGAATACTGGAGTGGCTTGCCAGTTCCTACTCCAGGCGCCTACAGCACCTGGTATTCTCCGGAGGTCACCCATCTGAGTACTAGCCAGGCCTGACCCTGCTTAGCTTCTGAAATCAGGGGAGATCGGGTGTGCTTAGGGCACCTAGGCAACAGCTACCAAGGGTAGACCTTTCCTAACCAGCATCCTTCAGATGTACTGGAGTACAATTAGCCATCTTCATTGTTGGCGAACACATGTGTTGATGAGAATGATGGGAGTTGCAGTCCAACACATCTGGAGGACACTTGTTAGGAAAGGGTGACGCAAGCACTTCCTACCTGATGCAGAATATAAACTCAATCTGATAGCTGCACTACGTTCTTTTAATTTGTTCATACCTTAGAACACTGTGTGCATTCACTGACATGATTCCAGATGCAGGGAAAACTAGCCAAATGAAAGCAAGGGACTATAAATAACCATTTCGTTTGCATCAAAGTGAAGAAACAGGACCTGGGAGTTTATATGAACAGAACTACAAGCCACAGGGTATGATTCATAGCCCTCCCCTATGCTACATGAAGTAATGTGGTCAACTGCCAAATGTCCCTAGAGCCTAACACTTGGGGTGGGTGGGACATACCTTAAATTCTTTTCCTAGGTACAGGCCAAGTTTCTGGGCCCAGATACAAACTCAACCTATTATATGCCTTCACAATTTTTGTAAAATCCCAGGGTACATGATTCACACAAAATTTCCTACACTGTACACCTACCTAAAAACAAATGAACAAAAACCTCATTTAAAAAAAAGCATTTCACTAAAGCACACTGGCAATGTGACTGTTTTCCAAAATTCTATATATGGCAGACACGGAAGTAACATTGATGGGGGTGCAGGGCATGGGTTGTAGAATAGAAACATGTAAGGCCAAGGCAGGCAAAATTTCTGCCAGGAAAGCATAATACTCACCAGACCTCACAGATTAGCCTACATTCTGGACCATATATTTTGTTTTTCAAATCATGGGGGCAAATACAGCAATTCTAAAAATCTTAAAAGCTTAACTCAGCTACCTGTGACTTTTGAAATCTTGCCAAACAGGGCCCACATAAATTCAAACTTTTAAAAATGACAGCCTTTTTTCTGCCCATGTAACAGCACATAGGCTTTTGAGCTACACAAATTTATCTGAATTTATCTGAAAGGGGAATGAAAAAAATGTTTGGCTGTCTAAATACACACTACTTTGCCTAATAACACATTATTATTTTCTACACATATTTGCTCCCCACACACACTTCATTTCACTATAATTTTAAAACTTACATGCCTAAGTAAAAAAAAAAAGGACCAATAAAAGAAAAAAGTATGAAAATGTACAGAGAAACAGGAATTCACTTCCCAAAGATCTGGGTCTGGAAAATGAGTATGTTGCAAAATGAGTACATTCAGTAATATACAGATTAGTCCCAATGACATAGACAGTTTGCTTGGTTGGAGACAACATTGCTTATTTTTAAGTCTAATCACAAGAGTGGATGTGTTTTTGCTCTACATATAACCCATTCAATGGAGTTTGTATGGAAAACTTCCCAGTGGACTGAGGCTAAAAGTAATATTTTGGAAAAGGAGAATCACAGTCTATATCCAATCTCATATTATATCTCACACCTCATTCTGCTGCTATATGTCTGAAGAAGTGTACATGTGCACAAAACGTTACATTAAAATATGAAAGTTAGTCTTTGAGGTACCATAAGTTTGTGTCTTTTGTTTTGTTTTTCTTTGATTTTTGCCTGAAATTCTTGAAAAGACTAACACGGCTACCCTCTCTGAAATGTGGAGAATGTACTTAATTGACTTATGTTCTGCTGCTATTGCTTTTCACATTTCGTAACTGGCAGTTTTTTGTGAATAAACTGAAAGCCTGTACAAGGAGATATATCAGCAATACAAGGTCACTAGGAAAACGCCTGTATGGTGACAGTCAGCATAGGAACTGTACACAGTACAAAGCAACACACAAATAAAATCCCCGCTCATGCTCCTATCTCATTTCTGCTGAGGGGGCAACAATCCTCAATCAAGATTCAGGATTAATTCAGGGCATTCCAACTGAACGGTGAACTATGGACATCAGTGTATCCCAAGCCTGATTTTCAACTTCCTAGTTTCCAGACAAGAGATAAATGTAAATGTATCAATTCGGAAAAAAAATCAGCAAGTACTGTATATTACAGTTAGCATGTTGCACTAGGGAAATAACTTGTAACAATTTGTGGTAAGCTGCATGACCAAGTTAGTGGTTGCACAAGGACCTCCATTTATAGTTTTATTATACCATACTATTATGTGTGCCTTATGTTATCCAAAACCACAGCAGCAATGAAAAGGGTGAAACAAACAAAAAGAGAAGGGCTGCAGCAAGAGACAATCGATCAAGCCAAGAAACAGAAGGAAGGGAAACAGAATAGGCTTGCAGCAAAAGAATCAGACACACAAATATATTTGCACTGACATAATTATTCTGTTAAGAGTAAACAGAACACAGTAAACTCAAAGGAGCTCACTCAAGAGTCAGGATTTATACTGATAAATGAACAAGATACCTGGAAACTCGCCTAAGGCTCAGGGATCTTCAAAATCCTCTTTCATCAAGTTTCAGGAGAATGCTTCATAGGACTTCCCACCCCCCATGCCTGCGATCCTGTGTACATATCTTCCATGCCCATTTCTAACCAATGCATTTCTAGCAATTGAACATACAGTACTTCCAAGTTCCCCTAGAAACGATGCTCTTTCTGTTAGCCAACTTTGGAAACGAAAGGGCTCTTAATGTAAAATACTCAAGAAATCTCTTTCTCTCTCTGAAAACATAGATGGGAATATTTACTTTCTTATCTAGTTCCAGCGGAGAGCGGTACGTTGCTGGGCCCAGCCTCTATCTACCCCGCTGAAAAGGGAGAAATCCAAATAGCTTCTATGTTGTTGTGGTTGTTTTTAACGCACACAGACCCACCGGCACGCCTTTCCCTCAAAGCCCAGCCCTAGTAGGTAGCCACGGGTCGTCCACCGCGAGACGCGAGCTTACCTGCGCGGGTCATGCACTTCCACGGAAAACTTCTTCTCTCTGAAGTAGAGGTTCTCCAGCTGCCTCCATTGGAAGATCTGAATGGGCGAAAACAAGTCGTTTGAGAGAGCGGGGGGGGGGGTCCGGTTCACGGCAGGCGCCTCTGGTCCTCCCTTAACCTTCCCGGCGCTGGCGGGTCCCGTTCCCTTCCCGTGCCGTTCCTTCTCGGGGCGACCCGGGCGGGTCCCGGGCTTGGCGGGTCTCTTTCGGCTACTACGGCCACTAGGCGGGCCGCGCTCTGCGGAGGGAGGGAGGGAGGGAGGGAGGGGGCGGCGTGGTTCGTAGCCAAGCCAACCTCCCAAGAAACAGCTTCGGCCGCCAGGCAGGCAGGGGGTGGAGAGGTCCCTGGCACTTGATCCCCACCCCTTCCAAGGAACAAAAACAGGCCCTCTCCAAGGAGTTGTGTGCCTTTTTTTTTCTTTGCTCGCCGTTGCCTTTGCGCCGAGCTGGGCAGGTCCCCGCGCTTTCTCCCAGGCCCCCCGTGCCTCGCCACTCTCTCTGCAGGAAGGAGGGAAGGAGGGAGGGAGACGGGGCCGGCAGAAATGCTGAATGGGAAGCCTTGATCGCTGAAAAGGGCTCAAGTCCCCCCCCTTTTTTTTTCTCCCACGGGGTCTCGACTTCCTGCCTGCTAAAGCGCCCCCCTCCCACTCTCACCCCGCTGGCTGGAAGAGATCCGAGCGGTGCAATGTGGAAAGCCCACGGCGGAGGGCGGAGGCGCGCTCCTCTGGGTGACCCTAATTCATTCCAGGCAACCCGGAGGTAACAACAATGTGGACTTGTCGAGCTGCCTCCCTCCCTCCGAACTTCCTCGCTCCCCCCCCCCAAAGGAGCCTGCTTCGTTCAGGAGAAGACGCTCGCCAAACAAACGCACCCCGCCCGCCCGCCCGCCCGCACACCCCACACACCCGCCCCCCAAAAGCCCAAGTGCTGTGTTGTGGCACCGTCGAGGCTACCCGATTTCGGCCCGAGCTTTCCCGGATCGGAAAAGAAATCTGAGCTGAATCGGACTGTCCTGGTGAGGACAAGGTCTGCCGAAGCAGAAGGTCCTCGTACTGCGGCAGTTAAAAGCCCTTCTTCTTTTACGCAGCTTTCATGCAAGGAGCACGTGCTTTGTTTACTAAGAAATCAGCAGTAAATTCAAACATTGCCAAATGTCAGCAGAAGCTTGGACTCAGTTCAGGCATTTTATCGAGGTCCGGACATGGTATGCATAAGACTGAAGGACAGGCACATTCTCTGCCTTCCCAATACTAACTGGTGCATAGGGGCCTTTGCATGCCAACAGTGGACCTGCACAATCCTCCTTTTTATAGATAGGTACTGTAGATAGATATAGATATATACATATAAGTACACACACACACACACACACAGAGAGAGAGAGAGAGAGAGAGAGAGAGATGATGTGTTGGTTTTTTATTTTAATGAGAAATTGAAATCAACCATTTGGCTTCAAATGGGAGCATTAGTGTGTGTGTGTGTGTGTGTGTGTGTGTGTGTGTGTGTGTGTGTGTGTGTGTTTAATGCTCTCATATATAAAGGATGTGTTGGTTTTGATTTTAATGAGAAATCGAAATCAACAGTTCTCCTATTATCTGTGAAATAAACACAATACAATTTCCATTTGGCTTTTATACTGTAGTTCTCTAGTTCCAGTCACATTTTTTAAAAAGTTTTGTGCATGACTATTTGTGCCAGAAGGGGAATGGGGAAATGAATCCAGAAGTACATCTCAGTGAAAGCAATTCACTATCAAGTGTGCATTAAATATATGCCCATTGTTCCCAATCAAGGAAATGATGCAAACATAGAAACCCACTTTACTTATGAGTGTGATTTCCAACACTTCAGAAATACAAAACTGCAAAAGGGGGTTATTTTTCTAATGTGTTCTTTGTGGTTGGCCAATGTGGGAAACAGAATACATGACCAGATAAGGCCTTAGGTCTGACCCAGGAGAGCTATTTTTTACATTGCACATTTTTACACTGTTTTCCATGGATTGATTGATTGATTGATTGATTGATTGATTGATTGATTGATTGATTGATTTAAAAATAAAATTTAAAATTTACTGACTAAAATCACTTTGCTGACAAACATCACTGTTTGCTGTACTGGCCAAGAGTGCCAGCCGACCTATTTATTTATTTATTTATTTATTTCCCACTTTTCTGCCTAAGGAAGACACACATTTGCTTATGATACAGCAAATTTGCTTATTCCCTAAGCAAATTTGCTGTGTCATAAAGCTACTGAAACAACCTTTTCTCCCTTTATTAAGCCACTGAATGTGGGGCACAAATCCTGAAACTCTGTAGCAAACAGATTGCGATAAAGATCATCTCCAGAGAGGAGTTTTCTCTTCCCTGAGAAGAAACTCAGATAAGCTGCAGGAATGCAGATTCCTAAGTAGGGCTCAGTCAAAACTGAGCTTGCAAAAAAAAAAAAAAAAAAAAACCATAGGGGCAAAATGGCTCTGATATGCAAGTGCTTTTTATGTCTTCTTTGACTTATTTCAATTCTTTGAGAAGGAATGACAAAAGGAAGAAACAATTTGCAAGGAAGTAGAATGGATGCAACTGAAATATCCTGCTCTGAGGAAACGGAATCAGGGAGTTATCAAAATTACTGTGGGTGTGAAGCGGGGAGGAAAAAAGAGACACAATCAATTGCCTGATGCATCTACAGTATGAAATATTCATGGCCCATGCACAGGGATGACTTCAGCCCATGCCAGTTCAAATGCTTGATGGGGAGGTTAACACAGAAATTGTTGGCCCATGCATTTCTACTCAAGAAGTAAAGCTTACTGAGTTCAAGGGATGTTGCTCACTACTAAGTGGTTTAGGCTGCAAGTCTGAATAAAATCAAAGGGCCTGAAGACTTTTCCTATAAAGAAATAACAAAAACTTGGCTGCCCAATATGTGACCTATAACACTGACAGCAGCCAACTAACCACACTTTCTTGCCAGCTAGGTGCTTGGCAGGTTTTTTTTTTTTTTGTACTGTACCAGTTTTCTGAAATCTGGGACGGAGGTGGGGGGGGGAGAGAGGAGTTACTAAATCCCCTTTATTGGGTGGTCTGTTTGCATTCATTGTGCAGGGCCACAAACTGTGCAGATGAAAATGTTTGTGGTTGTCACATGACTCAAGAGAGGCCTAAAGAAGTTTATACATTTAGGAAAGGATGGGCAAGAATTTGAGTTTTTAAAGAAAAGAGATGATTAAGAGGGAACATGACCAAACTTCCTAAATTTCTGAACACTGGGATGAGAGTGAGTAGAGAGCATCCCATTCCCTGTTTTACAAGAGTATTCATCGGAGTTACTCCAATGAAAGTGATTTGCAGTTAATTCAAGGCATCAAGGCAGAAGTGTTTTTCCTGGAACACTTAGTTGTGGGATTTGCTAACACCAGATGTGCTGAAGGCTGCCAGCTTAGATGTTTTAAAAAGCATTATTCAAATGCAGAGAGGACAGATCAATCAAGAGCTATTAGCCACACGCTGCAGAGCTTCATGGACAAATGTAGTGTATCTTTGGCTACCAGACGCTGGAGACGAAGACAACCAACTGCCCAGTGGTGGTAATGATGGAGAAAAGGGTCTTTGGATTTCTCTCTCTTTTCACCATGATAAATCTCTGCTTTGACCATTCTGCCTCAGTCTTTGGGACAACACTGCTGCCATGAAGAAGTGCTGCTGTCTTTCATATGGGTGGGCTATACGGACCACAATCCAAAGCAAGTGTTACCCTCACTAGTAGGGCAATGTTGAATTCTATCACTTAGGAGTTTAGAGCACTTGCAACCTTCAAGTCACGCATGTTATTCTGACTTTGCACTACACAAATTGCTAGGAGGGGGAGATCTAAATAACAAAGATAACCAGCAATCTGTCCTCTTTCTATTGCAGAGGCACTGGAATTCAAAACATGCCAGATGTTTGCGTTGTGAAAGTTTCCAACTCTTGTGCGCAAAAGGGGATTGAAGAAACAGAAGTGAGGAGGAAAAAAAAAAGAGAGAATTGAGTATTGTACCTCGTGATCACTTGGCAGGTCAAATTCCCTTCCTCCAGATAAAACTCCAGATGCTTGGAACAGTTCCTAAGGACTCGATTTCAACACAACAAAAGCTGCTAAGCTACCATTGTGCTCTGTCGTCGCCCACATGGTGCTGCTAAAGCGGGTGGGACACAAAAAACCTCGGCTATGCTAAGGCTATTATTAACAAACTCCCTTCCCCCTGCCATCCCTTGGTGGAAAAATGAAACCCTTCAGCAAAGTGGGAGACAGAACCAGGCTGGTTCAAGGCAAGCACTTTTCTATCATTAAGGGAACCTTCAACAGCAGAAACAGACACATACGCGCGCGCACACACACACACCAAAAAAGTATATAAAAACTGAAATGACTCATTTAAAAACTGACACTTCTCTCAAAACCAAGGCGAGCAATCTGTGAACGAATTCTCAGCCCTTTTGGCCAACAGGAAACACTCGTGCGTGCCGTGGAGGCAGTAAACCAAAGATTTCTTCAATGCCATTCCATTGGCAAGCCATTCCATCGGTCAGAAGTCCAATGCGTAATGGCCATATATCTGTAGGCCCCTTCAGTCTATATGTCCACAGGCCTTTTGTCCGGGACTGTACATCCTTTTACGATAAATACAAGATCTGATTAACAACGAGCAGATGGCTATTTATCATAGGACAAACCTCATATTTTTGGTTAAAAGCAATGGTTTCCTTGATAGCCTGTTAGGGGTTTTCCAGCAAATACGAGGTCCATTAAGGGTGAACAAGCATCCCTCAGCGTCCACTTGCCCATCATCCTTGTTTCCATGCAGTGCAAAACCGAAGGCATGTGGGTGGTGGTGGTGGTGGGATTGGGCATCCCTGTACTAAGCCCTGAGCTGCACTTTCTGTGATCTGGGAATGTGCCCTTGAAACTCCTGTGTCAGGAAGGAATTTAACAGGATATATACAAAATATTCCTTGGCATATATGTCAGACATGGAAAGGGTGCTTTTAAAGTGGAAAATATGAATACTGTGAAGGCATTAATGCAGACTAGTGTCTTTGATGTCTTGCTTTCCCTCGCACAATTTTTCACAGGGTTGATAATCAGCATCTAAAATCAGGAATACTGTAGTAAGACTGGTTGAAAGTAACAGAACGAGTGTAACTTTTGGAAACAAACTGCTGTAACTTAAGATATCACTATAAACATTATCTGTGGCACACTGAATTTTGTGAATTGGCATGCAACAAATCAAGTCTATGGAGCTTTATTAATGGTAAATCGTTTCTAAAAAGTTACCTGTTTGCATAACCACGCAATAGGATTTTAGCTATTTAATTTCTCTTAGGAAGGTAGTATGAACACTGGGATGACCCAGTTTCTCTGGGCTTGACACAAAACATTACCTGACTTACTGGGATTTCTTCAGTGCGAGGTTTAACTTTTTGTATTCCTTACATACATTTATCAGCTGCAATTTATTTCTACCTGTTCATGGTAGCAGCCAGATAAGCTGCTGCAGAAAACACCCAAGTTCAACCAACTGATCAACAATGAAGCCCAGGAGGCGACCTTGAGCTGGCCTCTCATAGCCTCACTTATCATCCAGCAATGATTACTGGCAGAATTATATTAGAGCTAAAGTACTGTATAGAGAATTACCTGCACACCTTGGAAGTGTGTGTTTTGTTATGTGCCATCAAATTGGAAGCCACTTATAGTTATCCAGTGTCTGATGAAGAGGTCATTGAAACTAAAAGAGTTGAATGCTTCATTACCAATAGAAGGCCCAAGGAATAGTTTTACAAAAAAAATGTATGTGTAAAATTATTTCATGTGTTTAATTTGGTAAGTGATACATACAGTGCCATTATAGTACCATGATCCATAAATGGACAATTAAGAAAAAATTTAATGACTGCAAGATATTAATTATGCACAAACTAAGCCAAGTCATTAAGAGAATCAGAACTGGGCTAAATATGCACTAGTGGTTTACCTGTAGATGTTTTGCATATTTGTGCTACTTAATTGTTTCTTCCAGCCAAATCTACATGTATTTTTAGTTATACACAGAATTTTATCAAGGCAAACAGAATTTTCAGCTGAATAAGCTGTAACTAATTCCTCCTTCATGCATAGTAATATGCCAACATAAGAACATAAGAAGAGCCATGCTGGATCAAGCCAAAGGCCCATCTAGTCCAGCTTCCTGTATCTCACAGCGGCCCCACCAGATGCATTTGGGAGCGCATGAGACTAGATATCTGTCTCCTGATACCACTCCCCTGCATCTGGCCCTTGAAGTACCCTGGTTTCTCCATCATGGTTTGTAACCTGTGATGGACTTTTCCTCCAGGAATCTGTCCAATCCCCTTTTGAAGGCACCCAGGCCAGATGCCATCACCACATCCTGTGGCAGGGAGTTCCATAGACTTACAACGCGCTGGGTGAAAAAATATTTTCTTTTGTCAGTTCTTACTCTCTCAGCCCTCAATTTGAGTGTATGTCCCCTAGTTCTGGTATTTTGGGAGAGAGAGAAGAGCTTCCCTCTATCCACTTTACTCATACCCTGCATTATTTTGTGTGTCTCAATCATATCCCCCCATCAAGTGCCTTTTTTCCAGACTAAAGAGGCCCAAATATTTTAGCCTTTCTTCATAAGGGAGGTGCCTCAGCCCACTAATCATTTTAGTCGCTCTCTTCTGCACCTTTTCCAGTTCCACTATGCCAAGTGGTTGACCTCACTCTTTCTGGAGTCCCACGGAAGCACAAAATCTAAAACTACTACAGTATTGAGCAATCCAATGTAGTTGTAGGATGTATCCAGATTAGTGGTCTGCAGGCTTAGGACAGAAAAATTTACCTTTTCTATGTCTAATGTATCT
The DNA here is from genome assembly GCA_023846285.1 of Phrynocephalus versicolor. Lineage (NCBI taxonomy): Eukaryota > Metazoa > Chordata > Lepidosauria > Squamata > Agamidae > Phrynocephalus > Phrynocephalus versicolor. The sequence continues at coordinate 5,585,474 of JAHTLZ010003305.1, forward strand.
TTGATAACAGCTCCCAGGTTCCCCACCCAACTTAGCATCGGCCATACTGATGAGGAGATTCTAGGAGCTGTGATGCAGGAAAGCAACTTTTTCTACCTTTGGTTGTGGTAACACAGCTGCAAACACCCCATATCTTTTGAAATTGACAGCTTTCATGGGCATGGTAATTGAGGGAACAGATCATTTGAAGCTGAAATCCAGTCTTCCCTGGCAAAATTAAGGCTAACGTGATTTGGGGCACAGCTTGTTTCTCGTGGACATCTCATCCAGGAAGTGGTCAACCATGACTAAAGAAGGCAGGCCTCTTTAATCAAGAGTTTCTCCCTTAGGACAAGATCGTTGGGAGGGTCACTAGTGGCCGTGGTTTATCTGATGTGGCCACCTGTCTACTGGGAGTTCAGCACAAGGCTACTATTTGCTACTCTTATGAAGTCATTAAAAATGACTGCGGGATAAACTATGCCACACACTGAAAGGCCCGGACAGAGTTTTATGACCGCCCCCACTTTCCTCAAAGAAATGCCATGGTGGGGGATGCCAAATTGGAAGAGCAATGACATGGAGGCATGGAGGTAAGGAATATCTGCTGCTCCCCCCCCCACACACACACCCTGTCTTCCTGTTCAAAACTCATCTTTAGTGCTTGCTTCATGGTAATCACCTGCATTTTATTTTAAGTGATGCAGGACCCAGTTGCAAATCTCTCCTGTAAGGCAGGCTGGCCCTTAAGATGTCTAACTGGCTTTTTACTATGCTGTATATGCATTTAAAGAGTTGGCATAGCTCAGTGGATTAGAGAACTGGCTGCAGATCCGAGAAGCTTGAATCCTCATTCTGCCTCCCAGTAGGGAGATCAGACAGGATCACTTGGACCATGTGTAGCTGATGGGGGTTATGTGCCTTCCTATATTTGTACAGCCTTGATCAAGCCACGGGGACCCAGAATATCATCAGAAAGATGGTGTGGTAAACTCTTTCTGAGAACTTTAAACCTAGAAAATGCTGAGAGGGTTGCCATAAATCAGAACTAACTTCATTCCAAATAATAATTATTAAGTGTGCTTAAAAGTACCGGTAAAAGCAAAGCACTTAAAAAAAAAACCCTGACACCTATGATCAGTATTTATCTTGGCCACTTTCCTTCCCAAAAACCCCGTGAACTCTGACTCACCCTCTTCAAGAACCATCAGCCTTGATGTTAAAGTAAAGTTGCTGCTAAATGTGTTTAACTTTAGAAAACAAATGTCTCTCTGGGAATGATTGTTTAACACAGGAAAGCATGTTTATGTGTAGTTTGAAACCAGTGCCTTATTAAACAGCCTACGCTTCAAGGCGGTGGTCAGAGACCACAGCCAACCCCTCTCCTCTGTTCTTTTCTCCAAGACTGGGGAGGAAGGAAGGGGGAGGAATTTAGAAGAGCAGTGGAAGAATTTCTGTGATGCACAGCATGTTGCAGAGAATCCAGGTGCAAGCTTAAAAATGTCCTCAATGGAAATCTTTCCCAAGAACAGTACTACTGGCAAGCTACCAGATCTATGTGGCTAGTTAACAAAGAACTGTAATCAGAGGTTGTAAATTCCCACTCTTTTCTTTGTCCTCCTTATTCATCCATGTTTGTGCCTGTGCATACATGTGTGTGGATGTCTGTGGTTTTTGGCTTCACCATAATTAAGCTGACACTTACAGAGGAGAAGATCAGAAATCTACATATGTACTGTAGATACCTGTTCTCCTCTCTCCTCTCTCTTCTTAGAAGGTGATCACACAGGGAAACACATCACGTTAGGGATTACTTGTGGAGTGGTCTAACTTGGTCTGTTTCCCAGCTATTTCACAATGTAAGGGAACTGAGCTCTAGCCTGACCTTGTTCAGTGCCCAAGCTGGACTTCTTTACAGCTTTGATCACACCCTTACTGTGCTTGGGCTGACAGGGCTTTGGATACATCAGAGATTCGGATAATGAAGCATTCTGAATAAAGAAAGTATTTGGACACAGTGTAGTTATGACAGGCACAGTTCTATGCTAAGATCTGAAAAACGGGTATCTGAACAATGGACAGTGTATCTTAGACAAGATCATGCATTATGATTTTTCAGGTAACATGGCTTAACAGATTATTCTGTAATGACACCCTAACCAGTAGCTAGTTTATTTATCTCTCAGATCTCCTGAAAAAGTCTAGAAAATGTGTAGGAGGCTAGAGACCGATTCCTATGTCTAATGCATCATAAGCAATTCTTCCCTGTCCTTAATTTCCAAGTAGAAATTAAGGATGCCAAGCAAATGTTTATGAGCCTCATGGAAAAAAAATTGGCAGGCTTTGTTAATAATTTGTTTATCCATTTTTCTGAGTTAATTGTTTGCTAAAGCTACTTAAATGTGGGCATGGGAGGATGGCATTTTGGCCCTTAAACAGCAGGATCCTCTCATCCAGAACAGATGCCCACCTACCATGACGCTCAAGGACACATGGTTAATTATCACACAGGTCTGGGCAATGCCACATTTGTTTTTCCAGAACACCTCTGGGAACTTTCAGTACTTTGTCTGCAATCTATTTTACGAGCCCTAGGAGTCTGCTTAAAATGTACCTTGTACATTTTCCCAAAGACAAAAGCATATTCCTTCCATGCGACTGAAGGACACTCTGCCTCTCATCGGTATGTAATTTCAAAAACACATGCACGAAACTAAACATCCAAATGTAAATGATCTGGTGAAGCAAAATGAAGCAAATAGCAGCACCAGCACACCAGCAAACTCTCAGGAACAGTACCAAAAAGAGAAACAGAAATGGGAAGTAGGAATTGAAGAATAATGCACTAGACTTAGACTTGGATTCAAATCTCTACTCAGCCATTAAGCTCACTGGATAACCTTGGACCAGCTACTGTCTATCTGCTTAATCTTTATGGGGGTGGGGGAAGAGGTCAAGAAGATAAACAATGCCCTCTGAACTCTTGTAAAGAAAGACAGGACATAGAAACATACTGATACACAATGACTGTATGTTTTTCACAAATTCATCTTTGTTTTTAAAGACTTTTTTTTAAATTAGTGTTTAGAACAACAGAGCAGAAAAGAACTCAGAGATACCAGTGATACTTGAAGGTTATCTCAAGGGGCACAGAATGGTGATCAAGTGATAGAATAAAAGACTTTCCAAAGCATTCTTCTGAAATGCAAGTATTTTTGCCATCTTTCTCCTGGCTTCTGAGTGTTCATCCAGCAAGTGTTTAATGCCAGCTTGCAGTAGTCAGTTGATGCATCTTCCATTACAATTGCTTTTGTCTTTTCCAACACCGAAATGACCCTTGTAATGACAGATTAGGGTTATGTGGTAGAAACTGAGAAACTGGAAAGCTCCTAAGAGTGCATGTAGTATGTAGAGTAAGATGCCACCCAGTGCTGGAAGTAGTGGTTAGTTTTTTAGTTATCCTACAACAATGTCCTCAAATGCTTTTCCCCTCACAGGAATAAATCATTCATTCCTTCATTCATTTCATTCAGGACAGAGAAGAGGTGAACAGGAATTGCAGTGGTTTAGTGTCTAAGCCTATTCACTGCCTTCAGTGACTCTAACATTATGATGCAGCCTGATTAGCAGAAGTGGTGGTAGGAAAGAGGGAGAGCATCCATTTGATAGACAAGAAGAGCTTACTGCCCCTTCTGTGATTGCATGCAACAAAACCAGTGGAAGACCTCTCATTTCAGAACTTGCCTTAGGGAAGGGTAGTCAAATGGCACCACAAATAGTGGTCATTCTCTAAGATGACATTCCTAGCATGCTGACAACTCTTATTTATTATTTCACTTTACAATTATCTGACACCTTCTACATCTTACATGTCATGTCTGTCCTCCACTGCAAACTGCTTAATGCAGACATTTATTGCCTTTACCAGCAAGAATGCTTAAAAAAAACAACCACCACAGATCTCTTTCCTAAGCAGGAAGAGTACAGGAAATCCTTTGCTCCCAAATGAGGTGGTATTGAATCCTGCTATATTTACTTATGGTGTTAATGATGCGGTTTCCTCTGCGCCGCACAGGAAGAGGACAATGGGTACTGATGATAGCTGTCCGTGTTTCTAATGCCGGGAATGTGAGTCATACCTTTCCACTAGCGTTAGAGGCTGGAGCCAGTTTAACGTGCAAGAAGGCATGCACGAGGGAACACAAAGCAGTGGTGCTGTACCAGAAGCGGAGCTTGCTTAAAATTTCAGACGGCTGAGCTGCAACTGCTTTGGGACTTGGCAGTATGCTTTCTGCACTTCAGGAATGCCCAGCTTAACTTGCAAAATACACAGGGGGAAAAAAGCATATCCTATAAGGACATACTATGTATTTCTCACCTACTAATTAGGGAAGGAAGAATATTGAGTGGCACATATTCAGTTATATCCTTTTGCTTAATATCTCTTTCTAAATTATGGCAAAATACAGCCAATGGGACAAATGGACTATCAGTGCCTAATGTTAATTCTGCATGGTTTAAAAGCTAAGTATCTACCTACACGGGAAAACAAGCCATACCATCTAAAATGCCATGTTAACTCCATTTCTCCTTATTAGTCAGTTGAAGCACAGACAATATGTCTTCAGGAACCAAATGTGTACAGACCATGGCTTCCAGAAGCTCCAGTCTAATTCAATTCCCTTATTCAAGGCTTCTCGTATTAAGAGCCCAATTGCATTTCCAGTGACATTAGCAGAATGATTCAGAAGTTAAATGGATATAAATAGGATCCTTCAATCTACCCGGGCTCTTATCTTTAGAAAAGCAGCCAGGATTCTGCAGACTCCTGCCCAAATCACTGGAGCAATTTAATAAAATGTTGGTTTTCCCTGGATGCTGATGGGGTTGTATGATATAAGGCTCAGCTTTTCAGTGTGGCAAATACAATAAGCATGACAAACTGTGAATGACCTGATGGGAAAACATTACACTCTCCTCTCCCTCCATCTACTCTTTGTTTTGAGACAAAGATGAAGCTTTATAGGCATTTAATAGACATGTGAGCTAGTTTGGTTCTGCAATGTTCTGCTTTGTCTTCTACTTGAAATATTTTTATCACCACTATTTTTCAATTTGTCTTGGCAATGGGAAAGAGCCGAGAGAGAGAAAAACTATGAGACTTGTGCTTTCCATCCCAAATCTAATGTTTTAGCAGAATATTCCACAATTTTCTTGCTCTCCAACTGCAAAAAAGAGGAACCAGATTTTGCTGCTATTTTGCTGAGGTGTCCACATGTAATGCTAATACTTCAGTTTACAACTACTGTAATATATACCAATTATGCAATAATTAGAAATTTTGTTGAAAAGAATGAGGGAAAAAGTGACTTAAATAGAAACTGTTGCTTTGATTATAAAAACAGAATCAGTCAATTCCTGGGGGGGGGATGTTTTTTGAGCAACGGAGAGGAAGCAGAGAGAACTAGTTCTTTCTCTTTGTCAAAATACTAAAACAAGTTAATATTTCTACTCTCAGCTACTTTCAGAGCATTGGATGTGATGTTTTGTTGTGCAGAACAACAACACTATAAATTTAATTCTGACTTACGGCAACCCTTTTCAGGGTTTTCTAGGTAGAGGCGACTCAGAAGTGGTTCACCATTCCCTTCTTCTGGGGGCATTCAGGGACTACACAGCCAGGTCTCTGGGATGTACAGTGGGGATCTAGACCAGTGGTTCTCAACCTGTGGGTCCCCAGATGTTCCTGGACTGCAACTTCCAGAAACCCTTTGCAGCACAGTGAGTGGTGGAGGCTTCTGGGAGTTGCAGTCCAGGAACATCTGGGGACCCACAGGTTGAGAACCACTGATCTAGACTCTCAACCACTGGCTCAGTAGCCAGATAGCCAGCTCAATGAGCTAGCCAACCAATCGTAGATTTGGCATACTGGAAGTATACTTATTATGTTTTCAGAAATTACTCAGCTGTTTGCCATAGCGATGTCTCTGGAGCAGGGGAGCTCCATATGTCAGCTTTCTTCAAGATCAGCAAAGATCTAGAGAAGCTTCCCCATTTCAAGTAGTTTGCTGGTCCTGAAGATCCAGGTGGTCTTTCTATTTTATATGAGCTCACATGCATCTCTTAAAAGCATTCTTAACTGTCCCTCATCTTGTTTCACATCTTAAGTTACAACAACCCCCCTGATTTCCTCTGTTGGCGGTACTGGAAGGGCTGAAACACAGGTTACCTGCAAGTTTACTGAGGATGTGTCTCCAACACAGTTTACCCTGACATTTGTATCAGAACTGGAAGGGATAAATTTATTCATTTTCCACTGACTATGCAACATATAATTAATCATGAGAATGCCTACTCTTTTTAGAAAATGGGTATTTGTTGAAAAATGCTTCTCAGCATAGTGCAATGAGCTACTTAGCACTTTGTTAATGGTTGGTCTGACTTTTTACCACCCTAAAACATAAGTTTGAAATTCTGAAAGATGCTGAGTGGAATTCAGTTAGTAATGCAAATTGGAAATACCCATACACTCAATAAGATTTATATAAACATGTCTAGTTTAGATTTTAGGCCACTACATGCATGGTGAAGAAGGCTTAATTTACAAAAAGAAAAAGAAAAGGACAAGAAAGAACAGAGTAGCACATTTCTTTGGAACTTTTCCCCCTAAAGGAAAATCAAGGGATGTGTAATTGAAACAGTCAAGGCATAACAAACCACAAGAGATATTTATCAATGCCCTTATTGGCTGTATGAATAACCAGGATCAACTGAAACTGCATTAGTACCCTAATCAAAGATTAAAGTTTGTGTTCTCCATACTGAAAGTGTTGAAAATACTGAGAAGAAGCCACCACAAACACACAAAAACACTGAATCCATCCGGATGACCCTTGTTGTGTTTCTAAATACTGACACTGTATTTTTCCTGATTGGTTGAGGGCAAGTTTTCTCATGTACATTTATCTACTGCAGCAAAAATAGGTTTTATGGGGAGAAGGCACCATCATGACCTGTAGATCACTTCATCATGATCTGGATTTGACAAAGGCAGACTTAATCTGTCACTTTTACTTCTGTTATTTTCAGGACTTCTTAAATTTAATAACACTACTATTTGCTATCCCTGTATCCTCAAGGGGATCACAAGAAGAGTGGTCTTTCATTGTGGATATTCCTGGCTACATGTCTTTTCTCCATGTTCTGTAGAAGAATGAAAAAGAGGAGGAATCTGCAGTTGTGAAAAACAGTGTAACCTGTACCTTTAGCTCACCTTTGTGTTAGACTAGGGAGGAAGCAATAAAGTATCATGCATTCTATACCTTCCTGTTGGTCAAGGGCTCTCAGAAATTTAAATTAGGTGAGAGGGTGTGGCAGGATAATATGCAAGAGAATAAAACTATGAGGGAACAATGCCAGTTTTGTGAGCAAACCAATGCTAGAAGATGCTCCTATAACAAAATCTTTTAAACACACACACTAGTTATTTTTATTTATGCCTGTACATTTCAGCAAGTATATTCAAAGACAGTCTTGTCTTCTATAAACAGGGCCAGACACAAAATTGTTCTTAAAACTACACTCAAGAGGGTATCAACAATCCTCATATTGGCTGCCAGTATCCAGAATAAAAGACCCGATCATTTAAATACCCAAGGATTAAACAAGACACTGGCACACACAATTTTTCCTTCTTTTATTTCCCATTAAGCCATATTTAAAAATGACTGCAAACTTTTAGCAAGCATTGGGCTTCAAATTGGGCTGCCTGTTTGCTCCATTTCAATGGAGAACAGAACCTAACAAATATGGCAAGACAGCTGAAGTTCTGGAATTTAACAATGCTGAATTTCATTCTATCCTCTCATCCTCCAGCACTTGGGCAGATCAATATCATTTCACTCTCATGTCTCTCTGCCACTGCCTCTGATAATTTAGTTATACAAATAAATACTTTCCAGTCAAAAAAGCAACACATCACTCCTCCCTCTAGAAGAAGCTTACCTTTCTTGGTTTCACTTTGTCATGGTAGTCATATTGAAAGATCCCCTTGTAGCTCAGTCCTAACCACCAAGGAATGCCCTGCTTGTCCTACAATGTGGAGAAGAACAGACAAAAGTATTATTCAGAAGAGAATGGACCAAGGTAACATAAAGGAACTGAAAAGTACTGTACTAATTTCTTGCTTTCTTTGAGATAGGTTTCTTATAGTTGGGCAGAGCTGATGACAAACTTTGCTAAACGCCATTTGATACCTCCGTTTCCATATTAGCAGTTTGGTACAGAACTGCCATACTTTGTTCACTTTTCCCAAACAGCCCAGACCACAAATGATTCTACAGTATATCGACACCTCCTGGTAACTAACAATTAAAGGACACGATGCATCTATTCCACCTTTTCTTTATCAGATTTTTTGTGTAGGAAAAAAGCCAGCCGGATGGGGGCAATGGGAGGTTGACAAATGGGAGTTGACAAGATCTAGACACGTCCCCAGAAAGCATTTGGTGAATGTCATAATGATTCACAGGAAAAGCCTCAACTGAAGCCACAAATGTCATTGGCATCCTGTCTATAAGATCCCACTGCTAGCAGTGGAAGAAATTTCAATTCTTCGCCCAGTTGGCTTTTGTGTGTGAAATAGAAGGGAGTGAGGCCTTGTTTGCTGACTTCACAGCAAAATACGCTGGTTTGGCCCTGAGAGCCAACATATAATGTAGGATAGGCTGACAAAGAATTTTTCAAAACTATGGTACCTATCAAGGCCTACGGTTCTTCCTTTCATCTTTTGCTTCTTAGGCAATGTGGCAGTAATATTGCCATTGAACAGCCCCTAAATCAATCAGTTTGCATGTGCACTTTCCAAAGAAGAAATTAGAAGAAAGAAACAAGAACGTATTAGTAAATTAGCCCCATAGAGAAAAGGAGTTGAGTAATGAAAAGAATGTTCACCAGTAAAGCTGCTGCCATAATGAAAGGCAGCCAGAAAGGGGGAGAAAATGGCAAAGAGGATGTGATTGTATAACATCACAGGATGCCTTTACGGAATGGTCTTAACTCTGAGTAAACACTAGTAGAAAATAAAAAAGTGCAATAAATGCCATTTTGAAGTAGAGCCTTAATTCTAGTTCCAGATGGTTATAAAAACAAGACTGTAGGAGGTCCAAAAGGAACCAATACAGAGTCACCAATATCTCATTACTAAAATGTCCCCAGTGGAGGCTGTCCTCTAGAATATATTTCCAATTCTCCTTAGAAATGATTGCACATAAACATCTTGCCTTGAATGCAGGAAAAAATGCCAGAAATAAAACATAATATCCCAGCTGAATCCATTTATGTAAGACTATCCTGGATTGCATCATGAATATATGAAATGCAGCACTAATGCGACTTAACTGATATTGAATGCTTAGATCTGTTGGATATGGGAAGTCAAATGACTCTATAATAAAACTATTTTATAAAAATGTGTATAGTATTTCATGCTAGACATTCACATTAGGAAGGAGGTACAGAGCCAAATGAGCTACAGTTCATAAATATGATGCAGAATGCATATGAAGAACAGCAAATGGGTTAACCCATATTATTTAATCCATAAAGAAAATGATATACAACAAATCAAAGTACCTGAACCTGAATATTATTTGAACATGGTTGTTAGAGCTGCCTCTATGAATGACCTGATATTTTCAATACATTTCAGATAAAACAATAAATGACAATTTGAATATCAACTGCAATTATTTATGTAATATAAGAACTTGAAAAGGCAAGCTTCCTTGGGTTGCCAGTATATTCCAATGTATACAACACTACACAACAGTAACTAAGTCATTTGAAGTTGCAATTAAAACAGTTAGTCACTGAAACATTGGCTGAAGTAGATTACACTCTTCAACATTTATAGTTAAATTGAATGTACCTGAATTATTAAAATATTACAGCTATTTATTTATCTTAACACTTGAGGCAAGTTCTAGTACAGAACAGTGTTCATGAGGAAACATTACTTTTCATGACTGAGCAAGTTATTTAATTTAGTAACTCTTTTCAGTTGATACCTACCTTGACTGCATAATAGTGGACTCCATATGTTGGTAGCGATTCTACAATGCTCATGTAACTGTAGACGTAAGCATTAACATATGGTGTCACAGATCTAAACAAAAATGGAATGCAAAAAACAACACAAGCACCCAAACACCCTTTATAGTATGTGCAGGAGTTTTTAGATCTTAAAATTTCTGCGTACTGTGCCCTTGCAAGAAAACAGCTACTCTGATCAATAGCATGCTTTCAAATAGATACATTGAGCCACATGTGGATGGTCGAACCAGCTGAAAGTGCAAGTTAAATGACAGTCTGGCACAAGGTTCTGTGCTGGTTCCACTATTTAAACAACTGACTTACTCAGTTGTTGTTGTGTGCCATTACTGTCATGACCAACTCTTTGTGACCCCATGTCCATGGAGATTTCTTGACAGTCATACTGGAATGGCTTGCCAGTTCCTGCTCCAGGCACCTACAGCACCTGGTATTCCTTGGTGGTTGCCCATCCAAGTACTAGCCAGGCCCGACCCTGCTTAGCTTCCCAGATCAGGCGAGATCAGATGTGCTCAGAGCATCTGGGCAGCAGACTTACTCAGTATTGCTGCAAAAAGTATTTATATGCTGATGATTTCCCACTGATTAAACAATCTGAAGACTTTGATACCTCTGAGAAATCCCTTGAAATTGATTTAAAGGAAACATGCTTTTTAAAAAAAAAACTTGGAGACTAAAACCCAACATCAACCAATCAGCAAAGCCAAGGCTTCTTGCTTTTAGTTGAGCAACAGACACACTGACAGTATACCACAAAGGGAATTTAGCTGTTCAAGTCCCATTGCAACTCCAAGTATCTATGAGGGACCCATAAACATTCCTTAACCTATAGGGAACATTTAAGAAACACCATAGGCAAAAAGAAAACTGGGAACAATATCCTACACAAGCTCTCTGGCATCAGTTGGGGAGCAGGTGCCACAGTTATTAGGGCATGAGCTCATACCTTGGTACATTTGGTGGCTAAGTATTGCAGCCTCCCCTGTATGGCTAAACAGTGCACATACAAAAGTGGTGGACACCCAGCTTAACTATATTATGAGGCTAATATCAGAAATCAACACCTTCTGAGTGGCTATTGATGCTGTCTAACATATCATCCCAAACACCATAGAAGACAATCAGCCATAAAAAGGGAGTGGCAGAAATAGTAGGGAAACCAACTACTACCTATACACAATGATTGTCATGATCAAATATTTAAGACTCAAATCTTGGAAACCCACTGTGGACCTTGAGACAACATGGCATCAGAAGTGGACAATATCTAATCCAATCCTAATGATGGGCACTAAATTAATGCCCTAATGGCTTTGATCCCCCAAGGAAAAACTGGCCAGTGCTTAACTGGACTCAGACAAACCAGGGCAGGTGCAAATATTGGAAACATAAGTGGGGGCTAGCTGATAATTCTAACTGTGGCTGTGGGCATGTCTTGTAAACGTTATATCACATTGCCATGGTATGCCCCCTTAGAAGGTTCTCTGCTTCCTTGCAAAGAATTACATCTTGAAGGCATTGCTGGTCAAAGGTTAAATGATTTAGATATCTGGCCTTAAGCTTAGTGGTTCTAGTAACTGCTCATACAATTAATTTCACTAATTATTCATCATTCATATTGTGCATTTTTGAAATCTCATCAAATTTATTCTTTTAATGTTTTGTAATTATATACATATTTTATATTGTCCTTGCAAAGTCTTATGCAATAATGCCATATGAAATAAATAAATAAATAAATAAATAAATAAATAAATAAATAAATAAATAAATAA
>JAHTLZ010003305.1:5604177-5616824 GCA_023846285.1 Phrynocephalus versicolor
GAAAAAGGATTATCACAGTTTACTATAATGAAGTGTATGGTCCAGTTTAGCAACCCATGCTTTAACTGAAACATGCAGTCCAGAGTTTTAACACCTGCCCTTTGTGTGATTTAGACCTGGAAAATGTGGAATTTTTAATATAGTGTAGTACACAGCAAAGAAAAGATACTAGCACAGACAAAAGACATTTACCTTCAAAATGCTATTATATTTCTAGGACGAAGCAAGAGCAATGGAAAAGACAGAGGCTTTTAAAAGATGCGTTGAGGAACTACCCTGTGTGAAGCTTTCAAAAGCATTTTGTACAATGAGTATACCCCTGAAGAAGTCTTGAGAACACCCGAGTTTTACTGAAAGCCACTAGCCCTTCTGATAACAGTGACAGCTGGCAATGGCAAAGCATTTGAAAATTACCTAAATGTGGTGTCTTTATAAAAAGCTGACCTGGCTGGCAGATCCTACCGGAGATCCTACTCCCAGTGGACTGAAGGTGGGAAATACCTTCCAAATATCAGGAGACAGCTTCTTCAGCCAAGGAGCTCCTGTACCTGCAGATAAGCCGAGGCTTGGCACGGTATTACAAGCAAAGATATGTATATGTACCATACTGGGCCCTTAAGTACACTTTGGGAGTTTTGCTGGTAGATTTAGAAAATGCACCAGATGGTCATGGGTTAAATGCTCTACTCACACTGCCCCAGTTCAATGCTAATTTTGCAGAATTATTTCCTGGCTAAGAAAAACCCATCAACCCTCCAGTGTGCAGGGGAAACGAATAAAGAATGATTCCCAAACCACAAAATGAAAATCACACTCCCTGGCTGTCATCAAATTACCAGACTGAAGAAATTAAAAGAGCAACAGATAAGAGAGCTTCCCACCCACAGCTGGGCTTAGAGCCTAATGCTTTAAAGAGAAACATGAAAGAGGCATCAGCCACAAAACCGCCCTTGCCTTTATCAAAGAGCCCCAAAGTAATCCATACTTACACTGATGAAAAGGATGGGGCAGGCTGGCAGTGGGAGTTATCCTTAGGGCATTCTGAATTTAAATAGTATGCTGCCATCTCTTCAAATCTGCCAATGGATTTTATTCACATGCAAGGGAGGTTGGAGAAAATATTGCAACTTCTCAGGCTAATTAGTACCGGTCAGCCAGATATACAATGTGTATGTGATAGTAATGCATTTGGGATAAAATAGGCAGAAGGGGACCATTTAAAGCACCCAGGTATATTGCCAGAGAATATAAATAAAATACTAATGACACTAACATATAATCCCTATTTTAGAGCTCATCAGGAGAAAACCTCCTTGCAACCTCACTGCCATCACAGGCTCATTTACTGAGGACCTAATAGAGGGCATTTTCAGTGGCTGCTCCCAGTATATGGAATTCTCTGTCTATAGTTCAGTACTCTGAATTGTGCCTGAAAAAAACAAAACACAATTCATCTATTTTAGGAAGGAAGTTCCCTATAACTAGCCCCAGTCAGCAGTCTGGCTGCACTGCTTTGCATCAGCAGCTCCCACTGAGAGTATTATATTAATCCAGTCACAATGAAGCTAAAGCATATATGATTGTGTAGCTGAGTTAGATCTCACCAGGAATGGGCACAACTTTTAACTGTACAAATTGAAGCCACAGCCTATAGACCTTAGCATCCAGATTACGGATGAAACCAGCTGCAATACAATTATGAGTTTTCAGAGAAAACATAATCCCATCCTGTGCCAGTTTACTCCCCATAACCAGGGAATGCTTCTGTATTATCTGGATTAAGATTCAACAAGTTCAGTCTCATTCATTCTATTAGCGAGAATGACAATCGAATGGTAATAGTAGTTCAAGAATGGAGATAGATTTCTCAGATGCACAGCTGAAGTTCACTTTCATCAGCATATGGGTGACATTGAACTTCAAAGCTTGGGACAGCCTCTCCCAGTAGTTTCAAGCATATGTTAAATGCCTTGGGGACAAGCCTGGGGAATACATACACAGGCTAATACCCAAAGTATCAAGCAGAAGTCCTCCAACACCACCTTTTCAGATCAGCCCTCTAGGAAGGCCCAGAGCCACAGAGGCCCATTCCAAAAGGATGCTATAGTTCAGGCATGTCCAAACTTTGGCCCTCCAGATGTTTTGGGCCACAACTCCCAGAGTCCTTTGCCATTGGAAATACAGGCTTGGAATTCTGGGAGTTGTAGTCCAAAACATCAGGAGGGCCGAAGTTTGGTCATGCCTGCTGTAGTTGATTAAAAGCACCACAAGGCCTAGCAGAACAGACAGGGAGATAGTCTCTACTCCAGTTCACCGCAGTTCATCTACCAAGGTTATGAAAATGGTTTCCACTCCATACTCAAGCCTGAAAGCAAGTAATTAACTTCCTCCAGGAATCTCTGGGATTGGGGAGGCATGACACAATCAACACAGAACACACAGAGACTGGGAGGTAGGTATCTAGCAAGGTGGGTCCAAGAAGCCATTTTTCCAACAAAGATCTTAGGGCTGCTACTTTTAGGCATCATGCCTTCTTGAAGGGAAAAATTCACTGCTTCCTTTACCCTCTAAACCAGATATCCTCTGGCTGAATGTATGAGCATGGGTCTAGCATGATAATAGCAGCCGTCGCCTCTTCTAGGATCCTGTCTGTCAGTGACAGCATCCCAGCTGGAGTTAGTTCAAGCCATTTTATCCCCAAAGTGCTGTTCTATTTCTCCCTAATATAAATCTTTTCTATAAATCCTGCTGTATTGTTTCATTGCTGTTGGAGTTCAAACAAAATTGAAGGAGGCAATGAGACTCACAGCAGAATTTAGATTGGCAGTTCAGCTTTTGAACCACCCCTTCCCCAGTAGTCATGAATCATGTTGATTGGGGCATTTTAGAAAGCAAAGTCCAAGAAAATAATTTTGCCAATTTCTGCTTTCTAAGTACTTCGATCTCTTATACACATTTACTGAGGCATAAGACCTATCTAGCTTAGTAGGACATACATCTCCTTAAACTGTTGAAAGAGCCATACCAATACAAATACTTGCCGAATTAATTCTTAGAAAAGGATACAAGCATTTTCTTTTGTTTGAAACCTATTTCTAGAAATTTATGTATCATACCAACTATAAGCTCAGAAGGACACCAATCATTATGTCCTACCTGGTGCTACAGCAGGAAAGATACATAACATCGAAGCACTAGGATGTTTGCTTTTTTAATTACAATTTCCATAAATCCTTCAGCTACCATTTGTTCTAAATTGCTTCCTATGCACTGTTTGCAGGCATCTTTGCAAATACATTTCAGCTTTCTAAAAAACATAAGCAGCTAAGTTTGCATTCAGCCACAAAATGTGCACATGAAATCAGAGAAAATGAGCATTTATTTCATATATGTATGAGAATCTGTCAACTGGAGGACATGTAACCACACAGAAAATCTCCTGTCTTGCAAAACAATCAGCCAGAACAGTGACTGCATATGGTTTGCTTTATGTTTCTGGTTCCATAAGGGTTAGAGACATTGTTTTCAGTGAATGCTTAGAATCTGGCACAGCTGATGGGCATGCTTGGGCAGCATGTCTGAAATGTGGGTCAAAATTCAGCCAAATATGCAACACATCAATCCTAATTTTGTCTCATGTCCATCCCACATAATATTTACTTAGACCCTTTTCACACGACCCCTAAGATCCGCTGGCCACTTAAATTCAGACCAGAGATCTTGGTGGTTTGTCGCTGTTATCGTGTTCCCACCCCCTCCGGACTCCTGTATGCTGTCTGCGTGAGGGGAGGGAGAAAAAAAGGAAGAAAAGAATGCCGTTCTGCCGTCTTGCTCTGCTCCCGGCAGCGTTCAGATCTCTTAAAGGGGCATGGGGGGGCAAAACAACAACAAACAGAAGCGAGGAGAGACTGACACTCACTACGTTACATCCGCATCAGGAATTTTTCACCCCCAGAGAGCAGGTACTTGAAAAGTGTGCTGGGATGCGCTTAGGTGGACGTGGTCGCACTTAATTTTTTGTAAACTCCGGAGCTGGTGGGGAAACAATTTTAAGCTCCGGATCTGGGAGCCATTTGCTGAGGATTTTAGGGGTCGTGTGAAAAGGCCCTTAATCAACTTCTACATCATGTCCCAGTTTCAACAACACCTAAAAGATAGGAGTTGGAAGGTTAGGCTACAGCAACTGGCAAATGCGTCTCTTGTCCAAACTGTGTACACATCTGTTTTGTAAACATTGTGATCTCTCTGGATCAAAGACTGGTCATACTTTATAAAGGGGGGCAAAAACATCTGGTTCAGAGTTGAATGTTGTTCTGTGCTTCCTTGACATGTGCAGTGAATGCGATGAGTTCAAGAAGACTTTTCTTCTTATAGAGGACTAATCTCCTGTTCCTCCTGGACTAGCAAAACTATGCCTGGGCTATACTACGTCAGGCTGCAGGTAAGCAGAACTAGCCCATGCAAGTTGAGGGATTCTGGAGGCTGTACGCTTAAAAAAATAGTACAGTGTATCCAAATAGAGAGAGAGGCCTACATGAATGAATGGCTCTTTGTTAACCCAAAACCAACAAACATTACTGGAAAATGTAGTTCCTAGAAATGGGGGTCCTTAGGGGTGTCTCTGCCTAAGAACTCTCAAGTGCCAAAGAAAAACAGGCTGAAGTTTAGGAGAGAAACCGCTACTGTTTCAAAGCATTAGAATACGGACAGAAATTAATAGTGCAGGTCTATCCACCAAGCGTTCATAGTGGCTGGCTGCTATTATTCTCAAATAAATGAGACGTAAATACTTTTAAATAATGGGGGAAACTTACCAGTATGCAAGAGATGGGTGCTCCTTAAGTGCTTGGGTTGGAAGAGCTGGAAGTTTCTTTAAATCAGTCCTTACAACATCATTACTAAAAGAGAGAGAGAGAAAGAGAATCCAAATAGGAGAATAAATCCAGAAGAAAATTTCATTAACCATGAAAGTTTGCTAGAGCTTGACTGAAGAGTCAGGCTTAAACATCTGTTCTCCCTTGATGAAATGCTGTGGGGCAGCTCCCCTCCTGCTTCTCTTTATTTATTTTGCATTAGGGAGCATAGTAACCTTTCCAGTACTGTATAGTACCAAAATTGGAGCAAAGCTATCACAGATGTCTAGGTTTCTTTCATCCTCTGTTTCATAATAGTAGCTCTGGAGATAAAAAACACAGCAGTGTCTTTTCAGGCAGAGAGAGATCCTGTTGGGAAATCTGCATGATGTAGGAATCAAGGGGCAAGGGAAGACGCATAAGGAATTCTCTTAGCTACTTCCAAAGTGCCAGAGAACGTAGACAATTAGACCTCAGCCTGGTATTCCTGTATTAACAAGCCTCCTTTCCTTTGCCTCCGGGGCTTGCTGGAAGTGGGGGTGGCAGGGTGGGAATTACTTTTTGTGAGGAAAACACTAGGGGAAATGTGAGCCGTAATGCTACAGAGGGAAGAGCAGTCTGCAAAGGTTCACAAAAGCAGAATTAATAAGTTGAAGTCCTGGAATAGTAGAGCAACACTGCAGAGGGAACGGGTAGCGTGGCTTGCTTACATTTTGCCTCGTCCTCTACCTTAGCTGATTTCAATCATGGCATTTCCATCAACTGACTGATTAAATGATCTCTTAAATCACTGTATGACTGTAAACTTTGTAGAAGGTCGTGAATGGTAGTTACTGTTTTAAATATGCCACCTACAACTTTTGAATGCATGTATTTTAAAAAATCTGCAGCTTATTATGAAGGTATTTTAAATTGGTCGAAATAATTGTTTGATCAAGTTCCCCCCAGCCCTAGCTTGGATTCTTTCCAGTTTGTTTTTCAGGGGGCTGCACAAACACTCTATGACAGCATGGGGAAATCCAAACGTATAAATAACTCTGAAAAGCACCGAAAATCCTTAAACGGTCAGAAAACAACATAGTACACTTGTCAGCTATGATGATACATGCTTGCTTTAAAGATGAACAATAGGCAAACAAACAACACATGGTAGCCCCAAATTCAACAGCTAATCTAAATTTGAACAAACCTGTACATCCCATTTGAACAAACAAACGGAATGTATATAAGGACCTGGGTTATCATTAAACAATTGATTCTGTAGGTATACTCTAGCTGGAACTAATAACTGGATTTAAGCCATAGAGTTTAACCAGTAATATTTTTAATGATTTTCAGTCTGCTATATACTGGTATATAGAGAGGAAGTCTCTTTATATGAAAATTGTGCCAGAAAAATGACTCCGAGCATGATGATTGAAACTGAGTAAGTTCTTGGAACAAGTAAAAAAACCACATTTCACACAAAATTGACAATTGCAGTTTTGGTACAGAGGGGGGAGAAAAGTGGATTTTATTTGTATAAAACAATTGAGTGCTGTGAAAGCAGCACAGTCTTAAACAGAAGCCATGTTTTTAGAAAACATGCATAGTCTGCTACAAATTAAAAATAGATGCATATCAATTTTAAGAAGTAAAAATTCTAGAACAACACCTAGTGTTCATCACTGCTTGAACCATTGATTGCCCTATGGCTAAAACATACAATTAAAATAATATCATAATTTACGTAACTGTTCTTGCTGAGACAAGCAAGTTTCCCTTTGCCTATGATGGATGACATTTTTGCTTTATTATACTTTTGAAAAAGGTGGGAATGCCAAATGTCAACGTTATAAAAGGCAGCTAAATCTTTCTTTGCCTCTCTGATAGGGGAACTTTTCCTGAGTCAGTTGTCACTATTACAGGCCCAAATCCAACTGGGGATTACCTGGGAATGAGGGGGCAGGGTTTTCTAAGAATACAGGTTTCAAGTCAAAGCGACAACTGTCATACATACGTTTAGCAAATCTCCATATAATAACACTCTTTTTGAAGTCTCACGTCAGAACCTTTGCTGAACCTCTAGCAGCAGAATAAAATTCACCATTTTTAGATCCCAGTTTCAGAAGACAGTTTTTATACATCGTGAAGCCAAACCTGCATTGTCCAAACTAGAAGTTCCTGCTTGTGATGGAATTAAAATATTGGAAGGCTGAAGCTTATAACTTGAGAGTGGCTGAAACACTTTTCTTAAGGGTCAAAATAGTACACAACTAGACATATTTTCCAACTGTGTTGCTTCCTCAGAGTGCTGCCCAGTGGAGCTGTTTTGAATAGTCCAGGACCTTCTTCAACCGGGAGATACAGTGGAGGTCCTGGACCAATCATCAGCCCACTGTGATGAGTCTACTGTTCACCTTCAGGGAAAAATCACTCAGATTTGCAGTGAATCGGACTCCACCCTTGGTGCAGAATCAGGGGATGTGTCCAGTGTGCCGTGCTTAGGTCCAGTGTTATTGGATGAGTTTTAATTGTTGAGACCCGAGGATGTGGACAGGGTGCTTGGATCTGTCCATCCTACCACCATGCCTCTCAATCCTTGCCATTCTTGGCTAATTGAAATAGCTGTCAGGGGAGTTTGTACCTGGGTCCAGGAGACCATGAATGACTCCTTGAGAGAGGGAGTGATCTCTGCTGCCTTGAAAGAGGCCGTAATTAGACCACTCCTCAAAGGAGCTAACCTGGACCCAGGGCTAGTGGTTAACTACTGACCAGTAGCAAATCTCCCTTATTTGGGCAAGGTATTGGAGAGGGTGGTGGCCGGACAACTCCAGGTGCTACTGGATGAAATGGATATTCTGGATCCATTTCAATCGGGTTTCAGGATGGTTACGGAGACTGCCTTGGTCGCCCTGTATGATGATGATCTTTGCCAGGAGAGAGACAGGGGGAATGTGACCATGTTGATACTTCTTGACCTCTCAGGGACTTTCAACAACATCTAACATGGTGTCCTTCTGGATAGGCTAGCCAGATTGGGAGTTGGAGGCACTGCTTCACAGTGGTTCTACTCCTTCCTGGCTGACCATGTCCAGAACGTGATGCTGGGGGACAGTTGCTCTGCCCCATGACCTTTACATCATGGGGTTCCACAGGGCTCAATACTATCTCCCATGCTGCTTGACATCCACATGGAACAGCTGGGAGAGTTCATCAGTAGGTTTGGGCTGAGGAGTCAGCAATATGCTGATGATACTTAGCTCTGCCTCTCATTTTCCACCAATCCAGATGAGGCAGTTTCTGTGCTGACCTCGTGTCTGGACCAGATAATGGACTGGATGAGGGTTAATAAATTAAAACTCAATCCAGAGAAGATGGAAGTGCTGTTAGAGGGTGCTTTTCCAGACAGGTTAGAGGGCCGTCTCCCTATCCTGGATTGGGTTGCACTCCCCCAAGGGACAGGATCTGCAGCTTGGGGGTGCTCCTGGACCCTGGTCTCTGGAAGCCCAGGTGGACTTGGTGGCCAGGGGTGCCTTTCTTCAGCTGCGAAAAATATATCAGCTGCACCTCTACCTGGATGAACAGAGCCTGATAACAGTTATGAATGCACTGGTAACACCCCGTATTGATTACTGCAATGCACTTTATATGTGGCAGCTTGTGCAGTCCAGTGATTGCAACTCGTTCAGAATTGTGTGGCGTGGCTGGTTAGTGAAAGGACTGCCAGGAATCACACCACGCCGATTCGGTACAACCTGCATTGTTTATCAGTTGCTGCCCGAACCCAATTCATAGTGCTTGTTTTGACATATAAAGCCTTAAATGGCGTAGGAACCAGATACCTTAAGGACTGTCTCCTTCCATATGAACCTACCCGGTAATTAAGATCCAGCCAGGGGACCCTCCTGAAAGAGCCATTCCTCAAGGAGGTGAAAGGGATGGCTTACACGTATAGGGCCTTTTCAGGTATAGGCTATGGAATGCCCTCCTGAGTGAGATCCTCCTGGTGCTGATGTTGATGACATTTTGGCTCCAGACAAAAATCCCCGGTAGCAGGCTCAAGGTTCACTCAGCCTTCCATCCTTCCGAGGTCGGTAAAATGAGTACCCAGCTTGCTGGGGGGGGGGCAATGTGTAGCCTGCACACTGTAATTAAAATTGTAAACCGCCCAGAAACCACTTGTAGTGGTATGGGGCGGTATATAAGCAGAACATTTTGCTTTTTGCTTTTGGTGCTGATGTTGATGACATTTTGGCTCCAGACAAAAATCTACTTGTCCCAGAAGTTTTTTAACTGATATAACATAGATTGTGGGTCCTGATGGCAATTTTTATTGTGTTTTATTTGTATTTAATTGTTTTTATCATTTTAATTATTTATTGGTATTTTAATATTTTAATTGTTTTAATTGCTTTGACTGTGAGCCGCCCAAGACCTTTGTGAAGTGGATGACATATATGTTGTATAATTAATTAATTAATTAATATGTTTCTGTAAAATTCACATATAAAGTATTTGGGGGCTTCAAACATTTTTAACATGGGACAAAATAACAGAATTAATTTACATGAAGCCACTCCTTCCTTCCTCTTATATTACTATGCTTAAAATATTATTGCCAGTAAGTATCTGATATCTGAAGTGACCCAAAGTGTCTGTGAAACTGACACCTTGAAGCTGAAGACTGCCAAGTACAGTGAGGTAGTGCAAGTACTGTAGGTCTGGAAAAATGGTTTCCCTGAATATTCTATCTCCAGTCAAAAATGAAGCCACAATTTCATTCAATATGTAAATGGAATGGCTATATGAATTAATTGCATACAGCTGATACCACATGGTTGGTTTGTTCACAGGTCATTTCAGGCATCACTTGGAAAGTCTGACAAAACTGCCTGGATGAGCAGCAAAACATTTCAGTCTCTCAAGAAAAGAAGTCCAGTTGCCATGACTCAACCTCCAGATTACACAGATAAATTGCTAAGTAGCAAATAACTCATCTGCTTTTTTCCTGTCTATTATCAGCATTCAGTATTCCCTAACGATGCTCTTTTCCTTCTACCTCATTACAGGTCCTGACTCAAATTGCCCATGGATTATTAATAGCTGCTTTTCAAAGAGGACTCCTTTGTGAATGGGGTTTCTATTGCCACACATGATAGATGGTAGTATTTAATCACTGACATACAGTTTAGTATTTGACAGTACTTGACAGCTAACATGAACACACATTGATACAGATTGACAAGTTTTCATGTTTGACACTTGCCAAATTCTAAGGCATAGCATGTGTGATCTTTGAAGGGTATATTTATTTTATTTAGTATTTATAAAGCTCCCCCCCCCTTCAATCCATTTTAGATCAACAAATCTCAGGTTGGAATAAAATCCATAAAATCACATTGAAGGATGCTAATAAAATATGTAAATAATTAAAACATTTTCAAGTAAAAAAAGTTTAAAATGAACATCTCCCCCTTTTTTTTTTAAAAAAAAGAGAAAAGGTTAATGTGTAGACCTAATCCTGATCAAACCCATGGTGTTGGGGAACAGTAGGTTTCCTGCTATACCATCCGTACCTTGCATCTAATAACTTTCCTTCAGCTACTATTCACTCAGTAGAAACACTATAACAGACCTAGACCGCTACCGCACTTCCGCGAGCAGACGCTTCTCATTTTGGATCTTTTTTCTTCCCATGGCCACATGGTTGTTATAGTGGTTCTGCTGTTCGCACTTCCGCGGGTAGCTAGCAATTGTCTTTCCAGTTCTCACTTTATTGAACCACTTTAAAACTTGGCTTTAAAGAACCAAGACAGTGAAATTAAGTGACAACGAGCTGAAACTTTTGCATAACGAAGTTGGTAAATGTCCTGGCATGGTGGTAGGATTCTGTTTTCTGTGTTTTCTGAAAGCAAAAAGTCTAAGATCAGGGGGCAAGGGGGGGGAAAGCGACTTAGTATATCCGCAAATTCAACCAAATTGCTTAAAAGGGAGACGCAGGAAACGATGTAAAAAACCACCACCCCCAGTGGCTATCACAAGAAAATGCATATTATTCAATTCCTGCATATTATTTAATTCCCGAATTCTGAGGTCACAAATACACTGCAATAAATATCTAAATAATGATGATATCAGCTTTTTGTGTGTGTAAAAATCTGGATCCATCCGTAGTATTCATTAAATAATACAACTGCACTCACTGTAAATAGATTGCTGAGTTTGACACTGCCACTGACATATTGCCAGATCAATCTGATCCTAGAACTTTGGATAAGCTTAGGTTGTTTCTGTGCTTTATAAAATAGATGAAGATTAACCTAGGAAAGAAGATGGATGGCCATGTGATCCGTTATCTAAACAATAGTTTCCTAATATGGTGCTGTCGATATGTGCTAATTCTACTTAGAGGGATTTACAGGCCTTAGTGAAAATAACCCTTTATAAACTGTTCACCTTTGTTAAATTTTGTTAAAAATGATGCCAACCTAGAAATGGCATTTTCTGTTCTTGATGACTGCCTCTCCAACGTAGCAATCCCCCATTATTGCTACTTCCACCTTAGCCCCCTTCTGTGGAATACTCATGGAACGCCCACATAGCAAAATAATTAGCCAATTGCATTCCTGAAGTCTTTTAAAAAGCGATCATCCTGTGATTTCAACACCTGATATGTTGCTATTATGTTCTTGAGATTGAAACAGTTACTCTTTTGAACTGCTCTGTTTTCTAGGAAATATATTTTAATAGTCATCCAGCAATTTCTATCATCTCTGTTGTTGTTACTATTAGAGTAACAAAAACTTAGAAGGTTGTCACAAAGTTAGGTGCCTTCAACTCAAGTAAAAAGAACAAATTCTGCCTAGATGCTTCCAATCTCCAAAAACACAATAAAGGTAGAGTTGCCTAGAAGTTGTCTTCATTAACATAACAAACCAGGAAATTAACAGTATAAACCTTGGGATATAGATTGCTGCAGGCAATCACAAACGCCCTGTGTAGTCTGGCCATCTTATACGGTACACATTTAAAAATGTGTTTTAAACCAGAAATATTTCTCTTGTGAAGTTTGCCAAATAAGAACAAAAGGTCCAATTTAACTTAAGAATTTGATCACAAAACAAACAAAAATGTTTATAACCCAATCATGTGCGATTTTTGACCTTGTGATGAAAAAATGAGCAACTTTTTCAATGGACTGATTACTGGTTTTTTAAAAACCAAGAAATAACGTTCAAAACTGACAAAGAAAGGACCCAGAGCAGTCTTCTACCTGAGATGATGTAAACTTGCTCAGGGGAAAACATTTTGAAACCTAAAACAAGGTACATTCTTTGTAAAGAACTATTGAGGGAAGTTACACAATGATACTTTTCTTGACTCCATGGCCTTCAAATAATTACTGTCTGGCTCTGTTTCGAATCAGAAGCAGTCTATTGATAACAAACTGTGGCTCTTCTAAATAGGGCTTTTCTTTTCCTTCTGTTATCATGGGATTATAGAACTAACATTCCTAATCCTATTACTCAGAAACAACATTCCTTCTGAGCTATGCATGTGAGCCTAGGGCTCTGACAGCCACGTGTGCCTGTGAGTGAGAGTTTCCTTCCATTTGCTTCCGGTCTCGGCAGGAACTCCATGTGGCGGATGCAAAATTGCCGTGACATACTCCAGAAAATTAGATGGAACATTACTCAGACTTTTATTTCCTCATAGCCATCATTCTTTCTTAGCAACCTGTTCAGTTTTAAGTGGATGTACCTGAACTACTACTACTACTACTACTACTACTACTACTACTACTACTACTAC
>JAHTLZ010003305.1:5616834-5646986 GCA_023846285.1 Phrynocephalus versicolor
AAAAAAAATTAGATACTCCAAAATTCTAACAAGGCCATTTAGATCTGGGTAGTTTGCCTTGCTTACAAGAATCACAGTAAAAGTGACACATGCTGGCAGCAATCCTTCCATGATGTTACTGCAACCAACCAATATATCTAAATGTTTCTCGTAACCTTTTAGCCAAACAGTATTACTTATGACTAAGCTGATTTCAAAGGGTATGCATTGAGAAATGAAAGCAAGAACAGGCATATGTCTCTTTTGTCACAAACATGTCAGGATTTCACAAGCTGTTTTGAGGTTCTGAAAGTGATGTGTCAGGATATTTTAGCACTTCCTATGGCCAAATGGTGCCTTCATTTGTGTTCTCAAAGTCTGGAGTGTTTAAGAAGTGTTTATGATGGCACTTTTTAAAAAAAGAAGATTACATTTAGCACTGAAAGTACTAAATTTGAAAGCACAGCAATTAAAATCCATCTGGATTAGCTTTATGGAGTTCAGAAACAAAAAAAGGGGAAAGAGGTAAAACCACCATATTTGTGTTTTCAGTGCAACTGTGACTTCTCTGGAGCTAATCCTGCCATTAAGGAAGTTACATCAGGAAGCAGGTCATGGAAGTGGCATGTTTACTAGCTTTCGCCTTGTCAGGGCATCCATCAGTTGCTCAGGAAAACCACTGGTGTTCTGTGTAGCTCTCCAGAGAAGCTGCTTCCTCACTGCCTTGCTCTGGGGGCCCCCAGAACTCAGCACCAGGGGAGGAGGAGCCAGGAAAACTGCCTGTACTAAAGCACTGCTCCCATAACAAAAGCACAGCATCCATAGTCAGGCAGTGCAGAAGCAGCCAGTTTAACAGACCTAGTCTCTGATGGCTGCAGGGACTGCTAATGCAGAAGGGATCTACAACAATCATAGTGTTTTCTATTAGAGATTGCTACAATTCCCATCCTCTTCCTGGGAGTGTATACTAATATTATCCTACTTGTGCTTGTCATCCTCCTTTCCACCTAATACCAATTATCCTATGGGCCCCCTTTCTTCCAGATTGAGCCAGAGGTTACTGTGCAACTAATTTTTTAAAGCTTGCTTACAGCCTAATCAAATGGCAAAGATTCCTCATCAATTACTGGCTAGATTTCCCAAAATGGGCTAGACTGAGTTCAGCAGCTAATCTCTGCTGTCATGTTTGTAATCGATTTCACTAAGCCTTGTGTCTATTTCATTCTTGCAAGTGATTTTAAAAACCAGATCATCAAGAAGAACTAGAAGCTGCTTTGAAGCAAGTGTGCCAGTTCCATGAGTTATAATAAAATGACTCATTTCCTTAGATTTGTTTTTCTTTTGACAGGGTTGGGGAGGCTATTCTATCTCATGAATTTCACAAAGACATGAAGCATTTATATATTATATATAAGCAAACCATTTAATTTAATATATTATTTCAAGCCATTAGTTGCATTTTGGAATAAATGATTAGAAGTCCCAATAACCAATAATAACAGCGCTAGGAGCTATACTCCTAGTCCAGTGGAATTCACAAAGTGCAATCACAAAGAATATCCATGCCAAACTCACCTTGAAAAGTCTCCTTTTGCTTCCTGTAAAGTTGGAAAAAAGGGCAGAAGGAGAAAATGTCGTTAAACGTATTTAAAACTGGAGAAAATATATACTTTTAGACAAGTCTAGAAATATCAGAAAGAAGGTGGGGATTTGGGGGAGGGGGAAGGTAAACATAAACAACTCCTTACTCAAATTCAGGTGTCATTACAGAATTAGATGCACACTTAGTAGTCAAATACTTGGAAGTGTATTGTGGCAATACCACATACAGCTAAATATTGGCCAACTTAACTTTTGGCAGTTTTAAGAAGTACATGTATCAGAATCCCCAAAGACCCAAAGCACCTTACATTTATAAAATACTTAAAGTCTCTGAACAGGTAAACGTGTAACTCATCTCTGATAACTCATCATGAGAATATAATCTTTTGTATCCTTTTAATAGAAACTCAGCAGACAGTCCAGTTAGATGAGTATTCACAGCCGTGGGTCCCCAGATATTTTTGAACTAAAACTCGCAGAAGCCTTTATCACTAGCTGCGCTGGCCAGGATTTCTGGAGTTGTATTTTTATTTATGTGTTTACTATACTTTGCCCAGATGGCCAGATGGCCACTCTGGGTGGCTTACAACAATCAAAATAACAACAAAGTAAATAAGCAACATAATCAAATTATCAAAATCATTATAGTCCAAAAATATCTGGGGAATCCAAGGCTGAGAACCACTGTGCTAGACAGTCCACTGAAAAGGCAAACAGTGGTCTCCTGGTACTCTATTCTGGCGATTATAGGCAAATATTACTCTGTTTGGCAACCAGTACTCTATTTTAAATTTAAGCCTGTTTTTGTTTAATCGAGGAACCTAATAAGAATTATAATGCTGTAAAGGGTTCAAGGATCACTCTGATAAACATTCTTGGCTAACCACTGGTAACAGTGCAGGTTTTGTAAATATTCACTAGCTTTGCCTTATTTAGCAAGTGAGAATGTGTTCAACCAAATATTTAGAAAATTAGAAATAACATGGTTAAGTTAAAATACAGTATTTCTTCCTGAACCCTGTTTATTTGCAAGGACTGGCAAATATCAGACTAATAAAGTTTTTGTAGGCT
Organism: Phrynocephalus versicolor; assembly: GCA_023846285.1. Taxonomy (NCBI): domain Eukaryota; kingdom Metazoa; phylum Chordata; class Lepidosauria; order Squamata; family Agamidae; genus Phrynocephalus; species Phrynocephalus versicolor. The sequence continues at coordinate 5,619,487 of JAHTLZ010003305.1, forward strand.
AGATCACCTATCGTTCAATGGTTACATTTATATTCTACAATTCCCCAATAAGCATAAGGCAATATACATGGTGCTTCTCCTTCTCACATCATATTCACAAGGACCTTATAGGGTAGATTAGGATCAGTGACTGATTGGCCTGAGGACAGCCATTGAATGGCTCAGAGGGAATGAAAATCAGTATCTGCTAAATCCCAGTCAACTCTGTAAACGCTACATTGCACTGGCTTTTTCCTTAACAGACACATTTTCAGTGCAGTACAAAAATGTTCTGCCTTTATAACAGAGGTGTGCCATGATATTCTGATTTCAGCATGGTGCAGAATGGAAGCCTGACATTGTTGTCTTCTATGTATTAGAACAGGCATGTCCAAACTTTGGCCCTCCTGATGTTTTGGACCACAACTCCGACAGTCCTTTGTCATTGACGATCTAAGCTTAGAATTCTGGAAGTTGTGGTCCAAAACACCAGGAGGGCCGAAGTTTGGACATGCCTGTATTAGAAGATTCTGAGTCTGGTCTCACCAGCATAGAAAGCTCTGTTCTTATAGGAGCTGTAGATGCCTTTAACAAATTAGATGCATTGGGGACAGCTCAGTTTCTCGTTCTGTTTTCCTTTGGACACAAAATCCTTCTGTAACATTTGCACTTCCCAAGCAACCACTCAAGGGAGGACACACTGCTTGTTTGAGATGTTTAATGTATGAGGACATTGTGACTTAACTCTCAACAGTCTATCCCCAATCATTATAGCACCTCTGAGTAGTGCTTTACTTTGGGCCAGAAAAAGAAAAGTGTCAGGTTAAATTTTCAAGTGCCAAGGCTCTGGTCTATATGTGTTTTGTGCATCCTGCAAAACAGAGATGAAGAATATGTAATGCTCCACATGTCATAGTGCAATTCCCAAAATTCTGTATCATGCATTACAAAGGGGTGACACTCCGACAATAACTAGTGTGTCATAGGTTTCCTGTCCTAACTAAAACTCAAACTTTAGTTATGAAAGTGCAGTTGCAGTACTATAGAACCTCCCTATGTAAGCTTTCTAGTAGTCCAAACTTATTCCTTGAATATTCTGTCTTGTTCTAAATTTTAAAAAAGAAAAAAGAGGAAGCTCTAGCCACTGCAAATGCAGAAATATGTGCAAAATAATCTGAAACTATTTGGGAGGCAACCAGTAGCTCAGTAGGATATTAGCCTACATCCCAGTCCATTATGTTCTGCCCAGTGAATGTTATCGGTGCAGAAATGGTTACTCAGCAGTTATTGTTCAAGCATATTAGACTGCCAGGAGTGAAAATTCTGGCTATTTCACATAGTGTGTTGTTATCTCTTCAGCATCCTTATGGCTGTGTATAAGCCTGAAAGATGTCCCAGAAGCTTCCTCCCAAGCAGATCTAATTTCACTGCATTCCTTGGATTTTAAAAAACACGCAATCATTTCCATTACTAAAGAACCCAATAATGCTACATTTTCATATCCGCTATATGTGTTTCCAATTATCAGCTAGCTAACGGTAACCAGAACAATCATTTGACTCTTGAATTTACTAAGCAAACCACCCATTGTTGAAATGCATGTACTGCAGCCCTGAACAGTGGAGGCAATAAGCTACTGCAGTTCTGTTGCGCACCACTGATTTGAATTTTTATTTGACAGTAGTCCCAAGCATTCAATAGGTACTCCTTTCAAATATTGCAAAACTATTTTGTATGTTTTATTTTTATATAATGTTCTTTTTCTTTTTCTATGTTTACTTGTTGTATTTTAATTAAAATAAAATATATATTTTAAAAAGGATACTCCTTTCAGAACCAGTAATAACCTTGCTGCTAATTGTCACAATATCCCATTGTCTGTGATGGGTATTCAGTCACATAACAGTAGGTTAATACGACATGACCAAGATGTCTTTTGAATAGAATTTATTTCCTTCTTCTATCTTTTTACAAAGTCATGTAATTTTGGATGTCATACTAAAGTTCGGGTGAAAACGTTTTCCCTTTAAAAGGTATTTTGTGCCTACATCTAATTTATATAAATGGAGCCAGTTAGCTGTGATGTGATCCACTAATTTTAATGGGAACTAAAATCAGTCTACCTTTATCTGAATTGCCAGAAAGGACCGACATTAATACTGCTATTCAGAGGTGCAGAGAAAGACTCCTGCCTGAGACCACACAGAAGCAACACACAGGTTTTATTATTTGGGATGACCGAAATGATGTGTCCGGGATAAACAAAGGACTCGGAACACTAACGACATCCCAAAGATGAACCATTCAAATCACAAGCATAGTTCTGCATGGAAATAGCAACAATTCTGAACTTGACATCTGTTGGCCAAGAGATGAGCCAAGGCACTTTGTCTTCTGCTTCATGTTGAGCAGGTAGAGCAAATTTAGTATTCTGTTCTCCTGACTGCGCAGAACACAGGTACTGTGGCTATTATCAGCTAATGTGATTGGATTATGATGCACAGAACATCATGGGAACAGACTGTAGTAAGCAAACAAACCCTGCTGTTTAGCTAGATTTGGGCCAGAGATATGCATCCCCATTCAGCAGAAATGTACTATTATACTTCAAGCAAACGCCTTTTCACTTCGTCATTTTTCTCCATTATTACTGTTTTGTAAGAATTATGCATCTAGACTAGACCATGCAAATCTGGTGATTAAAAAATTATGTAAGAGCAAATTTGCATAATGCTTCTTTTTTAAAATGCTGTTTGGTATATTATTGTGGGTTTTTACTGTGTTGATATTATCCCTCCTTCCAAGTAAGCAAACTCTTATTCAAATTTCTAAATTGCTAAACTTCAGTGATGCTTTGAAAGGGCATTATTATGAAGCTGACTGTTGCTAACTGACACAATTTTTAAAAATGGGAAAATTCTGTTCCCTTCCCCTCTCCACAGGAGAGTGGAAAGAAAGCTTCCCATTCTTTCACATTGTTAGGTGGCTTTGGCAAAGCATAGACGGTGAGACAGAAAGGAGATAGATGACTGACTGATTGATTTCCCTTTAAAGGGAAAGGGAAGGAAGATCACCCTATTTCAGTGTTGGGGAACCTATGGTACGGGTGCCAAAGGTGGCACTCTGAGCCCTTTCTGTGGGCACCTGACCTCGTCCCTTCACAGCCACCTCAGGTTAGATTGCTGTATTGGCACTTTGCAAATTATTAGTGGGTTTTGAATCGCTGTTTGGGCACTCGGTCTCTAAAAAGTTTGCCATCACTGGTCTAACTCATGCTGGACAGGGCCACCTGAAATATAGTATGATCAATCCTTGCAGGTAGTATCTTCTCAAATGGCATGCCACACCTAAAAATAACCCTATTTAGTGTGATCTAGAATGAACCAGGCCAGGATGATGGAGCTGTCTAGCTGCCCCAGTTTTGATCATTCTCTCTTGTTGACTGTGCCATGATTCCAGATTCGTCATGGGTATCCAGACTCCTGATGGCATTACTCTTAGTTTCCCTGACACTGTCGAACTCCCTTACAACATTAAGACATGCATCCTAGATGAGGAATAAAATACTATTAATGTTACTTCTTTGTGTGTATCTGACCTTACAGAGAGTTTCTATGTGGAATTATACCCCTAGCACAGGGGTGCCCCAAACTTTTTTGTAAGGAGGGCCAAATTTGGTGGCTGAGAATGTGTCAGTGGCCGGTTGCTCCCCGACCCTGCCACCCTACTCAAAGCCCCACCCACTGACCCCTTGCAACCCCACCCACAGGAAGGAAGGTGGGGACCAAAGGAGGGAGGGAGGTAGAAACCAAGAAAGGAAGGAAGGAAGGAAGCTCCTTGGCGGTGGCCTGCCCACCCCCACACATTCCCCTGCTGTGCCAGTGGCGGCAGACCACCCAGCCACCCAAGCTTCCCAGCGGTGCTGGTGGCGCAGTGTGCCCAACTTCACAATGTTCCCGGCTATGCCGGTGGCGGCGGCCCACCTGTGCGCCGCCCTGCGCAGGCACGCCTAGCTTCACAAGGTTCCCAGTGATGCCGGTGGCCATGCGCCACCCCCGCTCACGTGCCCAGCCCCACAAACTTCCCGGTGGTGCTGGTGGCCTGCCCCCTCGCCCGCCCACCCAGCCCCACAATCTTCTGCTCACTGGCCTGCCGGCCTGCCCAGCCCCTCAAGCTTTCCAGCGGTGTCAGTGTTGGCAGGAGATTTGTTTTTTTAAAAAAGGGGGCGAGGGAGGGGGAGGGAGGGGCGGGCCAGCCAACCGTGGGCCACTCAGAATGGCCTGACGGGCCGGATTTGGCCCCCGGGCCGGACTTTGGGCAGGCCTGCCCTAGCATTTAATTTCTTGCTTGCAGACAAAAGCCTCCTTGTCACATGTGCCTGCACCTTCTGTGCACTACTGCTTAAAAAGAAAAGACAAACTTTGTTTAGAGTGTCTCTTTAATTGACAGGTGTTTTTTCCCTCCTGCCTCTTTCTGACAACCCCCTGCACCTCGCTTTTGAAGCAGAGTCACACTATGAAGAATTTTTTTTTCTAGAGGCTTATCTACTTCAACTGTAAGTAAATGTAATTGATTGCTAAAGCTCAGAGGAAATGTTTCTGGATATCTGCAGTAGAATTTACAATTGTGTTTAATTCCAGTTAATTGACAATCAATTAACTGGGGCTACAATGGAAGGGAAACAACAACTACTGTATAACACCCTTGGGGCTGGCGTTCTCCATTTCTACTAATTATATCATGGGCTGGTTCCCAGCTCTGTATGGCAAAATACAAATCCATGAAAGCTGACATGCTATCAATCTTGATTTTTTAACATAATTTTTAACAGTTGCTATAGATTGCAACCGTCTTTATCTCATGGGGGCTACTCTCACACAGAGCCACTGACACAAGTTTATTTAAAATGCCAGGAAATTGTAAATTGCAAACAAACTGTACCCATCTTCAATTAGTAGGACTGACCAAATAAGTGGCAAAGTTTATGATAACAAGGACTGTGTAAGAGCCACTGTTCCATTCCTCTCCCCCATCCCCGAAAGAAAATCCCTGTTCTCTTCCCTGAAAAACAATGCACTTGGTCTTTCATGCTGCTTTTTGTGATATTCTCCTTATTGTGTGAACTCAGGATGCTCTTTCTACCTAACACTGCCAACTGCTGAAATTGGTGGTTGTTGCATATATAAGTTAGTCTTCGTTCACAATGGACCCCTTAGCCATATTCTGTTTTGGCCTTTTCTTATGCTTTCACACTTGCCTGCCACTGTTACCACAATATTATTCCCTTTCCTCTTCTACCAGCTGAAAAATTTAACCCACATGTGCTGGAGCTAGGTGCTTAACAGTATTTCGGATACATAATGCACAATAAGAAATACCATCTGCTGCAAGTAGATGGGAAGCGTGGCCCAGGGTGCAGAAGAACATTCTGGCTTAAGAACGTAAGCCAATGGTCCCCCGTGAACACAGCTGCTCTGTTTAGTATAGCTTAGATAGAAACCAGTTCAGGCTACTGATCGCCAATGTTCTACGAGGACATGGCACTTGAAGAAGAACACCAAGGAGATCTGCACCAATGAAATCTGATTTTACACTTAAGTTTGCAAAGGAGAGACAATTAATTTGGGGAAAGGATTAAACCTTTTATTCTCTGGATACTGTTGTCCCAATTCAAATCAGACCACCTGTTTTCCTTTAAGTAAAGAAACTCCCCAACTAAGCTGCTTACTATACATAGGTGGCACATAGTTTGATTAAGGGGCTTGATTAAGATTCCCTGGCCAGAGATGGCAGCAAACAAAGGATATTCTCCTTTAAAGATATTGTATATCCTGCATCAAAAGCAATGGTTTCTAATTCATACTTGATGTGGCCATGCTGAATTGCTTGACAAAACTGTGCTATTCTCAGAACTATACTTCCAGAATGAGTAAATATATCCATTGAAATAAATAAGTAAAACATTAACAGCAAAGAAAGCAACTCTGGGCGCTTTTACACGACCCCTAAGATCCGCTGGCAACTTCAATTTGGACCAGAGATCTTGGGGGTTTGCTCCTCTTCCTGTGTTCCCACCCCTCCGCACTCCCTTGCTCCTGTCTGCGTGAGGGGAGGGAGAAAAAAAAGGGAGAAAAGAAGGCAGGTTCACCTCCACTCTGCTGTCGGGAGCTGCCCTGGGAAGTATTCCAGTCTCTTAAAGGGGCGGGGGGCAAAAAAACCCAAACAGAAGGCAGGAGAGCCCGGCACTCACTGCCTTGCAATCCACATCAGAAATTTTTCACCATCGGAGACCAGGTACTTGGAAAATGCGCTGGGATGCGCTTAGGTGGGTGTGGTCATACTTAATTTTTTTTAATAGTCCGGAGCTGGTAGGAAAAAAATTTTAAGCTCCGCATCTGGGAGCCCTTTGCCTCGGATTTTAGGGGTCGTGTAAAAGCGCCCTCTGCTTTCCCTTTTCCCATATAATAAGGGTCCTGTGCACTGTGATTTTCATTCTCTGACTGTTCTCACATATCTCTCCAGTGTCTATGTGCAAACATGTTCAAATGCCTTGTCAGAAGGCAGACAACCAGCTCCCAGACAGACTGGTCAATGAACCTCACAGTAAACACTACAAGTCTGAGATGCCACAAATGGCACAGAATTGCATTAGCAAGGATGTGTGCATATATGAGCCACACTGCAAGAATCTGCTCTGAAGCCTGGATTAAAAAGAAAACCTCCTTTGAATAGGTGCCTCTTTTTAAATGACATGCTTTGAAACACGAAACAATACATTCAATATCAACTTACTTGTAATATGTATGAAGCCAATTCAAACACAACTTCACTGTCGACCTCAATAAGCTCCTTATGGAAAGAAACGAAGGGGAGAGAAGTAAAAATTATTTATTTAGTTAAAATGAACATTTGTATTTTACTATTTGATCCTAACAAGGGCTCTTGAGGAGGCTTATAATAAAAAAGAAAATTATTAATGTATTTCAGTTCTTCTAAGAAGTTGGATATCCAGCATTACACAACTGAACATCCCACACTCAGTCTAGATTCACAGTTAAAGACTTGCTTCACTGTACCTTAAGAAAGATGATATTGGTCTGCTATGTTATTTTTACTCGCACGGGCATGTAACACACACACTTACAGGTGAAACTCAAAAAATGAACATTTGCATGATATTCTAATTTTTTGAGTTTCACCTGTAGTTCATTGACACTCCTGGGACTACACTGATTGTATTGTGCTCTTTTGAGGGTTTCTTGCAATTGTCACTTTTCTTTCCAGAAAGTATTCTATTGTAAGTGCACAACACAGAGAAATTTAACAGGAAAGCATTTTCTGGCACGGAAACACCCTGACATACATGACAAAAGAATTTTCTGTTGCATTTCTGCTTCCCAATGTATTATGAAAGTCAAAGGAAGGCTGAGAGAAGAAGAAAAAGTGGCAACCAGTCCCTGATTGACTTTTGCCCACAACATTATTTCACAACCCAAGCGCTGAACCTAAATATGATTGCTCTTACATCCCAGAAGAGGTTATCTGATCTTTGCTAGACTTACATCAGGTAAAATGGCCATCTCAGGTGGCAGAATGAAGCCCTGGAATGATCTGGCCCATGAGGTAAAATTGTCAACGTACTTCTGCACACAGTCATGAAAAGTAAATGGCAGCCATGTAAGACCACCGTTGTGAAACTACTCTTTGTTTCAACTCTGAATTGCACACCGTAGGTCCCCTCATGAGGGGATTTTTCCTCGCCTCGTGTTATTCGGTGAACACTATTTGAATTTTCCACTACAAAGCAACGGAAAGAGCAAAAGATAACTGAGGCCAAGCCACAACATGAAATGGAGACAAAATGCGGCTGTTCTGTAACATAACTAACTTATTTCAAGCAAACACCACAAAAATGTAATGCCAATGTACAAAATTACTGGCCATATACATGGGCCACTGCACAGAACTTAAAATGATTCTATGGTTTTGAATTCATTTCTATGGGTTTCAGTTCAGCTCTCACCACATCTCACAGGAACATGGTTCACAGCTGAAAATATATTTTCCTCCCCAGGAATGCTACTTAGTCTATGTGGAAATGACACAAATCATTTTTCTGGCAGCTAGCAAAACCTTCCATTAAACGAAGATGAGACATAAGCTGAAGTTACTTCAACTTTGGCAGCGCTTTGATGCAAGTTTCACATTTTGCTCAAAATAATTCACCCTGTTATAGGCATTCCTCCAGACAGCTGTTCACATTGAATGAAAGCCTGCCATGATTTAGTACAACCCACCAAGGCCTTATATATAATACACAATATAATACACAAGAACTGAAATCTGGTTGGTTTAGCCCTGTACACGAAAGGCTGATGGCATGATCAGCTGTAGGTTTTGGTTGCCAAGGAAACACTTCCAATCCCATCTGCATCCCATGATCCTCCAGAGGCTCCCCCAGAGGAAATCCCTGGAGAGCCTAGAACATGGAGAGGGAGGGACTAGAAATGTTTAATTTGCAATAAAAGGGCACTGCTGATGACATCATCACTCTGCCTTTGCAGGGCTGAGCCAACAAGATTTTAGCTAACATGCGTTTGTACCAATGTGTGGTACTTTAAAAATGTGCTACATTTTACCTCCTCCCCTCCTCACAACTCACAGACACCAAAGGTCTTCAGCCAAAATGAAAGCAACACATGACTTATAGCAGCTTCTTTAACCCTTCCAGCTGCCAAGAAATTACTCTCCCCCTCCCTGCTCTGCTCCACTCCCCACCCCATATACTCTTTTACTTATCCTGCCTCTTCCTTCCTTGATCTCCAAACTCTGCTCTGGTTGAAAAGTTAATTTTTGGGAACCACCCATCTGACCTTACTGGCTGGGGGATTCTGAGAATTAATTCCCTGTGCCCTGCTCTGGACCAGTCTTCTTCCCTTCTTTCTCTCTTGGTCATTTCTCCCTCCCTTGATTTGCATGCCAGAACTTTTTATTGGGTCTCTTCCCTCATATGCTCCTTCTCTGCTTTTTTAATGACCTTCTGATCTGACCAAAAGACAATTCTTAGACCAGAACAGCAAATGGTAGTCAAAGGCCCTTCTCCCCGTGCTACCCCTGACCAGGAAGTACAGGCAGCCCGTACCAGAGAGTCTATCACCATGGTCTCAACCACGGAATTTGCTAATTCCTTACAACACTGATTACTGTACATGATGACAAATTAAGTAAATTTCCTTTTATTGCACTCTTCAGATGCTTTAGTTGAATATTCTTGTTCCTGTGAACCACATGCAAGTCTGGCCCGTGACATGTTACAACCCCACCAAGAGGAGAATCAGACTTCAGAATGATGAGTTGTGAATGTTACTGGTGATCTTTCTTATTTAAACTACAGTAGGACCCCCGTATCCACTGATTCATTATCCACTGATTCAGTTATCTACGGTTGGCAGAGGGGAAAAAAATTAAATTATTCAGCAGCCACCAAGTAAGCTATTGTCACAATCAGCAGCTGTAAAGCAAGCTATTGCCACAAATATCATTACTGTCACAAACAGCAGCCATAAAGCCAGCTACTGTCTCAAAACAAAAGTCATAAAGCAAGCTACTCTTAGGAAACAGCAGTTTGGGGGTGGGTGGGCAGGCGTTCTCTCTTATCCATGGTTTTCATTATCCACGTGAAGACCTGGAACCAATCCCCAGAGGATACCAGGGTCCTACTGTACTGTGTCTCATTTCATTTATTTGAAAGAAGAATGGCATTAAACACCAAAGATCTAAATTTAGATAAAAGAAATAATAAACACAATCCAAATGAACGACACACCTTATTTCACAATAAATCTGCAGAGTTTGCCCCTGGCAAATATGAAGCAACTGATGTTTCCCAAGTACTGTACTTTTGTAACCTTCTGCAGTTGTATATGAAAATAATGTGCTGCCTCACAACTTCAGTTCCAACCAGACCCAGAAGTGTCTGCAATAAAGATGTTTTCTTCCATTTCCACTTGACCTCCTGTATGCAATGTATTTTGAGGAGGAGAAGGATGGCTGAAGTGTCCAGTTCTATGTCTGTACAAACGAGATGAACGAGGGAAACCCCAAAAAGAGGAGACTAAGAGAGCTATGTCCTCATTATATTGGTAGTCCCTGTGCTGCTGGAAACTAAGTTGCCAGGTCACAACCTGGACATCCTGTTGTCTAAAGGTTGTGCAAGTGGCACCAGGAGAGGAAACACTGGCAGGAAAGAGCTGTGTTTTCCTTTCCCAGGGTAAACAGAGGGGGAAGAATTTCCAGGCTTTGAGATGCAGGCAACCTTAAATACAAAGAAGGTGTTCTACTTCAAGCAGTGGAAGCGCCTTCATTAGAGCAGAAAGGGCTACCCACAGACAAGTCCCTCTTGCCTACCTCTTTACCAGAGGCAAACTGTGAAAGTGAAAGCAAGCATACAGGAACAGCAGCATTTCTAATTTAGGTGCGCAGTGTGTTTTCCTTCTTCTCAGCTTCATTCATTTACATTAAATAAATGCATTTACATCAGGCATATCCAAAATTCAGCCTTCCACATGTTTTGGACTGCAACTCCCACAATCCTTTGTCACTGGCAATCGAAGCTTAGAATTCTGGGAGGTGAGGTCCAAAACACCAGGAGGGCCAAAGTTTGGACATGCCTGATTTACATAAAGTCAGGGGTGAGGAACCTTTGGCCCTCCATATGTTTTGGACCACAACTCCCACAGTCCTTTACTACTGGCAATATAGACATGGAATTCTGGGAGTTGCAGGATGAAACATCTGGAGGGCCAAAGGTCCGTGCCATCCCTGTATTAAGTGAACTCTCTCTCCCCCCCTTCCTCCTCCCTCTCTCTGTGTGTGATGGGGGGGGGAGAGTCCTTGTTTTGCCTATCTCACCAATCACAACGGGAACCAGCTACTGCTGTTAACAGACGTGACAGTTTGTTATCTATTAATTTTATACTGTCTCCCAGGAAGAGGGTATTTTAAGATAGCATATACAGAGCTTACATCTGTGCTTCATCCTTAGACAAAACAAAGTGATTGCATAGTTTAGGGCAGGAGTGTCTAAACTTTGGCCCTCCAGATGTTTTTGGTCCACAACTCCCCAGAATCCCAAGCCTGTATTGTCAATGACAAAGGACTGTGGGAATTGTGGTCCAAAACATCTGGAGGGCTGAAGTTTGGACACCACTGGTTTAGGGAGTAACTGTATATTCTGTGGAGATGCTTAGTTGCTGTTCTTGAACATCCCTCTGGGATCTAAAGGTCTTCTGCAGGTTGAATTTAGAAAAAGGGTGTGCCAGGACTGTCCTGGATATTCTTGGAAGGGAATTCTGGGAGGAGATCTTAGCCATAATAAAAAGTTTACAACAAAAAGAGAGACTTATGGAGTTGGTTAAGTGGTGTTTTAGGTTTTACTGCTCAAAGGAATAATGAATCAAGAAACTTTAAGAATAGCGTAGAAGTCAGGGCCTTTATAATTTAAAGTTACCTCTATCTATATGCTTTATTCTCTGACATTCACGTTGTATAACAAAACCCAAACCATACAATAAAAACATAATGGCTTTATATTCCACAGTGATGCATTAATCTTCATCTTTCAAAACTGGAAATACCACAGCCCCTAAGCTTTTCCCTGGAATGGCTCCCAAAGGTGCTTTCTCTAGAAACCCACACAAAACACTAACCACAGTTGGCCACGTGACCGCCACTGAGCTGAGTTAGCGCCTCTTCCAAAGAAAGGTAGGCGACTGCTGAATCAACCCAAGCAGTTCCTCCTCTCTGCCCACCCTGCTCCATTCATTCAGCAAAGCTTTGTACATGGACAATCACAGCAATGTGTTCACTCAGCCCTGGCTGTGTGCCATCTTCTCTATTGATATACTAATAAAACACTCTTCCCACTCATCGCCTGAGAGATGAAGCTGTCACTTCATTAGCAGCTCTCTGCATCCCTTGGATTACCTCCGCCACCCCCTGCCCCACCTCAAGAGTAGCAAAGAGAGTCCCCCCCCCCAAAAAAGGACTCTAATTTTACCATAAAATAATTCAGGCTGGAGGTTACAAGTTAGCACTTGTTCGTAATTTATTTCATAAACCTAGTAGCCAATTACAAGGGCTTACCTGTGAGATGCACAATGAACTACAGTTACAAAAGAGGATGAACGTGAGAGAAATTTTATTTGCCATGATATACAAATATTCCTTTGTCCCACTGCCAGCGTTTGGCTAAGCAGAATTTCCAAGGTTTTACTGGGGAACCTCTCTGCAAAACTGGTATGCCAGAGACAAATATAGCTTAAGTAATATTAGAAAAGTTCAGAGCTGAAGCTGTGCACTGCACGTACTTTGTGAAGATTCTCAGTCATCCAGGTTAAGTTTATCTAGGATTTGAGTCACAGCAAATGGACTTCTTTTCTTGAGAGATTGAAATGTTTTGCTGCTCAGCCAAACAGCTTCATCAGTCTGAGGAAAGCTAGTTGTGAGTCCTCCATTTTATAGTTCACTTTGACCTCATGTGACCCTGGTCTAAATTTCCCCGTAAGATGAACAATGGCCTAAATAGGATCATTAGGTGGACAATAGTGTCAATAAGCTCATTAGGTGGACAATGACTTAAGGTGCATAAAACTTTCCTCTTTAACCTTCACAATACCCATTAAGTATGGGTCATTAGCTATGGTCTTGTTGGTGGAGGTGTGAAGTATTTTTGATTAGTCTGGGGATTGTTGAAATCACTGCCTGATAAATAGAAGATAAACTGTGCCTGATCCCCCCACCTCTGTTGAGAAAGGGGTTTTCAATACTAACATGAACGGCTTCCCTGACCGTCTCTCAACCCAATCTTCTCTGTCTAATACATCCTCATCTTTGAATGAGTGTCCTTTGTCCTTCAAGTGGGAGATATATCGCTGACTGTCCAAACCTACACTCATTGATAAATTGTTGAAGGTAGTTTGAAATAGGCATCAGATTTCACTAGCGAAAGCCAGCCTGGCTCATACTTTAGATAGTTTAGCTCAAGTCAATGCAAAGGACAAGTAACTGTATCTCAGTTTTATCCTTTGCATTTCTAAAACCCACAAGGCAACTATGGGCGCTTTTACACGACCTCTAAAATCCGGTGGCAACTTAAATTCGGACCAGAGATCGTGGGGGCTCGTCGCTCTTCCTGTGTTTCCACCCCTCCACACTCCATTGTTCCTGTCTGCGTGAGGGGAGGGAGAAAAAAAGGGAGAAAAAAATGCAGGTTCACCTCAAAGCAGCCCCGAGCAGCCCCGTCGTCGTGATTCCTGTCTCTTAAACGGGTGGCGGGGACAAAAAAACAAACAGAAGGCAAGGGAGCCTGGCATTCACAGCTTTACAATGTGCATCAGAAGATTTTTTACATCCTGAAGGCCAGGTACTTGAAAAGTGCGCTGGGATGCGCTTAGGTGGGCGTGGTCGTACTTAATTTTTTTTTTAAGTCCGGAGCTGGTGGGAAAACATTTTTAAGCTCCGGAACTGGGAGCCCTTTGCCTCGGATTTTAGGGGTCGTGTAAAAGCGCCCAATGTGTTCAATATAAACTTCACCTCAGTGATTCCAGATACAGTGGACCCTCGTATAACAAATGGTTTGTATAACATAAAATCTGTACAACATAAAAAATTCCAGAGACAGGGGAAATTTGCTTAAAAGAATCGCCTATGGGGCAAATCCGTACAACATAGAAATGGTTGTGATTAGGGATTACTCCATTTTCAATGCATTCCTATGGGAAATTTGTATAAAGGAAAATTGCTTAACAGAATTTCATTTGGAATGAATTAATTCCTGTATACAAGGTACCACTGTAGTTTAAGGTAGTGTTACTACTACAATTGACTAGCATGACAGGAGCTGTTATGACTAAATGGCAGATTATAAGGCTGCTATTGCCAATGCTGTTTCTTTTGCAGTTTTCTACTTCATTCACCATGATATTGCAGGATCAGCTAAATGCTGAAATGATAGCATGAAAATTTTAGTGAACAGGATTACTAAACTCAAAGCCAGTTGCAAAAAAGTTTAAACTGAACAAAGTTTTGTCACTTCGGCAGGCTTAAACATCATGTAAAATTGTCCTGAAAGCCAAGTCTCAGGAAACTTGGGTGAATAATAATACTTATAATGACAGCAGCAAATACTACTTAAAATTTGCTGTTTTGTTGTTATATGCTGTCAAATTGCTCTCAATTTATGGTGGCCTTATGAATTAATAGCCCATCTTAGGTCTTGAAAATTCAAGGGTTTTGTATTTTTTTTTACTGAATCTATTTCTTCTTTGGTCTTCTTCGTTTCCTCCTGGCATTTAACTTTTTTAGCATTTTAGTCTTTTCCAGTGAGTCTTGCCTTCTCATTATTTGCCCAAAGTACAATTGCTTCAGTCAATTTTTCTTCTAGAGACAGTTCAAGCTTGATTTGTTCTAGAACCCATTTACTTGTTTTTTTCTGGAGGTCCATTGTATAACACTCTCCTATTTTGAATAAACAGATTTTTTTCCTATTAATGTCCTTCACTATCCAACTTTCACATCTACCCATAGTAATTGGGAATAACATAATATGGATCATCTTTTAAATGCCAATTAAAAATCTGGCTGTTCAAACATGCCTTCCCCGGTCTCTGATTCTTTTTTCTACACTCTTTATCTGCATTTATCTTCTTGCATTAACACAGCCTCTGCCTTTATTTCTGTAATGTGTAGTTAAGATTGTTTAATGCAGGGGTGTCCAAACTTTGGCCCTCCAGATGTTTTGGACCGTAACTCCCAGAATTCCAAGCCTGTATTGCCAATGACAAAGGACTGTGGAAGTTGTGATCCAAAACCTTTTTTTAGTATTATAATGTTCTTTTTTTACATTTGTGTTTATAATTGTTCATCTGTTCTTGATCAATTATTTATTCTGTCTGTATGCTGCCCAGAGTAGCTACTTGCAGTATAAAAGCTTAATAAATAAATAAAGAAGTAATCTTGATTTCAGGGTGCAATTAAGCAGTAAGGAAGCATTACATCTGATTCCAACTGTAATAGTCACTTAATTGGGAGCAAACTCTCTCAAAGCTAACCTTCCATCTGTCAGGGAACTACTCAGTCTAGTCCAACCTCAAACAAAGAGTAGACCTACCACTGGACCAGAAATGTGGACTGGGGCAAGGCTGAAGAGATTTATTTATTTATTTATTTATTGTTGGATTTATACCCTGTCCATCTTCCCAAGGGAACTCTGGGCAGCTTCCAGCAATCTGACCGGTGCAGCAATGGTCAGGGTACAATACAAGATGCAATAAACGGTGTCAATACACAATACAATACGACAGACAAACAGGAAATTAAAATAAGCACTGCTAGCACCCTTCGCAGGCATAATAGAGGCCTCAATGGCCCAACATCTTTAAAAATAATGGCAATGATGGCAGGTGGCAGGTTTAAAAAAAACTGTGTAAGTTAAGGTTTTAAGAGCTCTACGGAAGGCCAGCAGGGACTCTGCAGAGCGCACATCACTCGGAAGGGTGTTCCACAGCAAGGGGGCCGCCACCAAGAAGGCCCGGTTACGGGTGGTAGTTTTCCGGGCCTCTCTAGGGGTGGTGACCCGGAGTAAGTGCGCTCGCGACTGCTGGACTGGTCGGGCCGAGGTTGATCGTTGGGCGATACGCTCTGCCAGGTAGTCCGGGCCCAAGCCATGGAGGGTTTTATAAACTAAAACTAGTACCTTGAATCTGATCTGGTGCGCAACGGGCAGCCAATGCAAGCGAGCCAGGACTGGGGTGGTGTGGTCGTAGTGCTGTTGTGCTGTCATAATTGCTTCCACTGGACTGTGTAACAAACAGCCCACAATGTGAGCTACTTCCCTGACTGCTCACACCCGTAGTCTCCAGCAACAAGTATTATTACTTGAGGATATTTTCTAGCATCTTTACAACTGTTCTCTTGAGTCTTAGACTTCTGGTTTCTGAGCTGCAGCTTTAATTTAAACGGGCTGAAGCAAGGGACTGTAAATCCTCAACAGTTTCAAATTCTTGTTTGGGATCATTAGTTATTTAATTTTTCCATAGCTATGATTTTTGTCTTCTTAATCTTCACTTGCAATCCTGCTTTTGCATCTCTTCCCCCCCACCCCACCCCCATATAAGGAATAATGTCAAATCACTGCTCCTTCCTACCAGTCATATGGCATCATTTGCATATCTTACATTATTTCTCTTTCATCATACACATTTCACTCCCCCTTCATCTGAATCAAATCAAGATTTTTGTGTGGTATGTTCTGCATATAGATTGAACAAATAGGGCAATATAATACTCCCTTACCTGACATGTTTACCTGTGGGAAACTATCCTGTTTCTCCACATTCTGTTCTGACAATGGCTCTTTGTTCAGAGTCCAGATTACACATCAGGACAATTAAATATCATGGAATACTCATTTCTTTAAGAATGAGCCATAGCCACACAATCTAAGGCTTTTCTTTTAACCCACAAAATCTAAATGAATTTTCTTTTGATTTTTTTTGGTGAATTCTAGTAGCCAACACATATTTGTAAGAAACTTAGAATTTATCTATCACTATAGAATTTTTTAAAAAAATTCAAATATTGCAAAAGTGCTTAAAATGGCTTTGCAACAGAAATCAGTATTATTCTTCCCATGTAATGGGAGACGTGAGTGTGAAAATGGATTGTATGAGACTGGCTTCTAACTTCACACCATTCATCCTGTTAGAACCAGGAACTATACTGTTGCTTTTTAGATACTACTCTTACATGGATTTATTGCTTCCTCTGGGTAGCAAACAGACAATGATTTCTGGTGCTAGAGGGCCTTAACAGTTCAGACAGACAAGTGAGAATGGCCACGTTATTAATTTGCATTGCAGGAGAGGTAATGAATGTAATACAAAACAGCCCATTCAGAAACACCTTGGGAGAAAGGAAATCAGATAGTTCCCACAGTATAGCCATAACACGGAGTAAATTAACCAAGCTCGCCACCCGCCCAACCAAAAGGTGTGCAGGAGAGGGGAAATCTAGAGGACAAAGCCAGCAGTCAAATTAAGCAACACCCCACTTGTAGCTTCGAAATGCAAGGCCGTCTTCTCCCCTGCAAAAATATGTGTATGTGCTGGAATTGCTAGTATAACCAGCAACTATAAATACTGAGCACATGAAATGTAAAAAACTATGGCCCTATATCTAGTAAAATGTATATTTGAGGTAAAGAAAAATGTGTCATTTAATTAGGAATGCCGTTTAGGAAGTCTGGAAGAGACAGACATATCCCCTCTGCTTACATACACATAAACATTCAAGTATTTCTCAGCAATGCTTCTATTTCTGGGCCACTTTTAGCATCAGCACTGACTATTCGTATAGGCCTGAATCCACCACAACACTAACTAGTAGAAAACTAGCAGAGATAATCCACAGTTTAAAAAACAACAACTGTGAACACTTCCTTCCAAAACAATTTTCATGTTCCTTCTTGTGATCCATCAGGACAATCTTTCAATGCTTGATGTGCAAAAGGAATAGCTTCTCACTAGCTTCCTTTCCAGTCTTACCGTTTAGTTTTCCTCAAGGTGACAAACACGTGCCTAAGCAACTTTGCAAACCACCCAGAGTAGCCGTGCAGCTAGATGAAGCGGTATATAAATTTTATTAAATAAATAAATAAATAAATAAATAAATAAATAAATAAATAAATAAATAAATAAATAAATAACCAACCTCCACAGTTTCAGCCTGTGGTGGGATATGTGCATAAATGAGAGCCTTTTCTATTCTATTGAGATAGTAGAGTACTTGTTTATATCTCATTCTATGAGTCTTAAAAGTTCATTTTTAAGACTATTTTGTCCAGAACTGGCCTTGAATCATTACATAAGAACATAAGAATATAAGAACAGCCTTGCTGGAACAGCCCTCAACCCACCCTGTCCAGCATTCTGTCTTACACAGAAGCTCACCATTTGTTTCAGGGTATTCCCAAGCAGCTGTCTTCACCCACTTACAATTCCCTGCAAATGGCACTGAGAGATACCCTGCTTATCTCTCCAACCTGGACATTGTCCTTAGGCATCCATAACGATAGCCATTGATACCCTTGTTCTCCATGAACTTGTCTAATCCTTTCTTAAAGTTGTCAAGGCTGACAGCTGTCACCAGTGATCATCTGGGTGAAAAAGTACTATCTCTTATTTGTTTCAGATATAGCATTCAAAAGTTTACTGAAGGGAATTTCAGATGATGACAAAATCGTGAATGGTTTTAATGGGTATATCACTGGTCTTCCATGAGAAATAAGACATCAACATTAGCTTCCCCCCCCCCAATACCCAATGCTTCCATTGTGAGATTACATGTCCAGCTACCTACTCAGTGGAATCAAGGAATGAAAAACAACAGACAGCATGTCTGAACCAGCCATGCATGTTTTCAGAACTTTCTGCTTATGCTGTTTTCCTTCTTCACAAGAGATCTGTTGCCTTGCCCAGCACAAAGCATCTGTGCATCCTTACCATTCTAGCTGCAATACAAAACCCAGTACAGTATCTAGCTTCAGCCCAGGGAGCAGTTCATCTGTGAACATGTTACACAGTGTTTTAGGTAACCGGCAACAACAGGACAATGACCTTTTCCAAAAGCCCAGAAGGCTAAACAATGCAGGCAGAAACCTTTTAGTTAGCACTGCAAGGTATCTAACAATTCCTGTTCAGGAGGATACAACACACTGTTAACAAACTCATTAAAAGCTCCAAGTAGCTAGCTAGGGATTGTATGGCATCTTCCTCTCCTCTGATTCAGCTCCAAGGGTATCAATTTGGTGAGGAGGAACAGTGTTTGTGCTGAGTTCCACTCCCTTTTTAAAATCTTTTATCTTCCTATCCTCTTTCTTCTAACAGATGCCTTTTCACAAATTCTAGCAATTCCGAGACAATCCTGTAGACTTGTTAAAATCTCTGGCTGCAAGACTGATGCCACTTTAAACAAGCAAGCAAACAAAAATATTCATTGACTTAGGTAACTGTAGGTCACCTAAGGCAGCGATACAGAATTCACATCCCTATTTGCACACACAAATGAAGTCCAGTGTTTGATTTCCACCTGGCAATGCAAAGTGGCTATTATTTTTCTTCCTTGAAAAATGCTACTCCTCAGAATCTTCACTGCCAGAAAGATTTGTTACCATGACTGGTACCTTTGGAAAGATAATGGGAATATTTTTTTGATTTTTGATTTTTGCATTTAACAGCTGGAGGAGAGACATGTGTTCCTCACGAAAAGCTACAGTGAACCAGATCAACAGACGGAGAGAGGGATGAATGGCAGTGTATGTCTACAGACAGGCACGCAGACATCACAAAGTATTAAGCCAAATTCTCAGCACCAACTTCACAAAGGAGAAAGGGAAGGAGAAAGAAAATGAGGGCCTTACCTTGTAAATACAGGATTTTGCATTCAAGAAAAACAGCTCAATAGTAGCATTATCCTTTAGGTAGGATATACTTTCAATGTAGAACCTGGAAATGAAACACAGGAGTCATATAAATGCTAGAAAGAAATTGCAGCCACCAAATAAATACATAATAATATTATTATTAGATAAAAAGTGTGCTTAGTGGAGCCTTCTGGGCTTAGAGAAAGGAATTCTTTTTCTTTCTTGTTTTAGTGATTGTGTCATGACTCTTGGAAAGATTTGTATATCCCTTAAGACCTGATCATTCAGCATGGCCCTATGTGTAAGTCCTGGCCAATATAAAAGAATTAATGTTTGTTTTATTTCACAGGTTGATTTATAGCACCATTAATATTTTAGTCTGGGATGGATTTCTTTTTTCCCATTCCCTGTCCTTGACAATTGTGTTGTTTTGCTTCCTATGAAACAGCTGCGTTCTGGCCTGGGAGTAATTGCTTTGGAAATGGTTTTCGAAAAAATGATGAAAGGGAGAAATGGCCCCTGAATATAGATTTGAAATGAAAATAACTTAAAATGCTTTTACTAGGGTGCTGTGTCTGAGACTTCAATAAAACTGTGGTAATACTGCTGCAAAACCTATTCCAATGGAGTACCTCCTGTGATTCACAGAGAGAGGGTGACTACATTATCATTTATCCCTTGTTTTACTCGGGTGTTGGTGAGGTCAAGTGTTATTCATTTTGCAGTGTCATAAAGCTTAATAGGAGCCAGCTCCTTTCTGTCCAATTTGTACCTTTTTGGTTCAACAGCAGAGCTACTCTTTATTTGGAGCTGGGCTAGATCCCATGTATATGGAAGGATCACTTTAAAGGAGAGATTGCACACAGCAAAGCAACCCTTTCCAACATGGCCCTGGTTCATTGAAATTGTGTCCAGTCACACCCATGGGGTCATAAGACGGAGCAGTGATAAGAGATGTGTCTAGTTTAAAAGGGCATTTCCCATCTGAACTTGCTAGGTAGTTTTAACCAATATAGTATCTTTTCAATGTTCAGCTGAGTTGTGGCATGAAGGAAGGAAGTGGGAATGAGGCAATTTCTGAGTGCATGCATATGTATGCACAAGTATGTGTATTGTACCTATTTTTGTCCTTTGCTCCAATGACTGCTGTGGCCTCTGCCCAACCAATCACAAGGGGCAACGGATATTACTGATCCAGCCTCTTTACCAGCAGAACACAAAGAATTGTCATAGACATTTCTCCCTGGCTCTGCCCACTCTTATTAAGGCACCTGTGTCCCGTGCTAGGTCAAACAGATTTTTTCTTTTGTGATCCCACAGCGAGCAAAAATAGAAGACAGGTGAAGACACCAAGGAAAAGCATAGAACAGAGAAGCTACTAAAGCAGGGGTCTTCAAACTTATTAAATAGGGGGCAGAGAGAACTCCTAGTTCCCTGAGCCCCTTGCCCTCTGATGCCAGCCACAGAGTCTGGTGAAATGTCAGGAAGAAAAACTTCCAGAACACGTCCAAACAGCCCAAAAAACTCACAACAACTATCAGATCCCGGCCATGAAAGCCTTTGAGAATACAAACAGGAGAATTCTCCCAAGATGATGTCAACATTAATATGTGTTTCCAAATACTAAATTAGAATGTTACAACAGTAAAAGCTATGAATCAGACTTACTGTGCTCTGAGTCTTCTGCCACAAACCTCTCATAAAACAATCTGTATTTATATTGGAAATATTTGATTTTGAACTAAACCCAGAATCTCCCACCTAGCCTCGCCAGTGAGATTCTGGTTGTGATCGTGCAAAGCAAACAACCAAACAAGCTCATTAGGTGGACAATGGCCTAGTGTGAAAGTCCCACCTTTACAACCTTCCCAACAACATAAAGTATGAAGTGTTAGCCATGGCCTTGCTGGTAGAGGTGTAAAGTCCCCCCCCCCCCCGGATTGTTGAAATCACTGCCTGATAAGTAGCAGATAAGATGGTGCCTGAGCCCAAAAGGTGTCACTGGGCCTTAAATAGAAATATAAAACTAAGTACCTACATCTGTGAATTCCTAATATTGACTGGAATATGCCACATGCATTCTGTGTAATATTAACTGCAGTACTAGAGAGATAGAAATGTAAGAAAACTATGCATGTTGCCAGTTTCATCTACTGCCTTTTCGTGTTTCTCAGCTTCTGTTGAACACCAGAGGGCAGCATTGCATTTCTTATATCTACAGTAAAAAGTCTTGCTGATTTTCTTAGAAACTTTTTTATTTCTCTCTATTGTGCCCAAAGATTGACAGCCTCAGTTCATCCTTTTTTATTCCAGAGATAATTCAGGCACATTTTTATCCTGGACTACCAAAAAGACTTGTTTGTCTTTTTGGTAGTCCAGGATATCCACAAAGCTGTCCTCTAGTACCATATTTCAAACCAATCAATAATTATTTTTTCCAGTCATCTTTCTTAAGTGTTCAGCTTTTACACTCATACATGGTGATAAGGAAAGACATAAGTGTGGATGATCTTGGCCTTGAAATCTAGTGACATGCCCTTAATAAATAGATTCGCTAGATTTGCCATTATAGATTTGTAGTTGAAAGCATGCATTGACCGTCTTCTGAAATTCTTCGGTGTGCTCCAGTAACTAGTCTGAGTTACACTGAGTTACACTGCATCTGAGTGGGCACCCAGTGGAGGAGGTGGAGCTGAGAACCGCTAAACATCTGCTCAGCTGATAAATGAACTGGTATTGAACTGCCAAAAGGGTAGTTTGTGCCTGTATCTATTCATAATCAGTATCCCAACCCACTCCTGGTCTTATTTTGACAGAGAGACCATGGCTTCTCCATTTCCTTCATCCAATTACGCAGTCGATTTCATTTCTGTATTGGCTATCTAGTGATGTCCATGTGCACAGTTGTCTTTTCAGATGCTCGAAGCATGTATTTGCAATAAAGAGATAGTTGGCTTCACAAATGCAACTCAGTGAGTCACTCTGCCCCTTCATTTCGGTCCCCTAGGCCAAATTTTCCAACAACATTTGGTTCTGGTTTGTTTCCCTACTTTTGTGTTCCAGTCAATCCCTCTAATATTCATCCCCAGTGAATGGGGCTCTCTTCCATATGGGTGTGCATGTCATAGGTATGTACAAAAGCAAGAAACTCTCCTCCACAGATTCTGTCACAACTGGAAAGAAAAAATGGTTCACACGGGGTGCACAGGAGTGGAAACCATCTGGGCGGAGGGTGCCAGAGGCGTGCACAGCCAATCAGCTCAGAGGGAATCTTGGTTCCAGTCATCTAGGACTATAAACATGTGACCAATTTCCTCTCAAATCACTGCATAAAGGCTTTCAGTTTCATCTTCTTAAACATCAGTAGTTGGACCATAGACTTGAATTACTGTATCATTACATGTATATGTTTTCCATGGAGTCAGATTGATATTATTTTATCAGACCTTGCATTGTAGTATGTATCTGCCTGTGCTACAGCTTGTCTTCGTATTAGAACTACTCCCTTTATTCCAATTTTGTCATTTCCAGAGTGGAACATTTTGAAGCTGTTTGATTGAAAATGTTCCATTCCAGTTTATGTTAGTTTAATGCAATGTTTATATGTTCCATTTCTTGCTTAAAATGTCCAGTTTATCTTGATTTATATTTCTCACATTCCATGTTCCAACTGTATGTGTCGTGCAGCATTAGACTTTCCTTTCACTTTTGTGAATGCCAGCCACTAGTCATCCATCCTTTCGTCTTTAATCTAGTTGCATCATTAGCAACTGTGCTATTTATACTTGGCCTTTACTCTTCCCCAGATGCTGACTGTGTTCCATTCTTAGGGTCTCATCTTCCACCACTATCTCTTGTTTCATTTAAGTTTGTTGCATCATAGGGATTTCATAGTAAGGAAAGTTCAGCAGTTATTTACCACCGCCACCACAACAGCAGCACGCCCTTGCACATAGCCCATCTTTTCAACCACTAATCAAAACACCTCCAACAAATTCCAACATATTACAATGTTTCCATGGTATCTGTGTAGCATTTTATGCATATAGAGAGACTTCACAAATCATGCAAACCTTTAACCAATTCTGGTGGCTCTATGGCAGACCATAAAAGCAAGCCAGCAATCAGCAGGAAAGCAGTATTTTGATGGAGAAGGGAGGCCGTGTGTGTGGGTTGAACCACATTGTATTGAGGGGGAGTGTGACACTGAAACAACCCAGGATCTTGGTCACCTAAACCAAATGCAATTGCAAAGGAGACTGTGAATCAAGAAAATGCAACGCCAAATGGTTCCAATTTGGCTTACCAATGAATTCACATTCTTAAAGAGACATGAAATGAGCTGCTAAATCTAACCTGGTATGAGATTTAACATATTTACACCCACCTCTCCCCCTCTTAGAATCATAAGCTCCGGGGAGTATTTGGTATATGTGCCTAGAAACATAACATATACAGTATGATGCCCAGAAGCACAACATTTTCCCTTGAAATGCAAAAAGGACTTCAGCACTAAGACAGGCACAGAATCTAATGCATCTATCAAAGAATTGCTCCCCTAGAATCATATATTTTAAGTATTACCTTAAGTTTAGCTATGCCTCAAGAAATTTCCTAAAGAGGTCTTTCTTCTACTGTTATTAGTCTTGTTGCAGAACGGAGTATTTATTATCATGATAAGTCAGCAATAGCAAAATAACAACCATGAAAACAAGGTGTACAAATATGTGTAGAAAAGTAAATCCAGCCATTCTAGGATAAAATAGAGAGTAAAATAAGCTACATTTGCTAAGCCCATGCCCTGTTCTCAGCACAAAAGTGCTTTGCAATTGAGAGAACAATGGAGGGAATTGTATCCGATGAACAATATGATACATAATATTTGGTCCCTCTACTTGACAGCTCTGCAAGAATGAGAATAATTAATTCCTGTCAGGAATACTGTATTATAAAATTTGCAGTAAAGCTGGACCTGCAAGAAGAGTTCAAGTCACAGGACCTGCAAGAACAGAGAGATCCTTAGTGATGAGCACCTATTAAGCCATCAGTCAGGAAGGACCAAAAGTAGCACATTCCAAGCCAGTGCTTCTCAACCTGTGGGTCCCCAGATATTCCTGGACTGCAACTCCCAGAAATCCTGGCCAGCTCAGCTAGTGATGAAGACTTCGGGGAGTTGCATTCTAGGAACATCTGGGGACCCACAGGTTGAGAACCACTGTTCTAAGCCCATGAAAATAAGGCTACGATCAGACAACTGCAAAGGCATGTGTCTGATCACACCAAAATTGGTTGCTTTAATGGGAGCCTGATAAAACGAGCTGATAAAAGCAAACCAACCATCTGCCTGAATGGCCTCAACCCAGCCCCAGAAAGCAGTAGCCCTTGCAGCTTGCATACAGACCCAGGCTGGGATGGAATGCATTTCACCACACATTATGTGATTATTGGGAAATAGACTGTACCAGCTCACTTCATAAGAGGTCCAAACTGCAATCTATTTCCTCATGGGATCAGAGCCTCACGCTCTGTATTTGCTTTTTCTTAAATGACTGCCTGCAAAATTACCAAATGGTTAAGGGATGCCAAAACAGATAGAAAAATATATATGGTTAGAACAATCCAAATCCTGATGATCAATAGTTATATTACCTTTAGG
The DNA here is from genome assembly GCA_023846285.1 of Phrynocephalus versicolor. Taxonomy (NCBI): domain Eukaryota; kingdom Metazoa; phylum Chordata; class Lepidosauria; order Squamata; family Agamidae; genus Phrynocephalus; species Phrynocephalus versicolor. Next base: position 5,644,602 of record JAHTLZ010003305.1, read on the forward strand.
GAGTTAGGCCCTGATCACACCAGGGAAATATTTCCTAGTTCTACTGATACTTTCCATACCTTTGTTGTACTGAAATGTGGTCACACAGTATATATACCAGGGAGAAACGTCCTATGTATTTTTAATGTTACTGATTCCTTTCCTCTGTGGATGGAAGACTGTTGGGTAGACATGAGAGGAAGAACCGGGAAAGGAGGAGTAGAGAAAGGAGGAAGGCAGTTTTGAAAGATATGGAGAAGGGAGGGGGAAGAACCAATAGAGCCCTTCACAAAAGCAACCCCAATAAGAGATGTTTTGGTATATTTTGGTTAAAAACAACAACTCCAAAACAAAACAAAATAAAACAAAAACCCTTCTAGCGAGAGGGAAATGTTCCATAGTTACACTGCTGGCTGGGAAAATGATTCAGTAATGGCTATGTGTTGTGTGATCAGAAATATATGCAACAATCTAACTGGGGAACATGATCAGGGCTTTAGTTCTTTCATTTATTTCTCCACCATGACACAGAGGTTCTACTGGGGAAAATGGCAGCAATAAAAGTTTGGAATGAGCAAGCTTGAACCAGGAATTTCTATATAAACCGTACCAAATTATGGTGCAGTAAGGAAACCCCACCCCTACAACAACATTTGATCTGTGTAGAACAGGGGTGGTGAACCTTCGGCCCTCCAGATGTTTTGGATGGCAACTCCCAGAATTCTGAGCCTAGATTGCCAACAATAAAGGACCATGGGAGTTGTGGTCCAAAACATCTGAAGGGCTAAGGTTCCCCTGCCCTGGTGGAGGTAGGGCAGAGGAAAGCTCCAGTTGTGTAAGACAAATGTGTTGTGGCATTTGTAGTCCATCTGGAAAAAACCTACCCAGTTGGGGAAGGCAATCTGAGAGCAAGAAAAAGACCCATTTTGAAGGAGCCATTTAACATATGTGCCATGAGGGATCCATGCTGACCATATACAGGCCATTCTTGATCATTCCCACTGTTCACCCCTAAACTAATAATTTAATTAACAAGGTAATGATGTTGATTCAATGAATTCAACAATTTTGGTTTTAAAACTGAACAGCAATAAACTGCATTCCCCCTATTTAAAGGTTAACACTGAGATATTAATTTTCAAACCTAACCTTCCAGACTTTGCACATGACTGCTTCTGGAGGAATTCTTCCAGGGATTCAATCTACCACTTACACCCAGGAGGTACGCTGGGTACTGAATTAGTTGTAGGAGCTGAAGACAGAAGCACCCACAATTGTCATGTGCATTCCCCCATCATTATTCTCCACAAGGATGAATACACTTACACACAGAGACCAAGTGGACTAAAACACAGCCATTGTTCTATCCAAAGCGACCACTGGACAAAGCCCAAATCAGCCTGTGTTTGCTTTCCCACATGTTCTTGCATTCTAATATGTACAATTCCTCAGCAGGGGGAGAAAGGAAAAAAAAGACAGCACATTTGCTGAGCCGTTAAATAAGCAGCAGCTGGAAACAAATACAAAAAGCAGTAAACGCCTCTTCTCTTTCTCCCTTTTGAAGCATGGAACTCTTTATATTGATTTTAACATCTAGCGTGTCAGTCTTCAGAGAGCAAGGAGAGTGGACTCCCTTCTGTGCTCAGTCCTATTCTCATTCTTACTAACAATCACAAGTAACAATGGACAAGTTTGCATTGGTATGGAGACAGTACTCAGAGAGCATACTTGGTCTGCTTTCATCCTGTTCCCAGGAAGGGTGTCCTCTAGGTTTTGTTCAACTGCATATCTGAATACAACCACACCTTTATACAGAAGTACAGTATGTGTATGCTTTCGACAGGAGTGGTTTGTTATTTACCACTGAGCCTTAGGGCTCTTTATTTGACCATAACTAGTATCTTCACTTTCAGCGTCTACTATATATTTTCTTTGCAGCAAGGTCATCCTGGTCACTGTTATCAACATGGTCTAACGAGCTGATAAAAGCAAGGAAATTGAGACATGTTGGGAGATCTCACCATTGTTGACATGGACAAACTGAAGGAAGATCACTTTCCACCATTTAGGAGGAATCTAAGATTTAGCTGGTAAGAGTTCAGTGGGTCCTCCCACCGGGAGTTTGAATCCCTAGGGCAGTGTTGGCGAACCTATGGCACGGGTGCCAAAGGTGGCACTCGGAGCCCTTTCTGTGGGCACCCGACATCACCCCTTCATAGCCACCTGTATTCAGGTTAAATTGCTGCATTGGCACTTGGCGAAAAATTAGTGGGTTTTGAGTTGCAGTTTGGGCACTCCGTCTCTAAAAGGTTCGCCATCACTGCCAGAAGAGCAGCAAGCTGATATATGGTCACCCATTTTTCTTTCTTTCTTTCTTTCTTTCTTTCTTTCTTTCTTTCTTTCTTT
>JAHTLZ010003305.1:5646996-5748101 GCA_023846285.1 Phrynocephalus versicolor
TCTTTCTTTCTTTCTTTCTTTCTTTCTTTCTTTCTTTCTTTCTTTCTGTCTTTCTTTCTTTCTTTCTTTCTTTCTTTCTTTCTTTCTTTCTTTCTTTCTTTCTTTCCTTCCTTCCTTCCTTCCTTCCTTCCTTCCTCTGCCCTACCTATTCTCACATATAATAAAAGTGATCAGCTAGATGCACCACTTACAAGAGAATTAAAGGGATTATATTTTTTCAGGACAGAATGGAGCTATGAGTAGGCATAACATGATATTAGGACTAAATTACATGTTATTTCAAACATATCATTTCAGTTACATACTTATTTCACAAGTCATAAACACCAGTTGCCAGGCAGATTCCTATCAACAACTCCTTTAGCGCAATCTCCATTATGAGAAGGAAAATTCCACAGTTGCCTTTGTAACATATTACCTCAAATCTACCTATCTACTACCTCTCTGAAAAATCAGGAGTCCAATTACAGTATTCAAATCGAATGACTAGCTCAGTGATGGCAAGCCTTTTAGAAACCGAGTGCCTAAACTGCAATTCAAAACCCACTAATTTTTCACAAAGAGACAATACAGCAATTTAACCTGAATATAGGTGGTTGTGAAGGGATAATGTTGGGTGCCCACAGAAAGGGCTCTGAGTGCCACCTTTGGCACCAGTGCCATAGGTTCGCCAACACTGGAGTAGCTCCTCAACTGATGTCAGAAAAGGTGTGTGTAACTAGGCAGACCCACAGTCCAAGATCAGCCTTCTAACTTAATTTTAAATGTGCCTGTGTGTCTTTATAAGTAACTGTATACCTGTGTATTCCTGCACAGAGATGGGAATGAACAGGTCTTTGGTGCTTCAAAACTCCACCCCCTCCAGCAGATTGGTGTTCAGAGGCAGAGCCCAGAGGACGCAAGGCAGAGAAGCCAGGCCACTGCCTCCCAGTGGGTGTCCATCAGAGGAAATTGGAGGAGGGTTGGAAGTGCCAAAGACAAAAAGTGCCAGCTGGCAAACTCTCCAACCCCTCTTCTCATGGTATTCTGAACACCAATTCAAAGCAAAGATTAGGAATTCAGAGTGGGTTCCTATCTCCTGAGGCTTCATATAAGGGAAGCTGGCACCACATATCTCTAAAATTATAGCATTTGGGATGGATGAAAATAGGAAAATGCATGAATGGTGACGTGGAGGCCAGGGGTATCTTCATCTGAGAATTTAAGGCGAGTGAGTGTGAAACCAACCTAGCAATCAACTATTTTAAAAGTCCGAAATGCATTTATATACATTGATTGATTGACAAGGTGTAGAAGAGTTCATTGAATAAAATCCTGTTTCATATAAAAAAAGAATTCCATTTTAATTCTGCTGTGCACAAGGGGAGAAGGCAGCTATAACTGTACCGCTCCATCATGGAACTTGAGCGGTATGGTCCCATGCAGCCCCCTACCTCCTGTTTTTTTCTGGAGGCATGAAATTCAAAAATAAATTAATTGTATTAATTATGCATGCTGAAAACATTTAAGCTCCAGTGTCTCCATTTTTGTCTAGATATGGGACCACACTGTCCAAGTTGCAGTAGGGGATTAATGGAAAAGGCTGTGGCATGTTTCGAAGTAAATTCGTATGAAGTACAGGCAGGACAATGGAAGAAAATTCCTATTGCAGTAACACTGGATTTAGGCCCTTTAACACTACTGTCTTTCACCCAGAGGTATTTCAATTGATTATTCAATGTTTTTGAGGGAGTTATCCTCTCTAACTTCTAAGCCAGTCACAATCTAAGAGCATTCTTTTTCAGGGGAGTTACAGCAGGAATGAATCATTTTTTGCTCAGCACGCATGAAGCGATATTTAAAGATGAGATGCATACACTGCATCAAGAAATATTCTGCTTCAGGCAATAGATAAAGAAGTATCAGATTTTTTTTAAATTAAGCATTTATCCTTACCTACAGTAAGGGAAGTTGGGTGGTTCAGTTGCAAAAGAAGGCTCCTGCCTGAATGTTGGGAAAAATGCTGCCACTCACATTGTTGGTCTAACCCAGCAGCTTTCCATTTGAAAAAATTCAAGAAGAAACCTGGACAAGAGCTGGGAGCATTTGCCATCCCCAGGGGTATACAACTTTCTGGCCAACACATCAGGGCATATCCCTTCCTTCTCCAACAGGGAGTGAAGTCTGTCAGCTACTGTCCTCCCACAAGTGATGTTTTCAAGGTTTCCTTAAATGATGCTTGGTTTGCGCCAGTGCTGGGTTTCTACAGAAACACTCCACAGCTATGAAGCTCTTGGAACAGCCTTTCAGACATGAGGACGACAGACATAAAGCCCAAAAGCCACTCCAAGATCCTTAACGAAGGACATATGGAGAAGAAATATGTGCAAGGTGGTTCTTTGGATACCTAAAGAAGAACATTTAAATGGCGGCCTCCCATACAGTAAAAATGTGTCAAAAAGTTGGTTCAGTGTAAGAGTTCTGTGGCATCAGAGCAAGTTTCTCTTGGCACCAGCTTTCATGGATTGCAGTCCATATCCTCAGATGCATAATGGGACGCGGTCCACAAACGCTTTTGCCAAATGAAACTCGTCAGTCTTTAAGGCAGCCCAATACCTTTTGCTGTTTCTACTGTGACAGATCAACATAGCTACTTCCTGCCAATTAATTAACAACCAAATTAATGCTATTGCCTTTGAGCAGTGCCTTCAGTAACGCTACCACAGATGGGTTATTCCAACCCATGTAAAGGAATCCCTAAGGATAAAAATATGCAAGTTAAACATATAATTTGTATAACCAGGACTTTGTGAAGTGTCTCCTGGATCAACTTCTAGCCACTAGGGAACAATACCCTTTGGATAGCAATATACTTTGAAAGTAGAACTATATGTCTCTTTTACAAGTCAGCACCACCCGGTAAGCAAGTGATCCATTTTCACAAGGTGTGATGTTTGCCCTCCTGTTTAGACAGCTTTAAAAATGGTCAAGACAATGCCATGGGGAAATTTAGCACTGGCAAAATTTTCAGACACAGTAAAACTGTACAGTACTAGGAACATCCTTGAGGAAAGGAGGAACAACTGTTGCCTGCTTGAGAAGTCCCCAGAGGTATTTGACTGGCCATTGTCAGAAACAAAATGCTGCCCTACATATGATAGATGTCTACCTTGTTATGGTGTTAGAAAAGCATTCACTCAGAGTGAGACTAGATTATGATGTATGACCCATTCTGTCCTGCAGTTCAGATGGTTAAGTTCAATGTATGTACTGTGGTCCCCTGCCCTTTCGCGGTTCATATACTGCGGTCCCGCTATATTGTGGGACTGCAGTATATGAAAAAAGCCCCCCCCCCAGGGTAAGGGGGGAAAGCCCTGTTTCAAGCCTCCCATACTTACCCCAGGACTGGAACTGCCCCAAACAGGCCTGTGAGGGCCTTCCTGGGCCTTCTGGAGGTTCCCAAAAGGGCTTCCCTGCGAACCAGAAGTGACTTCCAGATAACTGAAAATCATTTCTGAGGCCTCTGAGAGCCTTTCTAGGCCTGTCGGAGGCCTCAGAAATGATTTCCAGTTTATTGGATGGAAGTCACTTCCGGTTTGCAGGGTGGCTCTTTTGGGGCCTCCAGAAGGCTCTCACAGGCCCGCTCGGGGTAGGGCTAGGCTGGGGGTAAGTACAAGAGCCCCCAGCTAGGCCCCCCCCCGGGCTGACTCAACCTGCATCCACATATTGCGGATTTTCAATTATCATGGGTCAGGTCAGGTACCTAACCCCCGCAATAGGTGGGGGATCACTGTATTTTCCAATGAATACATGATGTGCAACTAACCAGAAATCAGTCTAGCCCTTTTCAGTGTCCATTTGGACCTTTCTAGTTCACTTGCAGGGGCTACTTTTGGGGGGCAGAGGGGGAGAGCCATTGGGATGACACTGTTTCATTTTGATCTCCAGAGTATGTGATCACTGATATTGTTCCAAAATTTAATTGGCTGTGGAGAGGTTCTTGGTGTGTGTGTGTGTGTGTGTGTGTGTGTGTGTGTGTGTGTGTGTGTGTGCCCTTGCTTTCTCCTGTCTCCTCCTGTTATAATATTGTTTTTTAATTCCTCTGCCTCTCCATGGGGCAGAGGAAGTGCTTAATTTCAAAATATTGTGAACTGGCTACACTCTCTTCTTAAGCTGGTTCATGATATTGCACTTTGGTTCAAAGCTGCACTTTGGTTCATTTCCAGCAATCACACACACACTGGAAATGAACCCAAATGGAGCAATTCTACCTGCACCAAAAGAAGTAGAAGCTCCTGAGATGGGCTTTAGACATGGGCTGGTTTGCTCCAGCTATTACAATTACGGAAATAAGTATTCTGTCCCATGATTTTGACCGTTTGCCCTCTGACAAAGAAATGGCCACGCTATAACTTTAATGGTAAGTTTATTGTAACTATTAGAGACAGCATAACATCAAAAAACCCTCAAAAACCCACTGCCCAGAAGTCAGACATGGATTTGCATTGTAGTGAGGGAAATAATTATTCAAGCCCCTATCAGTAGAAGTTGTCTAAGTACTTGGTGGCAAAACCCTTGTTGGCAATCACAGAGTTCAGACATTTCCTGTAGTTGGCCACCAGGTTTGCACTTATCTCAGGAGGGATGTTGTCCCACTCCTCTTTGCAGATCTTCTCCAAGTCAGGAAGGTTTTGAGGCTGATGTTTGACAACTTGAACCTTCAGCTCCCTCCACAGATTTTCTATGGGATTAAGGTCTGGAGACTGGCTGAGCCTCTCCAGGACCTTCATGTGCTTCCTCTTGAGCCACTCCTTTGTTGCCTTGGCTGTGTGTTTTGGGTCATTGTCATGCTGGACTACCCATCCACAACCCACTCTCAAAGTCCTGGCTGGGGGAAGGACATGCTCACCCAAGATCTGACAGAACATGGCCCCATCCCTCATCCTTTCGATGCGGTGAAGCAGAGAAGCAACCCCAAAGCACAATGTGTCCACCTCCATGTTTGATGGTAGGGATGGTGTTCTTGGGCTCACAGGCAGCATTCTTCTTCCTCCACACATACACACAGCGAGTTGAGTTGATGCCAAAAAGCTCAACTTTCATCTCACCTGACCACAACACTTTCACCCAGTTCTTCTCTGGATCATTCAGATGTCCACTGGCAAACTGCAGACAGGCCTTTACATGTTCTAGCTTGAGCACTGCCGGATTTCAGTCCTTCATGGTGTACTGTGTTACCAGTTGTTTTCTTGGTGACTATGATTCCAAATGCCCTGAGATCATTGACAAGTTCAGCCCATGTGGTTCTGGGCTGCTTTGTCACCGTTCCCATGATCACTGCAACTCCATGAGGTGAGATCTTGCATGGAGCCCCAGACTGAGGCAGATTGACAGTTGTTTTGTGTTTCTTCCATTTGTGAATTATTGTGCCCACTGTTGACACCTTCTCACCAAGCTGCTTGGTGATAGTCTTGCAGCCCAGTCCAGCCTTGTGCAGGTCTACAATCTTGTCCCTGACATCCTTCGACAGCTCTTTGGTCTTGGGCATGGTGGTGAGTTTAGAGTCCGCTTGCTTCTATGGGCAGGGGTCTTTTATGCAGGTACTGTAACAAGCTGAGATTAGGAGCACTCCCTTACAGAGGGTGTTCCTCATCTCATCTCATTACCGGCATATAGTGAAAAGACACCTGAGAGCCAGAACTCTTGCTGGTTCATAGGGGCTTGAATAATTATTTCCCTCACTACAATGCAAATCCATATCTGACTTTTGGGCACTGTTTTTTGTTTTTTTGTTCTTATGCTGTCTTTCACAGTTACAATAAACTTATCATTAAAGTTATAGCCTGGTCATTTATTTGTCAGAGGGCAAACAGTCAAAATCAGCAGGTGATAGAATACTTATTTCCTTCACTGTATGATCACTGGAAAAAGAAGCAAACCATACAATTCCTGCATTGGACTGAACTGTGTGACAAATGCCCCTCTGACTTAAGTCTTAATTTAAATATTTCTTTTTTTGCCTCTGTTATTTAAAGAGTTTGAGACTCTTGTTTTCAACTGAAACATACGAAAACAAAAACAAAAAAACCACACACCTTACATATGTCTAAACTAAGTGCTAATGAATAACAGGGAGTCCCTGCTACTCACAGCCCACTCTCAAAGTAACTTTTTGTGTTAGCGTCATTGGGGGGGGGGAGTAACATTCCAGGGGACAAAAAATATCCTTGTTGCGCCTTATTACTTTAAAAAGTGACCACCTATTTTGGAAGCTACTTTATCTTGATTTTACCTTAGAGTTCGTCTCATCTTTTTTCCTTTAATTATATTATTCCCTGTAGGGTTTTAGGGGTGAAAAAGTCTCCCCATTCCAGACTGAGTCTGGAATAAGCAGCTGCCCTAGCAGTGGGCTGCAGCATTATCCCATTCTAGGGTGGGGTGTAAGTGGGCCGGCAAAGATACTTAAGATTCCCATTATTTCCTGCAAGATAGACTCCCTGGATCACAAATTGCACTCCTAAGGCTCATAGCTATACTGTGTACCAGAAGTAAGAAGAAAAATAGAGAAACCTATCATGTTACATTTGAAGACACAACATGATAATATATATATACTTACCTAACACAAAAATACAAAACAACTGGTCCAGACTTTTTGGGGAAGTCATGTTCTAGCACTCTGCGGTCCAACTGAAGCCAGTTCAGATGGCCCCTGACAAGAAAAAAAGAGAAAAAGATGAGTGCCTGACATAGCAATAAAAGATGGTAGGGACAACAGGGAAGTCATACAGACCATTAAACAAAGTCTCTTAGGCGACGGTACAGTATTTGAGGGATATACAGAACACTGCAGTGGAAATGATGAAATCATCTTAGTCTTGAACGTTCAACATACCAAGTTCAACCTGTCAGGGTGACAACTTAAGGGGGTACTATGAAGAGATGGACAGTCAAAGAGATAAGAGCTTTTGTCCTTAATTGTAGCTCCTACCACCCTTGGCTGAGTTTATAATTGAAAGCCTGTCAGGATTTCCATTAAAAGTCATTAGTGCTAGGAGTTTATACAAGGCATGTAATATTTCACTGCAGGCTAAAACATAGCCAAACAAAGTCTCAGACATTTTATTTGCCACCCAGAACGTCTGGAAAAGCCTTGCAAATAGAGGCATCCAAGCTGCCTTTCAAGAGCTTTTGAAAACACAGCTGTTTCTCTCTCTCCCTCTCTTGTGCATGCACACGCACACACACAAACACACTGTGTGAGAAGAGAGAGGGAGGGAGGGGAGAGAGAGAGAGAGAAATGTCTCATGTGCACATGAACAAATATCCACACACAGCTCTAGTTACTACATGCTGTTTCCCCCCATTTCAAGGGGAAAATAGTTTTGTACTATTTCCTCCTATAAAACTGAGGATAGCCAATATGCAGTATTTCTTTCAAAGAATGGTGCAAGTAATATGATAGAAGCAGAACTTTGAATTTAATCACTAGAATCTCCTGCATCCCATGATCCTTCCCTGTGTCTCCCAGCCATCTTGGAAGTTGTAGCCTCCCCCATCACCCTACCACCTACTAACTCTTTCAGATTCTAGTCCAGTGGTTCCTAACCTTGGGTCCCCAGAAGTTATTGGACTGCAACTCCCATAAATCCTGGTCTACACATTTAGTGGTGAAGTCTTCTGGGAATTTTAGTTCATGAACATTTAGGGACACAAGGCTGGGAATCACTGCTTTAGACAGACGCTGCAACAGAGAGGGATCTGATCCCTGCCTATCAAGAGGCATTTAATGGAATTGGAAAACTAAACATCATTGTCTCAAATTGGGGTGGAGAGATGAGTTATGCCACTGTACTATAATCTTCCACATGCAACACTGTGTTCATAGTGCAGCAATCAAGCTCCTTGGCTCCTTTTAAAGGAAGACGGTGGGGTAAAAATGTTTGAAATAAATAAGTAATAAAAGCATGCTGCAATGCAAGAAACACAGCTAACTGCTCCTAGGTGCTTGGTTGTAAAGTTGAGAGATTCTGAGGGTTATAGTCCAAAAAGTAACTTGTCCAGAATCTTGCAGAATTACACATGAGCACCACCTCCCCCCTCTCACTCACTCACTCACACACACACACACACACCCCACATACAGATCCATAACTTTTTTTCCTAACACTCTTTTCTTGAAATCTATGAACATTATTAGTCTTTATAAAAGATCTTACAGCATGAATATCCAATGCTGGTCACATCTGCAGAAACCAATGGCCCCATATTAATAAAAGAAACTATCAAATCACTGGCATGCATGTTGATCTTATTCAGTAGAGCTAATGAATAAAATAAAATAAAATAAAATAAAATAAAATACAAATTTCCAAATAAATTATACCTGCAGAGATTTTCTTTTTAAGTTAAATAAATTCTTTCGCAATCTTTTCGGACTGCCTCCATGCACGTCTCTCACTTTCTTTAAACTCACAATTTCAACTAATGTTGGTCATATTTTTAGTGCTCTTTGATAGCGCTCTCTCTCGCTCTCGCTCTCTCTCTCTGTGTGTGTGTGTGTGTGTGTTTTAAAGCAGGTTAGCTTCAGGTTAGATTAATTTTTCAAATCAAAACTCCACACTATGCTAATACAAGTTAATTGGAAGAGTTTCCATGTTATGACAATATGTTTTTCTTGACTGAAAAGCACCCTGTATGAATGCCTATAACCAGTGTGTCTTGACCAGCCTGATTGTTATCATTTCAGGAGTTGCTGCGACAGTAGCCAAAATCTAGATGATTATTTCTCTTCTCCATATTTTTCCTCTAGCTTTCTGCTCTTCACGTTCAGTCTGTCTTATAGAAGGCCTGAAGGCACTTTGTTATTTACTATGAGAGATTCACTCAAATGCTGCTTGCTAGCTGCCCCAGCCAGGAGTGCAAGCTATGCAATGATGCAAGTCCGATCATTACATCCAATCAGCAACTACAGAAAGAAGCTGAATTCTCTCGTTTTTCATGCTCCTTCTTTTGGGAGAACCATGGTGGACTCCTGCTGCTTCCTCTAACCATAGGAAAGAGGGAGTCTTCACTGGGAGAAGATGAATACTCCCATGATCCGTACCCCTCTGTAGGCCAGATGACATCAAGAGGCAGTAATATCAACAATTTCATGTCATGTGATATATAAATGAACATTCATTTATTTTACTTGTTTCTTTCCTGCTTACCAATCTAAAAGAGCTTAGTTTATTTCTATAAAATATCCATGCCAAATAACACATTATACAAATGATACAACAACAAAAACACCAAAAGAATCAAGCAAATCAATTTGAACTCAGTAAAAATAACTAGATTTCCAGCAATATATTGAAAATTAATTGCACTCATGGAGAAACATCAGTCACAACAAGCGGTCAGCCTACTCTTGGGTCAGGAAATGCACATTCCACAAAAAAGTTAATTTCTTCAACCAGGCAAGCTTACATTTGATACACTTAGTATTCCTAAGCAATCAGGCTAATATGGAAATAATTATCCAGGAATTTTTGAAATCATTGTCCTTAATGTCTTCAACATCAAAACAAAAGTAGCCGATTAATTACTGCCACTGGCTACATAATTATTACTTTCACTGTAGGAGAAATTCTGGGAGTTTAACAATGAGAGTAACTTTTACAAGCTCTTACTATGGAAGTACAGTACCTGGGGAGTCAGAGATGTTCTATAATGGGTGAAAAACTAGTGGCTAATATTGAGGATAATAACTAAATATAGATCATTTTCTATTTATTTATTTATTTATTTATTTATTTATTTATTTATTTATTTATTTATTTATTTATTTATTTATTTGCCACAGCCATCTAGCCCAAAGGCTACTCTGGGAGGTTTACATAGTAAAGAATACAAATTATAAAATGCATACAATAAATATATACAAATCAAATACAAAGTACAAAATAACAAAATTAACTAGAATCAATGTAACTATAATAAAAATAAACAGAATTAACAGTTAAGTTACACCAGACAAGAAAATCGACAATGCAGAACTAGAAGCGGAGGGAGAAATTAAATAGTCATGTTTCCGGGAAAACTGCTCTGTAAAGCCATATTTTTAATAATAATTTTCTAGTATAATAGAAGGGGAATGATGTTTAATTATGTTTAACTAAAAGCACAAACATAAGATTTATTTACTTTTCATGGAAACACTTAAACTTTAGTCTCAGTAATCTTTTTGGGTTAGATGATTTAAGCCGGGGGTCCTCAAACTTTGGCCTGGGGGCCAGATCTCTCTCTCTCTGTGTGTGTGTGTGTGCGTGTGTGTGTGTGTGTGTGTGTGTTTGGGGGGAGGGGAGGGGAGGGGCACCCAAGCCCTTGGCAAGTCAGGCAGGGGCCAAGAGGGGGACCTTTCAGGTGAGATGGCCCTCCCCTCCCCAAGGCAGGTTCCATCCCCCCTCTTCCTCTGTACCCCCTCCGACCCAGATGGCTCTGGGAGCGCTGTGGCCAGGGCCACCACCTCTGACTTTGGAAAAGGGCTGCCTCTTGGCCACCTTCCTCGCCTTTTCCAAGGAAGCAGCTTGGGTTCAAAAGTTGGGGTTTCCTTTCAGGAGCCAGACTCTCCCCACACCAACACCCCCCCCTTTTATGTTGATTACAATTGTTCTTCAATTGTCCAGTCCCCAACAGTGTCTGGGGCACAGTGAACTGGCCCCCTATTTAAAAAGTTTGAGGACCCCTGATTTAAACGTTTACCGAGGGCCACTGTTGCCATCTGTATATTCTTCAGATGGAAAGGATTATGGAAACTGAAATCTAACAGAACCTGGAGAACACTCTTGATCAGGATTTTTATGGCAAAAATGTGTATAAAATGGAGTTTCAATACATTGGGTCACATTTCTGTTCCCCATGATTGCCACTATGCTTTGAAAATCTAGATCAGTGGTTCTCAACCTGTGGGTCCCCAGATGTTCCTGAACTGCAACTTCCAAAACCCCTTCCAGCACAGAGAGTGGTGGAGGCTTATGGGAGTTGCAGTCCAGGAACATCTGGCGACGCACAGGTTGAGAACCACTGATGTAGATGATACATCTGTTACTTTCTCCTGAAGATGTGGCTGTAATTTTTTTAACTCTTAACAACTTCTGCACAAGTTAGGATTTTGCACACTGCATTCATAAAACACTTACGTCTCATCTGTGAAGGCAATTCCAAAGTACTCCTTCTCCTTCAGGTTGAAATGTGATGCCACCAGGTCTAGCAACTCCTTGGCCAAAAGCTTTGGCTAGAAAATAAGGGAAGAGAAGTACACACTCAGTATGGCAGAATCAGTGCAAGGAACAGGCAGAAGCGGGGAAGTGAGAGATTAAAGATGGAAGAGACATATTTGTGTCCTTTGAACCTATTTGGAGATGACTTCGCAAGACAGGCACAGAGTGGCAGTATCTGCTATGCAGCTGGAGGTGCCAAAAGAAACCAGCTGAGCCAGGCTCCACACAAATTTACATACTGCAGTACTGTGCTCCTTGCACCTGGCAGTGCCTGGCAGCCCCAGCTCTTTGCCATCCAGCTCATTCTGTAAATAATCAATTATGTTACTTAAGCAGAAGGACCAGCACCAGCCTCTAAGCTGACATGCACACATAACTCCCAATGTATGGTGTAGTGCCTGGCAACAGGCTCATTTCTCCAACCACTGCAGATAATCCTTCCCAGCTGCGCTTCATGGCAGAACAGTCAAAAACAGCTACAAACATAAGTAAAGAGACAGGACTGTACAATAAGACTAACTCCCTAGCTATATTTCTTCCACGCCTCTGAATTAAAGGCAGCTTTCTTTCATAGCTTTCATCTGTTCAAATTAACCTTCCAAAATCTGGTGTTTCTTAGCTATGGTGACCAATTTCTATTCAATAAGCAGTAGCCTCAGAACTGTTATAGGGATTTTTCCTAAGGGCGCGCTAACAATTCCAAAGAATGCAACAATGTAAAAAAAATAATGCTTCCAAACAATATCTACTCCAGGCATATCCAAACTTCGGCCTTCCTGATGTTTTGGACCACAACTCCCAGAATACCAAGCCTGTATTTCCAAAGGCAAAGGACTGTGGGAGTTGTGGTCCAAAACAACTGGAGGGCCAAAGTTCTACTCCTTCTAGATAAGACCTAGGTGAAGCCAGGACAGGGGATATTGTTCTTCTATATACAGTGGAGCCTTGTCTAACAAACAGCTCGTATAATATAAAATTTGTACAACATAAACAATTCCGGAGATAGGGGAAATTTGTTTAACATAATCGCCTATGGGGAGAATCCGTACAACATAAAATGGGATTACTCCATTTTCAATGCATTCTTATGGGAATTTGTATAAAGGAAATTTTGCTTAACATAATTTCATTTGGAATGAATTAATTCCTTTATACAAGGTACCAGTGAGTACATTCCATATCCTGCAAAAATGGGAGTCTGAGGATGCAGGTGGCTGAGAATACTAGCTAGTATTTAGGTAGTGACAATACATCTGTAAACAGTCACCAGTTCATCTGTGGTAAATATCAAATGACTCTACGTGAATAGGTGAGGTATGCTTTGCAAAAGGCGTTCAAGGCAAATATGATCAAATTACTGGGGGGAAAGCTTCTTGTGCAATTTTACATGCAAAGTCAGACTTTGAAATCTTCCTGGTTCGAAGTTCTGTGTTGCATTCTGCAGTACTACATATGATTACTTATAAATATATCATAAACCTAATTCCAGCAAATGAGGATCAGGCTAATATACTGCCCTTACTTCAGCAAGACGGGTCAGTATGATTATATTCATGATAAAGGTATGGAAACTGATGCTGACTTCCATTTTTATGGTCCTCTAGTGAATTCACAGCAGACCTAAAATTCGAACTGGAGAGACTTCCTAATTAGCAGCACTGCTTCTCAGCCTCCACACAAGATTGGTTGCAGGTATTTTACAGGACTTGGCACCGAAACAGCAGGAACAACAGCTGCTAAGAACATCTTGCTATTCCTTGAAATAATTAATAAGCCATATAAACACAAAGTGTTGCTCTGTGCTTCCGTGCACAGGGAAGTACTGATTGCTAAGGAGGCATGAAGTCATACTTCTGGAGTATACTGCAGATGACAGGATATGATTTTCACCTGCCCACTGGCTCCCATCCTCCTATCTTCCCCTCCTTTTGTTTCCTGTTTTGTATCATCTACGGTTTCGTGAAAAACACCCTTGGTTACAAGCAAATTTCCTTCCTCGCTCCCACTTCATTAGGACTGGACATGGAAGTCAATTATCAAGGTTCTCTGCTCCCAAAAGAAATGGCAAATACCACATCACTTTTTTAAAAATATGCTGCATCAGATAAGAAAAGGCAGCTCTTTATTCAGGATATAAGGAGATAAGGAAGAACAAAAGAGGAGACTCAGCCAGCAGGAGCTCTGCATCTTGGCACCCCTGGGCAGGGAGGGGGAAGGAGAAAGACCATGATGTTGAGCCTGGTTTCCCATTCTCCAATACTGTAGTACTTTCCATTCAACACTCTGCTTGCAGCTGTGAAAATATTCCTGGTTGGTGTAGATGGACTCCAACTCCCATCCATTTTAATGCAGCCATGGATGAGAGATGATGGGACCTGCAGTTCAGCCACATCTGTTGAACCATGTATCTGTTACCTCTTGTAACTTCAAAGAAGGATTCATTTTCTATGAACAGGACCCTAAACTTTGCCTTGTAATCCCAGAGCTGAGGGGGAGTCAGCTCCCTTCTTTTCCCAGAGATGTAGGCAGATTTGCTGGGTGACAAATGTGGCCTTTAGTCTTGCAGTAGGGTCCAAGAAGATTAAGAGCAATAATATGATGGTGGGTCACAGGCAGGAAGTAGCCCATTCTTCTGTACTACAGGTACTGGGAAGCTGAGCTTTTGAATCAGCAAACCTCTGCAGGGATCATGCTTTGCTTCCTGGCCACAGTGTGACTTGTGAACAGACTTCTGTGTGTTGCTTTATAAACTTATGCCAGGGAATACTCTAGGTCAGTGATGGCGAACCTTTTAGAGACCGAGTGCCCAAACTGCAATTCAAAACCCACTTTTTTTTTTGCAAAGTACCAATACAGTAATTTAACCTGTATACAGGTGGTTATGAAGGGGTGATGTCGGGTGCCCACAGACAGGGCTCCGAGTGCCACCTTTGGCACCCATGCCATAGGTTCGCCATCACTGCTCTAGGTCTAAAAGAATGTCCCAGAATGACTGAATCTCTCTGCTTAGGTATAAGCCAGACAGGGTAGTTTAGATTTTATTATTTTCTGATGAGTTCCAACAATGCTGGGATTTAAAAAAAAAACCCATATGTGGCTACTGCATGGAATGGCAATAATGGCAATACTAGCATGCAGCTTCCAATAGAGATGACATCTGTACTCCTTCTTCCAATACATGTGAGAGGACTGTGCATGATTTTTCCCCTACAAAATGTTCAGAATTTTAAAAGCCATGCTTCAAAACCTTCACTAGGTTATGCACACCATGTGCTATTGCCTAGATGCTGAAAAATAATATATTTTCAAGACTACTAATCTCAGAGGCTGGGAAACTTGCCAAATTTACAATCGAAGAATAACAATAATAACAGCAGCAGCAGCAGGAGGAACATTTCCAAACTCTCATCTTGCTTGTGACAAACTTTCCTGACGTTCATCAAATGTTATGTGCCGTCAAGTTGCCTTCAGCCTGTGGTGATTTCCTGTTGGCCGTCAGTCTCTTGTGGCAGCAGGAGCAATGACATGTTTTGTTTAATGAGAAAAAAAGGCTCCAAAACACAAAAAGTCAAGAAATCTACTTGCAAACTGAGCGAGCACAGTAAGGTGCCACCCATGTTTCTTATGAACCAGTTTCTGTGACTGAAATGGAAAAAAAAAGGCCATTGCTCATCACTTTTGCTTTGTGAGTGAACACAGATCAGCTTATCTCAGCTGCAACCTTCGGTGTTGAAGTCTCTAGAGATCCACATACAGACTTACTATTCTAGACTTCCTCTCTATAAAGGGACAGCTGCTCCTTTGGGTAATCCAGGCACACCTGAGCTCCTTCTGTATATACACAGGTTTGCAATTAAGTAACATCATTATAACTGGATCCGGCAGCTTTTATTTGGTCATGTCAATACTCACATGGCATTAATTAACCTACTTCTTCCCTTCTTGACAACAAGCCCTGTATCTGGTAATCACTGTGACTCCTATCTATGTGAAAAGGCCGTTATAAATCATTTATTTCAAATGCTTGTTGGTTTTCAACATTTTTATACTTTTTGTATTTTGCTTGTTATATTAAACAACAACAAAATCTTAACTCTGCTACTTCAAAACACGGTGCAATAAATTCAAAGAACAACTTGCCTGATTGCCTCTGAGGATTAGGAAGATTTCCCACCAGTTCAACTAAGCAGGAAAAATGGGTGATTATTTGGCTGCTGCTATTGAAATTAGTAGCAAATCTGACAACAGAACATAGGTAATCACTCTGACTAAGCAGCAGATTATCTGCCATATATATGATGCTCTGACTAACTGTGTAGACTTTGTATGATTTATGCATAAACTGTATAGAAACAGCAAATTTTGTATGATTTGACTGACAAAACAGGTTTTGCTGGATTTCTTTTTGTCCTGGATTCTATCAGTGAGCAAGTGATTTTATTTTTATTCTTATTTCAAATTGGTAGAAATGTCAATATACAGTACTAACAATTATGATGTCCAGTTGCTTGCCTTCCTCACATCTAGCATCTCTTTGATTCCCCACTGTACCATCTAGAACAGTGATTCCCAACCTGGGGGTCGGGACCCCTTTGGGAGTCAAACAACCATTTCACAGGGGTTGCCATGAGCCAGTGGAGAAAAAGGCACAGACAGCTTGGGTCTGGAGGAGGGGGAGGAAGCAGGGAAAAGAGTGAGTTACAGCTTGATAGGTTGGAGGGGATGTCAGTCAATGGCACCGGAGGCTGCGATTGGCTGAGGGTGCCTGTAGAGGGAGGCTTGTGGCCTCTTTCACAATGGATCACCACAACATGAGGAAGTGTAATAAAGAGTCATGGCATTGGAAGGTTGGGAACCATTGACCTAGAAGAAAAGTATCCTGTGTACCCTTGGGCAAAATACATGGTCCCAGCATGGAGAAAGAAATGGTGTACCACTTCTATGTACTCCGTACCTGGAAAGCCTATCATAAGATGGAATTGATTTTACAGCATAGAAGTGTAAAGCAGGTATTGTTTTTTTGCACATCACTATTCAATTTACATTGAATTCTCCATGCAACTAAAGTGATGCTCAAGGTGTTGCAACAACGGCTTTTACCTGATATAGAGTGAGAAATGTTTGATATTCAAGCTGGATTCCAAAAGAAAGAGGCACTTGAGATAATATTGCAAATATCCACTGGTTACTGGAGCACATCAAAGACTTTTCAGAAGATCAGTCTATGTTTTACAACAATAGTTCCCAATGTGTTTCAAGAAGCGACCCCCTTTTATAAATAGCCAAGTAACCTGCAACCTACGGGCCACATCTCCATAAAAAGACATGGGTCTATCTTTCATACATGCACATACATGCTAACTTACATATCTAACTCCACAAGGTCAAGAGAAAATGTTTAACCAGGGCCACTACAAATACTGCACTGTACAATGTGACAAACAACCAGCCAGAAAACATTTTGTGACCTCTTTGGGGTTAATGAACCCCAGGTGAGAAAACACTGCTTTATAGACTGAAAACTACTCTAAAAGTACTGGCAATGAACTGAAAGCTGCTCTAAAAGTACTGACAAGAAACAATTCACCAGGAATAGATGCAACACTAATAAAACGATTTCAAGCAACAGAGACTAAATCTGTCAAAATCTTAACAAGAATATGCCAACAAATATGGAAATTAAAGCAATGTCCCATAGATGGGAAATGTTCAATGTGCATTCCGATTCCCAAGAAAGGAGATAATCTAAGAGTTTTACTTTGTATGGAGCAAGAAATTCTTGAGTTCAAGCTGGATTCCAAAAAGAAAGAGGCACTCAAGTTCATATTGCAAATATCTGCTGACTACTGGAGTGTGCAAAAGAATTTGAGAAGAAGATCAGGCTATGATTTATCAACTACAGCAAAGCCTTTGACTGTGTATATTATGAAAAACTATGAGTTGTTTTGTAAAAAAAAATGGTTTGCCTCAGCACTTGATTGCCCTGTCATATTGTAGACAAGAAGCTGCCATTAGGACAGAACGTGGACAAATAGAATGGTTTCCTATAGGCACTTGTGTCAGACAAAGGTGCCCATTTCAGATGCCCTGGACTGCTAGAATGACAAACAAGTGGGTGCTAGATCAAACAGAGCCTAAACTGTGTCTGGAGGGAAAAACATTGTTGAGCATATCAAGAGAAAGTGAGTTTCCCTAGAGAAGACAATAATGCTGGGGAAGCTTCAGGAAAAAAAGGAAGACCAAATACAAGATGGTCTGACTTCCTAAAGCAGTGGTGGCAAACCTTTGGCACTCCAGATGTTTTGGACCACAACTCCCAGAATTCTGAGCCTTGATTATCAATGACAAAGGACTGTGGGAGCTGTGGTCCAAAACATCTGGAGTGCTGAAGGTTCACCACCACTGTCCTAATGGAAGGCAGAGGTTTGATTTGACAAGCGCTCAAGAGGGCAGTTGAGGATAGAGCATGTTGTTTATTCATAGGGCCATAGATATAAAAAGGTGGAGACAGCAGATTTATATACAGCTCTTGCTTCTTCTTCATGTTTGAATGTTACCACGATCAGGTTGCTTGCCTATAATATAGTTGGGATAACCTGCCCTGTCCCCATACCTATATCGCTATGGATATCTTAATTATTAGCATCTAAATGAGCGCCACTACTGAGGCTAGAACAATTTCCACTGTACTTGCACAATAGAGATGCTGAAGTAAAACAAGGTTTTATCTGCTCTACTGCCAGCAACAACTTTCAATTCAATTCTATAAATTCAAACTCTGCATTAGTCTATAGCCTTTCTCTGAATTTTATGAGAAGTAAAACTCAGTGAAAGCTTATGTAGTGAGGAGCCCTTTTGCTGTCATTAACTTACTTCCTTTGGACTCTGTGTCAAGACTAGTTCTTTCCACAGAGAAATAACAATTATTAAATTAACCAGTGTGTTTTGTAGCAAATAAAAGAAATATGTAATCTATATGTAATATAGGACATCTATAAGTACAAATGTGACAGACATATGAAACAGTCATCCTTACAGATATCTTTTCATTACTGCACACCGCAATAAACTCATGCAACAAGCCACTCAGGCTGAAGATTTGAGCTGCAGGGTTTTGTACAAAGAATATTTTTCATTACAGGACAGATCTGCTTTTTTAAAAAAAATCCACATGAATAGATACTATGCTGTTAAAAAAACACAGTAAGAGATCTACAGTACAGTAAATGAAAAATCACTCATCAAAATCCATGGAGAAAATGTTCACAACAGAAAAGGGCTTTTTCTTTTAATGGTTAAATAATGTTGTCATTATGGCTTAATGAAGCTAACATTATTCACACAAGCGCTGGCCAGTGCCTGCTTCAGAAAGCCATTGGTTTACTCGGAATTGTCTGTGTGTCTCATCCACATAAGAAAATGAAACCATTTGTTCCTAGCACAGCACCCAGGAGAACAAAAGGCTGGTGTTGGCATAGTTGACTTGTTTCCTGAAAAGATCAACATGTCATGTGATTCAGGGAGGAGATAACAGAGGCCAAAAGAAAGGAAAATAAAAAGACCCCAAGCTACCTGAATTTGTGCTCCTGTTTGGAATTCAATTAACCTTTCATCCTACAGGTAATGTTGCTCTGAAAGTAACAGATGCAGCTCTGTTGTTAGCAGGAACCTGCTTAGTTATTCCCTGGATGGGAAAACCACCACTATGACTCATTCTGAACTTGTGAAACATGTGTGACAAAGGAATAAAAAACATTTAAGAATGTTCATTGAACCAGAATATACCTTTCCCTGCAGTACACCCCTCTTTACAAAGTGATTTTAGAAGAGTGGTGTTTTTAAAATTACAGTCTTCAATTGCCTAAAGCTTTCTCTTAAGGTCAAGAAAGATCAAGATGGAATCATCTCAATTAATTTTTAGTCAGTTTGCAGTTACAATTACAGTGCTGATCACCATCTCATTCAGGGTGCACACTATGTATGTACAGTATTCTGTATGGATGCATGAGCAGTGAAACGGGTGAGACTACATGATATTTTTGTGCATTTATTTGCAGAAAGTCCAGGTTCAATTCCTGGCACGGCCAGCTAAAAAGGAATCCTGCACAAAGCAATGCCCAATGATATGGAGGAAAGCTGCTATCTGTCAGAGTAGATGAAGAGTCAGATGAGGTATACAAGAGCCCTTTATGAAGTTTTTATATCAACTTTGTGCTTAAGTGGACCACTGTCTATCTCAGAATTTCCTTCAGACAACAGGGCAAGGCAAAAGAGCTTCCCATTTCTTGCCTTCCCTTTGCTGCTTCATTCTCTTGACGCTGTCACATTTCTCTGCCATAATTTTATTTTAAATACAAGAGTTTGGGAAATTCCACCTGAAAAATTCTTGAGCAATATGTGCAAATATAGGCAAACAGGACCCTACTAGCACAAAAATAATCTGAGGAACACATGCAGGCCACATGTCCTATTTCAGTGATGTCGAACCTTTTAGAGACTGAGTGCCCAAACTGTGATTCAAAACCCAGTAATTATTCGCAAAGGGACAATACAGCAATTTAACCTGAATACAGGTGGCAGTAAAGAAGGAGAAATGTCGGGTGCCCACAGAAAGGGCTCCGAGTGCCATAGGTTGGCCATCACTGTCCAATTTCCTTTCCTTTCTCCTTTCAAACATCTTTGCTCTTTGTTGCTGTTAGTCTTACTAATGGCTGGACTCAAATGAAAGTCTTGTTCACATTGTAAAAAATGGTGCAATTCGGCTGATGGCTAAAAGGTTCTTATCTTCAGTGCAATCTATTTAACCCTTTGTGCTCATTCAAAAAGGCAGAACCAATTTTGCATCTCAATGAATCGCCCCAAAAAGATTACACATCCTAGCTCTGTGCCAGAAAAGATACAGTCTGGATCTTAAATGGGAAGGATGGTTCAGTTACTTTAAGTAGAAACACAAGCAGACAAATATATTGCTTCTTTTTTGTTCAAACTTTGAAAATCATGGTCTCTTTATTTTACATAGGTCTGTTCACAACAAAGTGAAAATGATTGAGTATTCCATGGCATTGGTCTGAATGTATTTAGGGCACAAAACCTTTCAAATACATTTCTTCTCAATTTTTTAAAGATATAGGTTAGGTAAAACACACACACACACACACACACACACACACACACACACACCTACCTGTGTTTCAGTATCATGCATGCCTGATCAAACCTTAACTATAATCATGTCAGATTCTAAAACAATCAGGCCTGGCATGGACCTATCATAACCAGAAAGCCCAGATCAGAGCTTGGTAAAAATTCTACTGCAGAAACATCAGAACATCTGATGTTTCTCCTTCAGCTTCTAATGTTGAATTATTTTTAAGCTATCTTTGCAGCAAAAGCTACCATGGAGGTAGCTTGGGTACATTGTGTACAATGGGGAGTTTAGATAGTTTGTACCCACCATTCCTCTAAGCTCATGCTAGCACTGGACATGGGGACCACCTGCCCATAGGGGGTTCTGGTAATTACTGGAAGCAAATGGGCTGCTACACTGGCTCGGATGCTTGGCACTTTGAGATATAAAATTTCTTTGGATAAATACAGGTGCGAATAACAACACCCCCCCCCCATTTCCCCCCAAAGATAGCCCCACACAGAATTTCAAAATTTCTGAAAATTTTACATCTCTCATGGCAACAATGCTGCACAGTATGGCTCATGGCTTAGAGGGAACATTATTTGCATCTCTTGGACCGCAAACCTCCGTAGCTCTCCAGTATGTCCAATTTTTTATCAGTTGCAGAAATGTTTTGCTATAGGAACCAATGTTCAAAATGCACTTGATCCACTCCTGCTAAACTGGAGACATGTGATACAATATATCTCCTGGTTTGATCTATTAGTGCAGCTACTCTCTACACTGAAATGTTAGCATATTTATGCTTTTTGCATGTAAAGCATGAAGAGGAAAGCTGGCTACAAGTTTGGGAGAGCCAGTAGGTTGGTTCGGGTGAGCCATCAGTGCATTCAGCATAAGTGTATCTTCTTCTTTGGGCACATGGGTCTGGGGCCAGAAGAGTATGAGATTACCAGCTCCACTACAGATGATGAACCCAGCTGTTTAGGATAGACACTGGCCTTCTTCCAAAGTCACCAAGCTCTGACGTTTGGAAGCATTTTTAAAGGCATGTGTGTGATTCCCAAAATGTTAAGAACATAAAAACATAAGAAGAGCCATGCTGGATCAGGCCAAAGGCCCATCTAGTCCAGCTTCCTGTATCTCACAGCGGCCCCACCAGATGTGTTTGGGAGCGCATAAGACTAGATATCTGTCTCCTGATACCACTCTCCTGCATCTGGCCCTTGAAGTACCCTGGTTTAAAGCCTGGAGACTACACATCTCCATCATGGTTTGTAACCTGTGATGGACTTTTCTTCCAGGAATCTGTCCAATCCCCTTTTGAAGGCATCCAGGTCAGATGCCATCACCACATTGTGTGGCAGGGAATTCCATAGACTTACAACGCGCTGGGTGAAAAAATATTTTCTTTTGTCAGTTTTTACTCTCCCAGCCCTCAATTTGAGTGTATGTCCCCTAGTTCTGGTATGTTGGGAGAGGGAGAAGAGCTTCCCTCTATCCACTTTACTCATACCCTGCATTATTTTGTATGTCTCAATCATATCCCCCCTCAAGCGCCTTTTTTCCAGACTAAAGAGGCCCAAATGTTTTAGCCTTTCTTCATAAGGGAGGTGCCCCAGCCCAGTAATCATTTTAGTCGCCCTCTTCTGCACCTTTTCCAGTTCCACTATGTCTTTCTTGAGATGCGGTGACCAGAATTGTACACAATACTCCAGGTGGGGCCTTACTATTGTTTTGTATAATGGCATTATAATGTTGGCTGTTTTATTTTCAATCCCCTTTTTGATAATCCCTAGCATGGAATTGGCCTTCTTCACCGCTGCCACACATTGGGGAGACACCTTCATGGAGCTGTCCACCAACACACCAAGATCTCTTTCCTGATCCGTCACGGATAACTCAGAGCCCATGAGTTGATAGATGAAGTTTGGATTTTTTGCCCCAATATGCATTACTTTACATTTGGTTACATTAAAACGCATTTGCCATTTCTCAGCCCACTCCCCCAGTTTGGAGAGATCCTTCTGGAGCTCTTCACAATCTTCTCTGGTTTTTACCACACAGAAAAGTTTTGTGTCATCTGCAAACTTGGCCACCTCACTGTTTATCCCTGTCTCCAAGTCATTTATGAACAGATTGAAAAGCACCGGTCCCAGGTGTTCACAAAATACACACTCCTGCTTACTTCAGTCCTGCCCAGAGTACATTTTTCCACCAAAGAATATCACAACTTGTTATGTAGGAGGTATCTCTTCCTACAGACCAAGAGCCCACTGATTCCCTGAACTTGATTACCCTAAAAGAAAATCTGCATTGCACGCTTCTATTCTTGAAACATTATGGACCATTATGCAAATAAAATGGGCCTCCTGAACAGTTCCTCTGACATGCACAGTGTATGCACATATAAGCATACACACATATACAGAAGCAATTTTCACAGAAGCACAGTATTAGAGAGTAAGTTTGAATAATGATGGTTCACCCAGTTGGGGTGCTCCATTACAGTTATATTCAAGCTATAATAGTACGACAATAAGCGCTTCTGGAGAGGTCAGTGAGCTAGGTATCTGCCTGTGGAACCAGAGACTGGGATTTATTTATTTATTTGTTTATTTATTTATTTATTTCTAGACCACTCTGATTTCCCCCAAGGGATTCTGGGCACAACGAAAGCCAAATAAATAGTCAAAAGTTAAAATCAACAAGCCAAAAGGAAAATATTAATAAACCAAAAGGATCAAACAGATATCTCTCTCTCCATACCAGGATTGCCCAAAGTCCGGCCCGGGGGGGGGGCGGCAAATCCGGCCCACCAGGCCATTCTGAGTGGCCCGCGGCTGGCTGGCCCACCCCTCCCCACCTCCTTCACCCCATGTTTTTTTAAAAGAAAGTGGGTGGGGCTTGCAGTGGGGTGGCAGGGTCGGGGAGCAACCGGCCCCTGACACATCCTCAGCCACCAAATCTGGCCCTCCTTACAAAAAGTTTGGGCACCCCTGCTCTATACGAATCCGACAAACACACAAAACACCGGCAAGAGGCTAAATGCTAATGATAGCAGAAAATACAACAAACACTGGGGGAGCAACAAACAATACATTACAGATCGCCCGTAAGCTTCCTTAAAAAAACAGGTTTTTAAAGCTTTTTAAAAGGCTGTTAGGGGCTTGACTTGGCAAATCTCGCATGGCAATTTGTTCCACATAGCCGGGCCGGCCACTGAGAAGGCCCAATTGCAGGTAGATAACTTATGGGCCTCCCGAGGAGTGGCCACCCAGAGGGAGAGTGCCAGCGATGCCCTGGTGGGCTGGATCGACACTGGTCTTTGGGAGATCCGCTCTGCCAGATACTCAGGTCCCAAGCCATGGAGGGTTTTGTAAACCAAAACCAACAATTTGATTCACTATTGTGCTTGGCAATTGAAGAGCCAAGCGATGTAACCTTGGCCAAGCTGCGCAGCCCCAGAATACCCCAGAAGAAGGGAATCATAAACTCCTTCTGAGTACTCTCTACCTAGAAAACTTTGAAAAGAGTCACTATAAGTCAGAACTGACTATTAATTATTATTAATGGACACCTTTAGTTGACTATGAAAAGAAGAGAAACTCCCATCACATAAACCTCAGTTATTCAGAATTATCTAAGTCTGGGCTCCTCCACCCCCCAGGAACTTAGGAACCATAAAACACTACTGTATTGTAGTTAAGTGAAATGTATTAAGAATGTCAAGAAGGGAAGTGTGAGAGAACAAGAATCATAAAGATAAAGTGATCATGAACCTCACATACAGACCAGAACTTAAAAGATGCAAAACGGAAGTCAGAATCAGATTCTCAGATTTTCCAGCCACGAAAGTACAAAGCACACCCCTAATGGCAGCTTAAGTGTGTTTTTCACTTCCTGCAGGCTAACATTTAAAGACACTTATTTCCGCCTCCAACAACCATTATGACATTGTGTTACTCATACCAATTTTAAATGATTATTAGTTCATGTTTTTTAAAAAGCCTAGCATGTCTTCTCTAATTAGGTTATCTACTTGGGTTAACTCCAATTCCTTCCAGAATATGGCAACTTTACTGATGTCATTGCAACTGCTCTAAAATAGCTGTCTTCAGCCGGTTTAAAAACATATACAGTGGACCCTCATACAACAAGAGTTTGTTTAACAGAAAATCTATTTAAAGGGAAAAATTTCCAGAGATAGGGGGAAATCGCTTAACAGAATCGTCTATGGGGCGAATCCATACAACAACAACAAAAGTTCACAATTAGGGATTAATCCATTTTCAATGCATTCCTATAGGAAATCTGTACAAAGGAAAATTTGCTTAACAGAATTTCATTTGGAACATATTAATTCCTTTATACAAGGTACCACTGTATTTTGAATTTCTCAATTACTGGAATATTTGACATGGTACAAGTATAAACATGTCACCATTTCAGATGTAGGCCACAGAGTGACATACAGTATTTCTTTCCTCTTAGCAAACAAATGTGACAACTAAACTAGCTTAACATACTTTTTAACTGCTAACTTTGCTGAGATAGATCTGATAAAGATGTAACTGACCATGCATAGCCACATATTCCAATGAAAAGGATGAGAAACTTTTCCCTGTAAAATTATCCAGTGATGTACGAGTTCAAAGTAGAAATGTGATGTACGAGTTCAAAGTTCAAAGTAGACAATTTTGTCTTAGGAAGGCCAAAATACAGCATCATTGAGAGGAATCCCTTCTCCCACTAGAGCGCTGTTAATTACAAGAACTTTTTATTTTCTAGTTTAATTTTTTAAAAAACACTATCACTGTTAAGAGTCATTTCAATCCCTGTAGCTCTCATGGTGTAAGGAAAGCTCATCTCTTAAAACAACTCAGAGTTACTGTACCATGTACTGCTCGCAGTGCCTTCATATTAAGCATTTTTTCCCTTTTGGAATCACAACAGATGCAAATATCATATGAAAATAAAAAAGATGCTTTTGCTAACTTTCATTGGAAGGAAGAACCACTCAAGTCCTAAGTGTGGAATGGTGTATGCCAGAGACATTAGAAAGGACTGTGAAGGAATGAAGGAAGAACTGAAAAGACAGGAACTGCCAAAGGGAGTCCCATCATTTCCCTACATGCCTCAAATAGAAAGCAGGTACCACCACAGAGAAACATGGTTGACTAACAGAAAAAGAACAATAAAACACACTGTCATTCTAATAGCAGATAGGGAGTTTGAACTTCTTGTTTACAAACTATTTTCTTTGTGCGGAACGGGGAAATGAAGATGATGTGGAAACAACTGAAGCAGGTAAAAAGACATTATGGATAAAACTGAAGCCGAGGTAATAACTGGAAAACAAGAAGGTATACAACTCAGATATTCTGGATGACAGTTTGCATCTTAAGATGTGAAAGGAAAGAACTAACACACAGTTAATGAACTACAGAAGAAGTGAAAGTCCAAGCACAGAGCAGAGTAAAAAAGATTACAGAGAAAAGGGGGAATTGGACAGCATAGGTTAATGTGAAAGATGCACTTTTAATGTTCATCTCTTTCACATACCCATACCCACATCCCTGCACTCTTCTCTTTTTGCCAATCACTTTCCAGATCTACTCATATGCTATAGAAACATGTTTCCAAAAATGCTGGGTAGTGGTTTAAGTGGCACCCTCAATGACAGACCTCACAATTGTTCTTCATTAACCAAGTGGATGAGTAAAAACAACGAGCTCCCTCCTGCAGATGGATCAGCAGCAATGATACAGTCACCCACTCACATTTTCCAGCTGAAAACAGGAGCATCCCAATCTCATATTAAGCACAGCTCAAAAGATTCTCTCTTAATGACATATTGCTAAAGACTTGATTCAAGGAGTTACTCTACTCCATATTTTCTAATAGCAAGACTTCTCAATATTTTCAGGCTGTAATAATACTTCCCCCTGACATGTAGGTCTTCTTGACGTGTGACTTTCCTATGCACATAGGAAAGCTTGAAATAGTTTAGTCTAGAAAGGTCTGCAGCACATGGTTACATATGCTGACTGGCTCAAACTCCTCTAAGAAGCGGCCCTTATAAGGCAAATGTTTAAAAATGTGCAGAACTGTTCATTTCCCTTGGCAGGAATCAGGTGATGAGTGTCATACCTCTCACAGTCAGGGTCACCATGTGCTGGCTCTTTCTACATACAGGAAGTCCTGATTCAGGTATAATGCTTCCTGTTTTAATGACAGTCAGAGACAACACAGACAGGAGACAGCACTCACTAGACTCATCTCTTCTAAACAGATTCATGGGCAACAACAACAAAAAAACTGTATCAGTGATAAGAAAGTGTGGAATCATATTTGGTATAGTGCAAAAATACAAATTTGCTTCATGGGAGAAAAGTTAATTTTGCCATGATTAAATAAAATTCACATTCTATAGAGGGAGGGATGAAAAGTTGAAATCTAGATGTTTGGATGAAAAAACAAACTATTTAGAAAACATATAACACTGCTTTTTCACTGAGGGAGTGGCAAATTGAGGAAAGCCCTAATGAGTGACTCACTCATGAGGCTCCTGTATTGAGAAGCATCAGTGTGTGATTTCTACACACTGAAGTAAATGAAGCCCAATGCGGACCCCAAAGTCTGGCTTTTCAAAATACAGACGATCACATCAGAAGCTACAGAGGGATTGAGCAAACATGAGTCTGACTTTCAATCCAGCCTAAAAAAACATAGAAACAATAAACAAACACACCCGGGTATAAACATGAACCCAATACAGTTGGGCAAGGAAGACATTATTAATCATTGTATTTGATAAGATTATTTATTTATTTATTTATTCATTCATTCATTCATTCATTCATTCATTCATTTCTATACCGCACCATTTTCCTTCTGGCACAAAATAGGAATGATTTGATTGCACACCTAACTCCTCAACTAAAATTAACAGGCATTACAACCGATCACCTCCAGATATATCACAGTTGATGTTCATGACACATGTAAAGATCCTATGGAGAGAAATATATGTTTACAATGACAGCTTAATCTCATTGAAAAAAGAGAGAAAAGGAAGAGAAAAAGGAAGAGAAAAAACTTCAAGAGTAACACTGGTACACTATCTTAAATTCTTCGTATTCTCTATCTATTCATTGTTCTCACCCATGGATAGCTATCAAGTCACTGTGATTTTCTTATGCAATTCCCCCTCAACTGTCCCAACCTTTAAAAAAAATTCTGCACACACTCTGCACATCTTTCGCCGCCACCTCCCGCTGTTGGTCAAACATGACACTTGTTTGTGAAATGCCCTTGTCTTTAAAGAGCAAATTCTTTGGGAACAAGGGCTGCAGACTTGTTGAGTCTTGGAATACACTCTCAGGACCAAAAAGCATTGGTTCTGAGATTTATTTCCAAATTGATGCATAAATCTCTCTTGACTGTGCCAAATTTCTAGATTACATGGGGGGTGGAAATGGAATAGGCAGCTTCACAAATCACAAAGCTGAAAGGTATTAACATATGGCATACATTAGTAGAATGGCTATTGAAATGAAGTAATATAAATTAGCCCCACAGACAGATAGATGGGTCCTTTAAACACAGAGGATAACATTCTTCTCTGTAGCCATGAAGATTCTGTTCTCACTTATAAGCCACTCCTCTTCCCATCTAATCCCTGTCTCTCCAGATATCCCACAGGCCCTTGCAATTAAAATTTGTCCCCAAACAATGGCTTGCCTTTTACATATGACTGATGAATGAAGGATGACTGCAACAACATGTTTCTCTTGGAAAGATCAAGGAAACTAGAAGTGGTACAGTTTCTAAACAAAATGTGTGTGTGTGTGTGTGTGTGTGTTGTGTTGTGTTGTGTTGTGTTATTACAGTTGTGACCAATTCGTGACCCCATGTCCATGGCGTTTTCTTGGCAGGAATGGTTTGCCAGTTCCAACTCCAGGCGCCTACAGCACCTGGTATTCCCTGGTGGTTGCCCATCCAAGTACTAACCAGGCCTGACCATGCTTAGCTTCCGAAATTAGGTGAGATCAGGAGATTTAAGGCCGTTGCAGATCGTGGTTTAGCTGATCTCCACTGGTTCCGTTTCCAAGAAGTGCAGTGGGGATTTCTGCTCCTGTCCATTCAGTTTGAGAGTTGTGCTCTCCAACCCAGGGGGCTAGACCAGTTCTGATTCCAGTATGTTGTCTAACATATATGCATCAGACTCAGTTGGCAGAGCTGGTCATCTGCTGGAGAAGCCGAATAAAGGCTTGACCATACTGATCATTTGTTTGGATCCATGACATCCTGGTGTCCATACAACACAAGGATGAAATTAATGTCAACAGAGTATAAACGCAACATCATTAAAAGACAACATAAAAGCTACAAGAGAACACAAGCAGTTAAAGAGAGAGTAAAAAATCCATTTAAAAGTTATGAGGGATGAAAACTAACATTGAAAACATAGTGTCAATGCAATCACAAAAGATTATAAGCGATTATAAACACAAAGTCTATGTGATCATGTATGTTGTGTGTATGTTGTGTCGTTACAGTCGTGACCGACTCTTCGTGACCCCATGTCCATGGAGTTTTCTTGGCAGGAATACTGGAGTGGCTTGCTAGTTCCTACTCCAGGCGCCGACAGCACCTGGTATTCCCTGGTGGTCGCCCATCCAAGTACTAACCAGGGCCGACCCTGCTTAGCTTTCGAAATCAGGCGAGATCGGATGTGCTTAGGGCATCTAGGTAGCATCGATCATGTATGGTAGATTCATAATAGGTAGTCCACCATTCAGGGGAAGCTTGCCTATATGGAACATAAAAATTAGGATGGTGCTCAAGATACGAAGGCTGAAGGATGATGAATGGCTAGACGGACGGACAGGCAGCAGAATGATCAGGAATCAATTAGCTAATCTATTTGTGTCCTGCTTCTGTGAAGGCCCTTTGTGAGGAAAAGAGCAGGGGAAGAAGTTGAAAGTAGAGTGACCACATGTCCTTTCCCTCAAGATGAGGTAATGCAAGTTGCTCTTATTTTTAAACATGACCCACTTCTGAGCCAAACAGTCAGCTTCTCTGTCCAAGCAATTAGGAAAAGCTTATATCTTTTTGCCATAAAAGCATTCTGACATGCCACATCATAGCAGGCATAGCAACTGCCACAGGAGGCTTTTGCCCTGCATTTCCTCCAGACAATGGGAGGGGGAGGGAAGGATCACAGTCTCCCTAATAATACTTTGCTTGCTAGGCAGTAAAATTACAACTGCTCCTGCAGACAGTGAACCCAAATGTCCCTGGAGGACAAGGAAGGACCCAGAGGAGACAAAAGCTGGAGAAGGGAGGAGAAAGAAATGCATTCAGGCACCAGACCACCCCTCAAGCCCTCCTGTCATGAGGAGATATGCCTCCAAGAATGAGGTCACTGACAGACAACAAGATAGATTTAGAAGTCAGAAGTGAGTTTTATAAGATGGCAATATTCAACAAGTCCACCCAGTCCTGTCTGACATACACCGAATGGTGATTGCTAAGATTGAGTAAATTGACAATAAAAGCTGGACATAAGGCACCATATTCCGACTTTACAAGCCAAACACTTCATTGTTTTCCATGGCCATGTGATGCAGATCACACAAATCATTTAACACACCACCATAGCTGTTATCCGAACAAACTTGGGGGAAGATTTATAGACTACAATCTCTACTTAACAATTCTACTTAACAATAAAAAGAAAAACTCCAGATTTCTTTTGGGTGAGGTATGCTTGTTAAAAAGTTAATGTGTTAGACATGCACTGAGAAGCTTATTTTGACCTCATTGTGTATATATATTTAATGTGCTCACATAAATGGGTGGGGTATGTATCCAAAATGAGATTCTCTAAACACATTTTAAATTGATTCCTTTCTATGGGGAAAACGAATGAAAGTCACAGTATGAATCCTTTCTAGCAAGACTATTTCACATTAAAAACTGAAGTTTTGTAACTTAGCCTGAAAAGCCTCTCTCATGCCAGTTACTTCGATCTGTAGAGCTGCACTTCCAGTATAAAGTATGGCTCAACATCCAGTCAAGCAGTTTATAAATAGCAGATCTACACTGATAATATTGAAATGCTGTTTCAGGTTTCATACATGGCTATAATTCATCTATCTAACCCTTACTTCACTCTTCACCTTCATGTGTTATAAAAACAGAATTACAAAAGAGCCCTGTCACTGGTCATAACACAAAGCACAGCTTTAATATGTGTCACTTCAGAGCTAGGCAGACTTTGCAATCATTGAGAAAAAGTCAACACAGTCTAGTGCAAACAAAAGAAAAACAGGGGAAAGCCATTTTTGCTTTGTACACAATCCAAAAACAGTGGTGAGCGATACTGCTATTAAACCACTAAAATCTCACAAACAGAACTCCTGTAATGCACTGTATGATTCAGACTTCTGCTGGAGACAAAAGCTGACTTCTGTCTGTGAGGTTTCAAAAGCCCCTGTAAAGTTATCACCTGTCCTTGTCTTCCAACAGTAAAGAACAGGAGAAACACACCTTAACACTCTTAACAATATTCTGTGTTCACAACTCCTTTTAAAGAACCTTTTTTAAATGGGGTGTGTGGGTATGGAAAACAAAATTGCCACCAGAACCAGTCCTGCATTAGTCTATTTTCTATGTAATCTGCTGTTCTATCTACAATAAAATTGACCACAGTTTGGACAATAGAAAAAAAAACCTGGTAATTTTCTTTAAAATCTTTATACCAATAATAATCCCACCACAGTTGAACAGATACAAACAGAACTATGGCTTTGGCAAACCTGTTGATTCAAAATTTTACAAATTAAATATTTTACTCGACTATCTACTGTACTTTTAAATGTCAAGCAAGCAGAACTCTAAATATGACTGAACATTTAATTAAACTGGGATGGAATAAACAAGTTATTTTCTAAGTTTTGTAAAAATATTACTGAATAGGTCAGTGTTGGCCAATCTATGGCACAGGTGCCAAAGATGGCACTCGGAGCCCATTCTGTGGGCACCCAACATCACCCCCTCACAGCCACCTGTATTCAGGTTAATTTGCTGTATTGGCAAGTTGTGAAAAATTAGTGGGTTTTGAGTTGCAGTTTGGGCACTCGGTCTCTAAAAGGTTTGCCATCACTGGAATAGGTTCTCAGTGCAACATAAATCAGGTTGAGAACAATTCTGCATTCCAGAAATCCAACTTAAAAAATGCCTCAAACATAAAATTTATTTGTAGACCCAGTTTATTCTGCAGCCATGCCGAGTGCAACATGGCTGCAGAGTAAACTGGGGTTACAAATGAACCCACAAGCTTCTGCCAATGCCCCTTCACCTGTGTCGCTGCACCAAGCGGTTTTAGCACAGAGACCTGGGCAAAGAGGAGAGCAGTGGTGGCTTCAACAGTATAGTGCCCATGGATTAGGTGCTACATGACGAGTAAAACCAGGCAGGCTTTTGAATTTCACACGCCCACAACCCAAGGGGGTCATCGGTGTACGAAATGCAAAAACCTGGTCTTCTACCCTGGCTTTCCTGACCATGTAGTACCTGATCCGTGGGTGCTACACCATGGGGAAAGCCAGGATCGAAGCCGAATGCTGTTCCTGGCAGCCTGAGCTGTCAAAAACAGCTGGATGTCAGGCTTCCAGGAGCAGCATTCGTTTTATGAATTTTTCGCAAGGCATCCCAAAGGTATAATGTCATCTTGCAAAATAGACCTATTCCTGGAAATTTCATTTGTCTTATGAAAAATTCATCTTAGAGGCATTCATCTTGTGAGATACCACTGTATTTATGTATTAATTTTATGTAAGAATTTTACTAGGTTCTGATTTGTTTCGTTCCCAATCCAAATATTTACTTGCATTTTGTGTCTTTTTAATAAAGATATGAATAAAAATTGTATGAGGTTTTTCCTTTTTTACTATTGTCCACGCTACAAAACCAAGACCCTATCAAAGTGAGCAGCACTGGGGCAGCTGTCAAAAATACATTTGAAGTTTATAAGTTTAGGAAAATTCAGTATTAGGCAGACAGGGGGTCTACAGAAAACAAACAAATTGGTAAGTGGTCTACGGGGCGAAAAAGTTTGGGAACCTCTGCTGTAGACCATCTTGAATGCTGCCACTGGTGCTGTCAACATTCAGGCTGTCTTTTACTATGTACAGCTTGGCATCCTTTTTCCTGCTGGAAATGCAGGTGTGATACAGTATTGTGCAGCAGTACTGGACCATTCCCTGGCTTTATGAATCATGGACACAGAAGCACAATATCTCACATTCATAAACTGGAGGTTTTATTTAAAAAAAAAAGAACTGAATTAAATGAATCCTGGCCAAAACTATGGCCATTTATGCTAATGAAATCAGTTTTATCCTAGGTTAGAGGATATATCATTAAAATTCTTTTTAAGTAGTATCATACTTCTATTAAATTAAGTCATATTAATAAGAGGTTGAGTCGCCAATGTTAGATGGGGTGTAATGGGATTGGCAGCATTTACACACAGCAGAGTCCAAGGATTTTAAAATTTTGAATAAGAGCACTTGAAGAGATGAAACAAATAATTGATCAGAAAATGCTGATCTGGTCTTTTTAAGTGTGTGTTTATCATTTTTAAGATGAGAATTCCAACCATCAGCTTAAAGACCTTTTAATATTCTCCTGCTAGATTGGCCCTTGCATCCTAGTGGAAAAAAGGTAGTGATTTGTGAATTTCTTCTTGGAAGGACAGAATCTTGTTTACATCCATTATGGAACATTTTACTTCCCAATAAAGGGATACATAGAACATTATAATGCTTTCTCTTCAAAAAAAGAAAGTCTGACACCTTTTTATTCAGTATTATGTTCCTCACTACATTCACCCTCCAGTCATGCAACCCTATGGAAAGATGCACTGAATTGATTGTTTTTAAATAATTACATGAAATTGATTGAATTCATAGCACTATTAATTCAATCTTCCTGTTAGATAGGCATCTAATGAATTTGACTGCAACAGATTGTAATCCCCCCCAATTTTCCTATCTTTATGATGTTACTGATTTGATTTTTTCTTGCAATAATAATCTAAACAAACAACTCCCTAAAACACAACAACAAAAACCCACTAGTGTGTATGCATAGCACTGCACATTACAACAGTTTATTACCTCATGTTCTCTGTTTATAAACCACTACAATCTTTCAATTATATATTATCTGGAAATAATTTAATATATGGTGGAATAAACTTAAAAATAACCCTTGTGAAAAGGCTGTAGGCTTTGTGGCTGACTCGTACATTAATTCTTGACAATTCATTTCAGACTTGTTATAACTTTGGGGGTGTTTTTTTCTTCTGCACTGCAAGGTGCACTGATTGCTCACATGCAAATGGGTCTCAGATAAACATAAACGACTAATGAAGTGGCTACTGTTATAACATTTATCTTATGTTGTAAACTGCCCAGAGTGGCATTGGCAGCCAGATGGGTGGAATAAAAATCAAATCAAAACAATCAATCAATGAGTCAGTCAATCTGATCTGATCTTTCAAAGCCAGTGATAATTCTTCCTGTATTTCACAAAGTAAACTGATTTGGGTTTCCCCTTTCTCACTCCCTGGTGATAAGCTGCAGATGCGTCCAACACTATCTAAACCTCTCTCAGCTTGCTGATGATACTTCTTCCTAGCCAAATGGTTCTGGTCTTACAGACATGTGTTACAAATGGCCCTCACCACCTCTACTCACAATCCAAGCAGATAAAGAGTAGACACCACAGTAGCTCCTGACTGAATGGAAGCATGTGGAAATTTGGAACGTGCCTCTACTACTATGTATGTATGTATGTATGTATGTATGTATGTATGTATGTATGTATGTATGTATGTATGTATGTATGTATGTATGGCTCCAATGATGAAGCAAAAGCAGTCTGAAATGTAGTGCCACACCACTTTCCTTTTAGCTAGTTGGCCAAAACAAATATTATTTTTTCTCTGTAGTATAATTTTTCTCCTCATACAAGGTCAATGATGACCAGCTGGCACATTCCTCAGTGGGACTACTGCTTCTTCCAACCCTTCATTGTTCCTCCATCCTCATTTTCCTCCTCTTTCTATTCCACCTCCCCTTTTCTTCCCACTGGCAGTTTAAATCAGGTTGACCCTGCTGGGTTTCATTAGTTTTCACTTCAGCTTTATATTTCTTCGCTATGGCATTCATTCCTGGAGCTATATGACCAGAATGACCTTTGTGTAGGGAAAGACTCCTTGCCTAGATCTTAGACCCTCTGCTTCACTCATCCTAATCCCAAACTCTCTCTAGCCAACCTATGAACGTTTGCTTCTTCTGCACCTTTTAAAATCTTATTCATTTCTCTGTTTTCTGTATGAAGAAATGTTTGGAACTCAAACAAACCACCCAAGCAGAAGTTGAAAATTGTTTTTAAGAAAAAAGATTATAATGATCTGCTGAAGCCACCCATAACCGAGTAGCTATAGATTAATACTCTGGGACCCAAAACACCATCCTTCCACTGCTCAGTTAGGCATAACCTCTGTATGTCACTATACGCCTGCTTGTTAAAAGCAATTCCCCAAGCTTTGTGCCTTATTAATGTACTGACCAATCAATACTGCTACAGCAATCAAGCGAGGAGAAAGATACTACTGTCTTCTAATTTTTGCTTTTTTAAATACCTCAATTATGCTTCTACGGCAGGCACCAAGGACTAGAAAACATTTGCTCACTATATTTTGTTAACTGTTGACTGTTGTCTAGAAAGGAGATGCAGAAGATCATCCTGGCTAGAAAGGCGGGGAGGGGGGAGTCTCAGGTTTTAGAGCAGACTTAAGAAAATGCCCAGAAGCTGAGGAAAGAGTATCTGAAGACTCATACAATTAAATGAAAAGACTTTTTTATTGAAACAGCATGTGCATTTAAATCTTTTTATATTATGTTTTTAGCCCAACATTTTGCTGAATGTGCATTTTTTTGTATTCACGTTTTAAAATCTGTTACCATTATATTTGTTAAATTGGCACCTCACTCATGTATGTATTATTATCTGTATTTACATTTTAATTTGTTGGAAGCTGAATGACCAAAGTGGTTAAAACAACAATAAAGTAATTCAGATACAGACTTAAGAAAATGTTGTTTGCTTTCAGGGAAGTGAACCAACTTTAAAAAGTAGTACCAACTATTTGAATAATTCATTCTTCTCAGTATAAATCACTATAAATCCCGGATGCTGGCAAGTCTTCGGGTCTATGTCCCATGTCCACATTTAAGTCCAAGTCTTTGGTAGGTAAAGGTAAAGGTTCCCCTAGCACATGTCTTTTAGTCATGTCTGACTCTAGGGGCAATGCTCATCTCTGTTTTCAAGCCAAAGAGCCAATGTTGTGCAAGTACGTGGCCATGTGGCTGGCATGGCTGCACGGAACACTGTTTACCTTCCTACCTATTTATCTACTTTCATGGACATGCTTTCGAACTGCTGGGTTGGCAGGAGCTGAGGTTAACAGTGGGAGCTCACTCCACACTGCCTGGCACCTGGGATGCGAACCGCAGAGCTGCCGACTTTGCAGCCGACCGTTGCAGCACTCTAGTCTGCTGAGCCACCACACCCCAAGTCTCAAATCCAAGACCCTATTAAAAATAAGCTTCTTCTCCCCACCCTAGGAAAAAAAGGGGAGGTTAATTCTAACTCACAAGTCAAGTCTGAGGCACTGGGGGGAAAACCCAAGCCAAGTCTATGTTGAGTCACTAGTGACAGTAAGTCTCAAGACCTGAGTCCTCGTCTTTGTAAATACACAGATGTGAGAACACAAGAAATATCTTGCAACATGTCCTCAAAAGAAAACTGATCCAGAAAACATGTGACCTCCCTGCAATTTCTTATTGTTTAGAAGTTAACATATTGCAATGTGGTCATAAGAAGCAGAATGTAGAAAAGGATGTGGCTGCAAACAAAACAAAAAGAAATTCCCTTTGTTTGCTGTTATATCACAACTGTGATAAAGCACATGAAGATGTTGGCATATGATCTGAATCCACATGATGTAAGGATCAGAAGGAGAGCTATTTCAGGTTTTTGGATATCAAGCTTTTCAGTGCTTTAAATTAAGAACTGATCTTAGAAATAAATTTAAATTAGACAATATATGTATAATCTCCCGTAATGAGTGAAAACTTAGGTCTCTTGTAAAAAAAAAAAAAGCTATCTAGGAACACCCCAAATGACGCATCAAAATGTAATCTGAACATACAAGATAAACATCAATTTCCTGGGGCCAAGAACCACCGATCCATAGTGTCTCCATTTTGTCAATTTCGTTTGAATTTCTCAAACTGACCACTACCACATCCCAGGACAAGCTTAAACGCTTGAGCAATTTCACTCAGCACAAATGAGGAAGAAAAAAAACATTAACACATTGGTGCATTTCAACCGTTGTCTCTAGATATTCTCATCCAGAGACTTCCTATAGAAGCAAACAAGAATGGAGAATTAGCTGGAACCCAAAGACACCTCGCAGCATAACTATCATGGAGTTTCCTCCAGTGGTACTTTTTGGAACCAACTCTGGAGGTCAGTGTTGAAACACCTAATAATCCTTCCTCACATCCTCACAGTATTAATCCAGAAAGTGATGGTTGTTGGTATCAAAAGTTGCCAATAGAGGAAGCCAACTAGAGTTAATCCATCAGGATTACAGCAGATTCGTGCATTTACAGCCCAAATGGTTCCATTATGACTCTGATTTCCCCACAGGGGGTTCCACATACTCCTTCTAAACGAAACCTCTGCTGTCTTCACACTCCTCCTTCGCACCCACCCCTCTCTGGCAGGCTTGCTGTACATTTCCTCTCAATCTCTCCTCTCCTCTTCTCAACCCTACTTCCTCTGCCCAGCTTGCCTGTTGAAAATTTGCTTCTGATCAATCTAATATCTTCTCTCTTCTCCCTCCCTCCCACCTCTCTCCTCTTTATCTCTTGCTCTGTGGTATAAACATGTCAGTTTACAGCATCTGTCCCACTGATCCTAAAAGCAAGTGTCAGTGGTTGTAAAAGTACTTCTTCATATTGAGTAAGTAGGACTTTAGCTAAGATTGGAGTGGTTGTAAAGTCAGGAGTTGCAAAGAGAGTGGAGTGGTTAGAGAACGCACCAATTCTCTTAGCTCTCTTCCAGGCAGCTACAGTTTTATCTAGAGATGGAAGAAGTCAGTTACCAAATACCCAATCAGTTAGCTAAGTACCAAATGAGCTATCTCCTGAGGCTGTAATAACTGAAATTCATCCCATATAACAGCTCCCAGGCTGCCTCCAAGGAACAATGCCTATAGTTGGATCTGGACAGTATGAGCAGTTTTATTCTCCAAGTACCTCTTGCCACAGCAAGGTATTGCAAATTCTACGGTGTATTTTACAGTATCAAGTGCTAAACAAAGCTTAACTATGCAGAAAAGTTCTGCTGGATGACTAACCTCCCAGCAGAAAAGAAATCCTTGCCACAAAATGAACCTAATAATCTCTTCTGTTTCACCATACCCATTGGAATACACACACTGCCTGTGCTTCAGTCATCTCTCTGCCTGCTTCATGATACTCAGCTCACCATGAGCAGACTAGAGGATAGATGGGCCC
Source organism: Phrynocephalus versicolor (assembly GCA_023846285.1). Taxonomy (NCBI): domain Eukaryota; kingdom Metazoa; phylum Chordata; class Lepidosauria; order Squamata; family Agamidae; genus Phrynocephalus; species Phrynocephalus versicolor. The sequence goes on from JAHTLZ010003305.1 coordinate 5,685,045, forward strand.
TATCCTCTACTATGGAAACAGCTGTGTCGACTGTTGATTCTAACGTACTGTATTTAGCATAGCTCGTTATGCAGTGCAGCATCATAGTTCAGTTTGAAGGAGAAGGCTGAAATCAATAGAAACTTCTAACTAGCCCATGTTTTTCTCACTAGCCTATTCTTCTCTCCATTTGATAAAGCATGTTTGCAACTATTAGTTTCAAATAATTTTACTGTTATGATCAACAAATCGGTGTGTGTGTGTGTGTGTGCGCGCGCGTGCGTGCGTGCGTGATTGTGTGTACAGTACCTGCCAAAAGTATTGCCATTCTGGAAATTATGAAGGCAGGCTTGCAAAACTGGCAAAGAATCTCATGACTGAAGGCAGACTTTCACTTTCATCTAACAAGAAAATCAGACCTTGCTTTAATCCAAATGAAATCTTTAAGCCTATGACACGGATGCTTTCAAGATGATGGTATGAAGATTAATTTTTGCCACTCCACCCATTGATAAATTTATTTGCTGCAAACTTTGCATGTGAAGCTTTTAAAATTCTTCTTCCAAGCAGAGAGATTTAAAAGCTTTATACATTAAGGCAGCAATTCTCCAAGCTGAAGCCAGATAACAAGAACTGACATCTGTGGAGGAAACAAAGACAACAGCTTAAAATGCTAGTGATTCAACTTGCACACATGCATAGAAAACCTGTTTATAAAGCTGACATAAAAGAAATGAAACACCACTTATGCATAACTGCCAGATAGAGAGAAGAACACTGGTCACCAAACACACCTTTCATTTGCAAAGGTCCAGTGGAAATGGCAGAACAAAAATAATAAAATGCAAAAAAAAAAAAAAAAGAGTCCAAAGCAAGGAAATGATCTGAATAAATCAGTTTCTCTCCTCAGCTGAGACGAAATGTTCATGTCTGGAAAGGATTAGCTAAATATAGGCAAACATTTTCTTTACATATTACACTGTTATAAATTAAACACATACCAGGAGAAAAGTAAAGGTAGTGATGATGGGAAGCCCTAAGAGTGTTCTGTTGTTGTTGCTGCTACTGCTGTTGCAGGTGGTGGTGGTGGTGGTGGTGGTGGTGTGTGTGTGTGTGTGAGAGAGAGGGGGGGTGAGGGAGGGAGGGGCACACACACACACACACACACACACAGAGAGAGAGAGAGAGAGAGAGAGAGAGAATCCAATGTTGTACTGGTTGGGTACAGATGTCTACAAAAAGGATGGAAATGTAATAGCTAAAATCCAGTCACTTTGCATAGTTAGTCACAACTAGAATAGGTCCACTAAATTACCAGAAGCGACAAAGAAGATGACTCATCAAATACCCACTGATTTCATGGACCTACAGTACTTCAATTGCAACATACTATACTAAGCAACAAGATTTCAGCCACTAGAACGTTAAACTCGGTAATTTAAGTATCTGTCTGGGAAGGCAGAGGATATGAGTTTGATTCCCCACTCTGCTTCCTTAACAGGGGCTTGTCTCGATGACCAATAGGGTCTCTTCCAGCTCTGCATTTCTACAATGATGATGATGATGAGATAAAAGCCAATCTAATATTTTTAGAGCAGTGGGACCATTGTAGAACCACACTCACTGCCTTTGATTCAATCACCCATGTGACTGGTTTGGAAGTGGTCCTGGCTGCATTCAACTCAGATATCTCTACTTTTCTTTTGAACTGTTTAAAAAAAAACACTGGTCTTTCAAGCAAAATATGGTCATGTATGGCACGGACTGGATAGTCCTCTGTGATATCATCAAGAAATCTACCTCTGCAGAGCATTTTCATATTTTTGAAAAAGCAGTGTTTAAACTATTATTAATATTGCACCCAATTAATCAATGAATAGACACATGGACACTGAAACATGGTGGTTTTAAACAGTAAGGAACACAACCGCTGCATTTGAACCCTAGGAAGAACTGCACCTTGAGCCAGAATTGGATTTTGAAGTACAGCTATCTGCCATTTCAGTCACAAAACAGGGAAGAAAGCTGAATTTGCATATGCCCACAGGCATTCATTGTAGGTTTTTGCAGCATTTGCTGGCTTGCTTTCGTGTTTTTAGATCAAGCACACCTTGCAGTTCAGCACTTTCACTAACACAGTTGCATGGAGAATATTTTGCTTGTTTTTTGATTCGAGATTTTCAGATGCAGTAAATATTTGTCAAAACAAGGAAATAATCTATTATTTGTTCTTCTTTTAGTAATCATAACAGTAAAGTAATGTTTTTTGCTATAATGCCCATTATGTTGCTCACTGTTTTTTCTTTTAATAATCATGAGTGAGCAATGTTTTTGCTATAGTTTTCAAGACTCAGTGCTTCAAAATACAATGGGGTGGCAGCCACATAAACTTTCCATCCTGTGCATCAAATAACAAGATGCTAATGGAATGTTCACATGCTAAGTATGTATGAACCTCCAAATTTGCCTTTGAGATGTGAAGGATCTTCATAATATGTTTGTAGTACAAAATTGGCCGCACTTTGCCTGGTTCAATTTTATCATCATTCTGAGACAGCGAGAAAGGCACTATGGTCACAAGCACTGCAGCGAGACAGTCACCTGATATCTGCATGCACATGCCACAGAAAGAGCTGATCAATGAACATTTTAGAAGTAAAACCTGCTCTATGCAACAATCAACTTGATACTGGGGTATGATGGGTGCCATCTTGAAATCTGAGTTAAATGAACCCATTTCTGATACAGAAGCATCCAATGAAACCAATTGGGAAGTACTCCGTGTAATTAATAGGAACATCCTCCCTGACCATATGATTGATATTGGAAAGTGTGCCTGTATGAAAGTGATTTTGTGTGTTCTCAGTCATCTATACTGAAAAGTGGGTCAGTTCAAATACCCAAGTGACAATTATATCTGGGTCATGGGCAAAGATGAGGACATGACTGTATATCTTACGGAGAGCTACCTTCTGCCATGACTCTTTAGCCTCTGATGGCACCTCACCACATCACAAAGACCTTTTAATACTGCCAATATTTGGCCTACTGAACTAAATTCACACTGATTCAACAATTCATTCTCTTAACTGAGGATGTCATTTTGTGTAAACTATTTGCAAAAATTACAGAGGAATAAAGGTGACCAAAATAAGGAAGACCCACTTTCTAGAAGTCATCACAAGGGAACTGAGATTATCTGAATGAAGGGAACAACTTTAGAAGTATCTTTAATATGTTTAAACGGTTCGACAGCTGTCCATTTGGGGGACCACCTATTCCCAAGCAATCTCAACTATCCATCAGATCACATACGACATTCCTCTTTCCTGTGCCTCTTCCTTCAGAGCAATTAGCAAAGCACAATTAGCATTTCTTGGTGATTGTGCCCCAAATGTAGAACTCCATCTCAAGAGATAAGAGAGGGTAATATTTGCAGCAAAACTATTTCTGCACTGAGCACTGTAGCAATTCAGCATACTCAGACATTTGATATCCAGTGACTGAAACCGTGTTGCTTAGCACGGTAAGATGTGTAACTAGAATAGACTTATTGAATCAGTGAAGATTTGGTGAGTCAATGCTTCCATAAGTTCAACTGTTGTTGTGGCCTACTGTAGTTGCAACTTCCTAGACCAGTGATGGTGAACCTTTTAGAGGCCGAGCGCCCAAACTGTGATTCAAAAACCACTAATTTTTCGCAAAGTGCCAATACAGCAATTTAACCTGAATACAGGTGGCTGTGAAGGGGCGATGTTGGGTGCCCACAGAAAGGGCTCCAAATTCCACCTTTGGCACCCGTGCCATAGGTTTGCCAACTCTGTCCTAGGCTACACAAGGGATTTCAAACAATGTGTAGTTTGGTTATACAGTATAACTACAGGAAAACTGTAATGACAACATTTCATTGGTTTTTATTTTACTTATTTCTGTAATCCTTAGGAATGCTATTGTTTACATCAGGCCTGCCCAACAGGTAGACTCTGGGCTACTGATAGCCCGTGAAGGGTTCAAAAGTAGCCCGCCGGCCATCAATAAAAAAGGGAGGGGATAAATTCTCCACCCCTCCTGCCCCCATCCCAAGGACCACCACTGCCCCAGCAAAGTTCTGGGTCTGCCAACCCACTGTCTCAGCCGAGCGGGGCAGTTCAAGGGCCATGGTGCATTGAAATCTGTTCCTTCCAGAACGGATTCATGGGTTTTCAATGCACTCCTATGGGGAACCACTGCTCTACTTACTATTTTTTTTTTTACTTATGAGCATGTGCTCAGAACAGATAAAATTCGAAAGGAGAGGTTTTAGTGTAGTGGCCCTCATGCACTTTGGGCTGGAAAAAGTAGACCTTGGCCTGTTCAAAGTTGTACAGCCCTGGTTTACATAATGTCTTGAGTTACTGCTTGTTAAAAGGTTGCATAAATGGAAACTGTGGAGCGCCATCTAAAATAATAAATAAATAAATAAATAAATGCATTTTAAAGTAATAAAGACATCCATACTAATTTTAGCTTTTTGCTTTTCCTATATTCTGCAGATCTTATCAAGGCATCTCAAATAAGTGCCTAGAGGGGGGAAAAGTTTTAAAGTCCAGATAATTAAGGACCAGACGTGTGGAGAGTTTGCACGCCTCAGTGGCTTGAAAGAGAGGCAAGAGCATCAAGGTCTTGAAAGCATAGCTAGAAGTGAAGGCCACGAGCTGAGACATACAGAAATGTACACAAGCGTACAAGGCATGACTCAGGTGGTGAAAAAAAACCCAAGGTAATTGGATAATGGAGTTATATACACTGCTCAGACAAGCACATGCCTTGTTGGCTGTTGGCTGTTTGATTCCTTGATAGTTTTGACTATTTGGACATCGGATGCTCTGTTTTCATTGCTGAAATTGTGTACTGAACTGGATTTCTATGTTGCTGAAAGGTTCTATGGAAATAAGGAATCGGTTCCAGGTACTGCTGTATATACTGTACATATTGTAAACAAACTGTTAAACTCCAGAAGCATAGTCATTGAATCAATTTTCTCTGCTGCAAAGTTACTGTCTGTTTTTCTGCAACTTGAGTTGGACAACATCCATCGTCCACTCACACTGACAGATCTACTGTATACATTTGCACAACTAGCATGAACAAAATTCAGCCGATGGCTTGATGATAACCTTATAAAGTTTGTTTTTTGCAAGATAATAATTTTATTACAGTACAGCATTTGGGCTAAAGTCATCTGAAAGAATACATGTCTTTGTTCTATTTCCAATTCTATAAATACCTTTCAATTTTGTGATGCATTCTTGTATATACAGTACATTTCTAATTTCCCCACCTAAGGCTTAAGCTCTAGCATTAAGAAAACACCCAGCGCTTCAAGAGCACTTGACACAGATCTAACCCAAATGAACTTCTCTGTGTCCAGATTTACAATCCTACTCCACAGCTATATCTATTCCATCTACTAGGCATAGGCATCCATCACCAGACACCACAGGTCCATGCTTATAAATTTATCCAAAAGTCAGTAAAGAGTTTGGATATCCATGTGCTGTTTTCATTGTTGTAGTCTTATAGTATAACAGACATCCAGAATATATGTGCACGATAAATAGACTAAGCTGACATAATTCTATGGGTAAAATATACTGATAGTGGTCATGCTAGATGGGTAATTCTGGGTGTGGTATTCCACACTGCCTGTTCTCCACATCCTACCCAAACCGTACATACCCTCACTCAATCAACCCTGAATGTTTTGGCATAAAGATTATATACATTAAAATATGCCCTCAGCAATGTTCTCCCCAATCTTTTAAAGCTTCAAAGTATTTTCTGCTGCCTCTTTTAGTTTCAGATAACCTTGTCGAGACATCTGCACAGCACAAAGGAATCCTGAAATACGTTTCCTGTGATTCAAATCATTTTCAAAAGGCTTCCATTTGTCATCTTCCGTTTTTGCTAGAATGAGACTAACATTCAACCCAGCTCACCCCAAGAATGCAGTCTGCAGGACGGGTAATTAAACTGCTCTGTGTTTCATTTCCTGTTTCTAACTGGACCGAGCAAAGTTTTATTTTTAAAGTCATTTTCTAACCCTCTCGATTAACCCTTTGGAGACTTAATGGGAACGAATGTAGCCAAGTGCCTCTGAGAAACTCAGCTCAGCAATAAACACAGATTTTGCTTGAGTGACGTGAAAATAATTGTGCATTAATCTTCCTCCTGTATACATTCTTCTGGGTCTCCCCTATAGGGCTCCTACAATAAAAACTACAAGATGCTCTTACAGTATTAACTGTTACTTTTATTTTATACTATGTGTCATCTTTTTGGAGACAACTTTATTCTATCTCAGTGAGAACTGCATGTGAGACATGAGGAGAAAGGACCTTCACTTATACGTGCACTAAGTCTGGACAGCTTTCAGATGAGGAAAACCTACTGTGCCCTTCTCTGATGATTTACCACCATTTCCCAAAGAAATATTTGTAATCGTATTCTGCCCATTTATTTCCTTCCTTCCTTGGTTTTTTTTTTACCGCCCATTTGGATACTGAGGCCATTCTGGGCGATTCAAAACAAGCAATAATCGACAATAACAAACCAAATAAATAATGTCAAATAAATAAATAACCCCTCTTTGAACACTTCACAGTTTTAGTTCTTCCTAAAAAAAACAAAAAAGAACCCTGTGCATTTTTCTTTTAATTGCTTATGGCTTTTTCTTTTAACTATGCTTTTCATTAGCCTCCTGTTTTTATGTTAAAGGCCACCTTGCCTATTAAAACAAACAAGCACCCAGTAGAGTAAGGTATAAGTGTCTTTAGTGACAACCAATCAATCAATTAGCTTGAAACTCACATTACTGCCATAAACCCCTCTATGCCTCAATGTCTGTGCTATAAATTCAACGTGACATGCAGCCTACATATATGTAGGTCATTTCAACCACCCAGAGAATCCCCATCATCTCAGAGATGGCGCATGACAGCTACTTAACACGGAAGCTTTGGGACACGGAAGCTTTCGCATGTAGGCAGGCAGCCGCAGGCAACAGAAGTTGCAGAAGGATTTAATGGAGCCCAAACAAGGCCAGGACTTAGAGCTGAAGCCTGGTTGCAAAAGAGAGCTGTGAGATTATTAACCATTTCAATTTTTCATATGACAACCATAGCTGTATTACAACAATGAAACGCCCACCCTACAGAACAAAGAGGAGGGAACATCAGAAGTCCCCATTTCCTGTAGAACGCTGGGATTTCCTTTCTAGGCCTCCTGCTCGAGCACTGATTCAACTTGATCCTGCTTATCTTGTCAAACGAGGGAGGATCAAAACCCAGAAGGAAGCCGACTAATGGAGATTCCATTAATTAAATTAAAAACCTCTTTTGCTGCACACAACAAAAATTAGCTGCAAGTCCTCAAAACTTGCAGATGCCATTTTTTTTCTTTACCTGCACAAGGAGTTCCAGTTTCCTGTCATCAAGGAGGTGCACTTGACACCTGCGGCCCTCTGTCATCTAGAGAAACAAGGAGGAGAAAGTTCAATTAATTCTCAGGCTTGGCAAACACTCAAAGCTGCTGTTAACAAGCTGAGATCTTTGCTGCTTCAAACACTGTTACAGCAAAGGATTTCCCCATTCACTATCCAGCCTCCTCTAGCACTGGCTGGCACATAATGTAAGAAGCAGAAAATAAACAAACATATCACCCTCACAGCTGCTACTGAATGGCTCAGCCCACACAATGGGGATTGTTTGGGTGAATGAAAGGAGTAAATGACATAGGCCGGGACTCTTGACAATAAATGACGATCCAAAGGGCATCCTTACTAGGTGGCTGTGGCAATATTAACACAAGAGTAACCTGGAACCACTTCCAAGGCCACAGACAAGAAGGGACATCAAGACATGCGATGAGGTGCTCAGCATGGCTAGAATCAATGGTTCACATCAGTAGGAATCTGTCACAGCTCAAGTCTTGAAAGACATCTGGAATGGTCGACTGATAACACCCACTGCTCCCTAGCGCTGTTACCACTCATCCTCCTTGCCCTTGCCATCTCTTTACCATCTCTATCCTTTGGACCAAGAGTGAGAAACAAAGCAAGTAAGGCAGTGGTGTCCAAACTTTGGCCCTCCAGATGTTTTGGACCACAACTCCCACATTCCTTTCTCTTTGGCAATAACGGCTTGGAATTCTGGGAGTTGTGGTCCAGAACATCTGGAGGGCCAAAGTTTGGGCACCCCTGAAGTAAGGGGAATAAGGACAAAAAGCAACAGCCACTACCGCCTGCTTGGCTGCCTGCTTTTTCTCTTTTGTATGCCAACAAATATGAGGTTGAAAGGGAAAGAGAGAGGGAGCCATACTGGCTGTACGATTCTGAGAGTTATATTTTTAAAAGTTACATTTTCCAGCTCTGGACAAGGATCATATTCACTGACTATGAATAATGCAGCAGATCTTGAAGGGCTTTTCATCAACACTAATTACATTTGTATTGGCCAGTTTATTTTTTACACTGTTTGGTAACAAGAGATTCTTGCAGAAGATACAAATTTGTTATTTTACACATTTGTTCCCTATCCTTTCTCCAAAGACTTCAAACTAGTGAATCCAAGTTCATCTCACTTTCTTTTTCAGAACACTTAGGCCAAGCATGCCCAAACTTCGGCCCTGCAGATGTTTTGGACCACAACTCCCAGAATTCCAAACTTGTACTTCCAATGGCAAAGGACTGTAGGAGTTGTGGTCCAAAACATCTGGAGGGCCGAAGTTTGGACATGCCTAACTTAGGCACATGAACAGCAGTGTCATGTGATGTTCCTAGTTTTGGGGGTGCATCATCTTAGGCACCATGGCAGGGTAGGTGCCTCAATGTTTAAACAGTCTCCCTGCCATATATCTGCTAAGTAGAATGTTCTCCACAATGTACAGATTTCAAACGAACAGATGAATTTTGTACTTCAGGGGTCTTCCAGAAAAACTACCCCCCATCTCCCTTGTGCTCCCTGAGGTTGCACAAGTAAGCAACAGATGCATCTTGTGACACTCCTTTGTCTTTTACGAATGATTTTAAATAAGGTGACAAAGATGATTTGTACCCCGGTCCGTCTCCCTGAAATTTTGATGTGTCCAACTTTGCAATCGGGCAGTAACATGGAATATCTAAGCAGCATTGTACTTATTTGCTTCCAAGCACATGGTATGCAATTATTATTTGATCCTGTGGGACAACAGAAAAAAAAGACAGACCACCTAAGAAGAGATGACCTACAGCTGTACAGTGAAATTTTAGCTTCTGGGGTAACTTGTAAGCCCATAAAGAAATAAAGCTTTTTTTGCTATGGTGTACCGAGGACAAAGCACAACTGTTGGATTTGAGTCGGAGTATTCCACTGCACAGAAAAAAGCAAAAATGACCTCTTAACACACCGAGACTTCAGCACCTGACACTTGCAGGAACTTGCCAGACCACATTAATGGCCCTGTTGTGCTGCTGCCCTTGGAATCTCTCAAGAGGTAAGCCCAAGAATCAGGCTCTGGCTTTTGCTTACTGGCAGAGGGAGTGAAAGCCAAGCTACACACCAGTGGAAAGACGCATCATAACATCATATGGTAGCCTTCCTCAACCCGGCAATTTCCATGTGCAACATTCTTCATCTCCACTAACTTGGGGCTGGTAGGAAATCTGGTGGGTCACATACTGAGGGGCACAGCCTGGGAAAGGCTATTAAATGGTTTACTCGTGATTGATCAACCTTCCCTGTATCGAACTTGAAAATCCTTGACTTAAATGGGTGGCGCTAGGAGATGAATGCATGAGAAGCAACCCAAGAAAACACCATAATCTCTGCCCTTGGAAAATGAAAAGGGCAAACAGCAGTGCCATAATAGAAGTAGGAAGTGCATTCCATCCTAAAAACAATCAAATGATGTTGTCCCAGCTTGTTATAGCACTTAAACTAGGGTATAAGCATGGGAAGTTGACGCATGCCTCATGACACCACAGTAAGAGTGACTCAGGTTGGTAGCAGCTTTCAAAAGTCTCTGACAACTTCAAATGTTGTGATGCTGTGAACTGAATCAGAGCTCTTTGATGTGGAGTTCATCATGTTATTGGTTTTACATCGTATTTTTATTTCACTGAATAATAGCTGTGGGTGTGAGAGGTATGCATGTGTGTATACTGGTAGGGGCGTGGCTGGCTGCCTTGTCCCTGCCCCCCCTCCCAGACAGGATCAACTGTCTTCCTTACTACTGTTCTTTGCCCTGGGGACGAGGCTATCACTGGTACTGTATCACCAGACACTTCCCTGTCAGTGCAAGTCAGAAGTGTGGAGAAGGAGAGCCAGGTGGACAGCATAGACAAATTGTACCCACAAAAGGATATTGGGGAGAACCCAAGTCACCCACATGAAGTGGCCTCAATGCAGCTTAGGCTTCTGCAGCTGCTATTCGATAAATAAAAGAACCATGGGAGAGACAATTGTGAGAGCCTAATCTATGCCTCTCTTGGAAGCAACAGTCTGTCTTGATCTCATGGTTGCAAGCAATCAAGAAGAAATTGTGAACCAGGGAAGGGGTTTCTGTGCGCGCACACGCACATGCATGTACATACATGCATGCATGCACCTATGCACCTATGCACACACACATATTTGTATATGTGTAGCTATACACACACACATACACGTGTGATGTATAACTGTAGTAACAACAAGAACAACAGTGTGCTCTCCAGTCAGTTCCAGCTTATGACAACCTTTTTGAGGTTTTTTTGTTATGGTAGAAAGTATTCAAAGTCAATTACCATATTCCTTTGTTCTAGGGTTGCCACATGGATCTTGCCCATGGCCACAGAGGCTGCCTCTACTCACAGGACGCAGAGCAGGGAGCTGAGCTACTGACCTTTGGCTCCACAGCCAGACACTGAGCTATCCAGCCAGCGTACATACACAGTTGACTCTGTATGTTGGACATACACATAATTCATCTCTTGCTCTCAGAGACTTGCAATTACATGTATACAGCATTCATTCACCCCAGGGGAAAGGAAATTCCTGTGAAGGGAAGTTACTGACTCCCAGATCTTGGCCTGATTGCATCAAATAAGGATTTTCTAGTTAACTCTGACATCAATGTAAAGCTTTAAATCTCATTTACGGACTGCTGGCCCAAATATTTATACAGTGGATTTCTAGGCTAAGGATCAGAGAGAGAAGAGGGCAATAGTTTTGTACTGCTCCGTGAACTGTTTTGGCAGCTTAGTGCCTGACACATTCATCTTGCCTGGAGCTCCAAGCATGAGATAGAAGCGTCCAAGAAACGGTCCCCTGGGTACCCTGAGAAACATGAAGAACATGCTTAGGAAAAACCCTGCTGCAAGTCAGTCTCCTCTCAAGTGAACTAGGAGCTGTGATTCTAGATACAGCAGACACAAACAAGGGCTCTGTTTGTACATACACATCCCCACCCCTTTAAAGCAGTAGTAGGTGTTGCAAACAGATCTGTTCTATTCCACATCTCAGCCAAACGCTAATCAGGAGAACTATCTGAAATAATCACTTCCATACAGTACCTCAGATAAACAAGGCACAAATGCTATTTATCAGGACAACTCTAGATATTTCCACATAATAGAAAATGATTCCATTAAAGGGCTTTCCCCCCATGTACCAGTTTGTGTGTGTTTTTTAAAAAAGGTGTGAAGCACCATATTTAATGGAGGGTTATAAAAGTTTTCAACTCCTCCCTCCCCCTTGTGAAAGGTAAGGTAAAGATAAAGGCTCTGCCTGGACTTGCGTGCTAGTCGTGTCTGACTCTAGGAGCGATGCTCATCTCCATTTCCAAGCCAAAGAGCCAGTGTTGTGCAAGTCTGTGGCCATGTGGCCGGCATGGCTGAACGCATTTCTGCGCACAGAACACTGTTTACCTTCCTGCTTTTTACAGTGGTACTTATTTATCTACTTGCATTGACATGCTTTCAAACTACTAGGTTGGCAGGAACTGGAGTTAACAACAGGAGCTCAGTCCACTGCATGGGACCCAGGATTTAAACTGCTGAGCTGCCGACTTTGCAGCCGACAATTTCAGCGCTCTAGCCTGCTCTTCCACTAATTATTGGGAATTGACTCTAATTTTATTCTTATTTGAATAATCTCAATTGGCTCTGGCACATTCAAAAAACCATATCTGATGAGCAGTGATGTCTTTGTTCGGTTGATATAGTATTCTAATGCCAGTGGCCACACATTCAGAATGAAGCTATTGTTCTCATGCTGAATTAGGACTATTATATAACCAAATCTCAATGGTTCTGTGTCAGAGTCGATTTGATTTCAATCAAACTGATTTAAATCACAAATCACAATTTATTTATTTTAACTGATTTTTTGACAATTTAAATTTTTTTAAAAATCAATTGTTTTGCTTTACATCATGATTTAAATCAATTTACATTATGTAAATAAATTTGGTTTTTTTTAAAAAAATCATTTATTCTTATCCACCCTGCTCTGTGGCCCTACCATATAACCACACTACCAATGTAAAAATCCTAATTTGCTAAGATCACATTGCCAGTAGGAAGATGATTTCTTAAAAAATAATAATAATCTCAAAGCAACAATTGAGAGAAATAACTAATAAAAATAAAACAGATCTAAGATAGTAGGGAAAATTCAGTGCAATCTTAATATTTTAATGTTTTCTGTAGAGCGCATGCAATGTCAAATAGTTGCATTGTGTACAGAATGTAACTAGTGCCTCTTTTATGTCAGAAGGGCAGGGAAGAATGCAGTTTCTGGCCCAGTCAGAGATCAGAAGACTTGAACAAAAAAAATGATTGAATTATCACCGCTCTTTCATTTTCCAGACGTTAGCATCTATATATCAACTCCAACAGATGACAGAAAAAAACCAACAATTCCCAACTGCTCCTCAGTCACCCCACAACTAATGAATGACCTTTGACAGTGCCAGGACGCAGCTGCTCACAGACAGCCTATCCATTAAGATTGTGTTATTTCTCCAATGAGAATTATTCCAAAAATAGCAACCGAACTTCACGGCCTCTTGTTCTCTGAGAGAAAACAAAAATGCTCTTTTATCCACATGGTGAAATTTCTCTGCATATTTCTACCACGGTCCCCAACTAAACTCATGTGAAACTCTAGAACACTTCACAATCATAATCCAAGTGAAAACTTAGAATAAAGTTTAAAAAATCAGAATGACTCGGAATGACCATGGGCAACATAACTGTACAGAGACATTTTTTTCAAGCAGTTCTCCCATCTAACAGTCATACTCAAATGGTAAAGATTATAAGTCATAAAGCACAATATGCAAACTAAAAAATACTGCACTTAAATCTCTCTAGCAATTATTTTGCCAGGCTGTCTTTGTGAAAGCTAATATTTGCTTCGCCTCAGCTCTGTAAATTTGGTACAGAGATACTAATATTGTATTTATTTAAAATAATTTTACCTCACTTTTTTCCTTAAAAAGGACCCAAGGCAGGTTACATAATTAAAAGACAGTATTTAAAGCTAACAATGGTGCATACACAAATACAGAAGGATCAAAGAAATGTCATGCAAAAAAAATCATTAGCCACACCAAAAGTGTAACAATCCACTTAAAATATCACTCAAGCTTGTCACTAAAAGAATGCTTGACTAAAGAGAAATGTTTTGCTTGCTTCCAGAAGGACATAAAAGTATGGTACAAATACGGCGAACCTAATCTCCTGGTTCCAAAGTCTGGGAGCAGCACCGGAGAAGGCCCTTTCCCGTGTACCCATCACGTGCACTTGTGAAGAGATAAGCCATATCTGATCATTTTAACACTCTGGCAGGCTCATGAAGGGAGATGCAGTCCTCGATACCTTTGGCCCAAGCATTCTAGGACTTTATAGGTTAGAACCAGCACCTTAAACACAGCCTGGAAGTGGATTGTCAACCACTGGACCTGCTTAACATACATGGGGGTGGGGTGAGGTTATATAATCCCTATAACTAACCCCAGTTAGCAATCTGGCTGTTTCCAAGCACTTTTAAAACACAGCCCCATGTAGAGTGCATTACAGTGATCCAGTTGAGATGTAACTATGGCATGTGTCACCATGGACAGATTAGACTTTTCAAGCAATGGATGCAGCTGGCACACTTGTTTTAATTGTGCAAAGACACACCTGTCCACCACCAAACCCTGGGTATCCAGGCTCAGAGACAAATCAGGGATCACTTGCAAGATGTACAACTCTTTTTAGAGGGAATGTAAACCCATCCAGTGCAGACTAAATCCCTGTTCTTTGATCTGTCTTTCAAGTTACCAGAAGCATCTGCGGTTTTTCTGGATTAAGTTTTAGTTTATTCACCCTAATCCAGACTATTACTGACACTAGTCACTGATCTAGAGTCAAAACAGCTTCCTTGGGTTGAGATGGCAAACAGAGATAAGAGTTGGGTGTCATCTGTACACTGGTGATACCAAATCCCAAAACTCTGGGCAATCTCTTCCACTGGTTTCATTAAGATGTTAAATAACATAGGAGAGAAAACAGAACCTTGAGGAACCTTATTGGTGTGAACACATTAGCATTGCAAATACCACTTAGAAGTCTGGCTTCAAAGGGATCTCATGCATGAATCTTAAAAACCCATCATACTTTCTCTCTCTCTCTCTCTCTCTCTCTCTCTCTCTCTCACACACACACACACACACACACACACACACACACACACACACACACACATACACACATTTTTTGAAAATTTCTGGAAGTTGGAAATAAGCTGTTGAAATGACACTCATACAACCAGCCATTACAGATTTTCTTCTTCCAAGGATGAGTTATCTATAATTTCTGCCCAAGCGTCTTGGACAGCTCTTGCTGGGTTGTTACTGCGTTTTTGGGAGAGGGGCAATACAATTTTGAATTATCAGTAGTTGCTAACATACAGCAACTAAAAGGATTTGAAATGTGAATACTTTAACACAGGTATGGGAATTGACCACCACATCTCCTATCATATGCCCTAATCTAATATGAAAGCTATATTCCTCAAGAAGTACCGGGGAGAGAAACAGAGATTGAGAGAGAAAAGAGAGTTGTGCATTGTCCTATTTGTACAACTGATTTTTCTCCTGATATTTCTCTCTTCCTGTGAGAGGGATATCACTTTCCCATTAATCAGGTCAGTGTAGAAGAGCTATTTGATGGCCAGCTCCCTCCTATATCTATGGTAAGTTTTAAGAAAAGAAACACATTTCACTTTTATCTCACCTTTGCCTGCAATGGAACAGAGAGTGGGACCATTACAACTTTGCAAAGGAAGCTAGGTTTCGAGAAAGTAATTTAGGGTAGCAAAGCTAAGAGGAGCTCTGGTTTTCAAAGTGCCTTCCCCAGAAAGACCCATTCATTTGGAGTATCTGTATCACTTAATGAACTTCTGTTGCATTCATACTCTCTGGTGCTGTAGGCACAGTGCTGGCATAACAGTTCAGGAATCTCCAGCTTCAGAAACACTGTATGTAGCAAGTGCCAGCTAATGATCTTCTGGAGGATTTAATGCCACAATACTGTACTTTTCTAAATACAGTATCAGCAGCATTTCAAATGCTTCCCTGTAGTTTTCTGCTCTAGTATATACAGTATATAACTGCAACTATCCACCAGATTTTTTTTAAGTTTAACTGGAGACCTACCTCACTTTTAATACTCCAGTTGCCACACCATGTCATGGCAAGAGAGATGTTCTGTATCACATACAGTTTTGTAAATCATATGTAAATACTGTATATAGAATATTAGGGAACAGCACATCACCCTCGCCTTTGCTTCAGGCTTAAGACAATATTTCATGTCGGGGGCTCTTTTAAAAATTTACAACATTGTGTTTCAACACTTATCAAGGCTCCTCTCACCTTTTTTAAAAAGATGTTTAGTCTTATCCAGAGGGTGAAATGGATTTTACTTAAAAGATGCATGATTAGATCAAGTATCTTGCTTATTCTTTCTAAAGAAGCCTATGAAATGAAGATAGAATGTTCAGTGCTTTTGAGACGCCGAAGGCTGAAGAATGCTTTCTAGTGAATGCAAGAATGACACTAAAACTGCACTCCTTGGGCTGGGAGAGTCCCATCATGGATTTAATATCAATAACTTCATCCTATGAACAATTAGGTGCAGATTTTGAGACAGGTGCTTCTTAAATGACCTGAAATCAGCTACCACGATCAGCAGCCATACTGGTTCAGGAATTTTGCAGCCATACTAGTTCAGGAATTTTATCAATTATTGCCTTCCCCCCTTCTGCTCTAAGTTATAATAAAGTACACTTACTAAAATCAATGGATTAAGGGTACAGCTACACTAGCAACAGGGATCAAGCTAGTGTGGGCCTCTAGGGAATGGTCAGGCTTGATAAGAAAGATCTTATTAAGACTGTTCATACGGAAGTGGCTTCTTCTGGCCGTAAAGGGCAGTTTGAGAAACTTGATTGTAGCCAAAGTCACTGCAAAGATTTTGACAATCTTTTGCAAATGATGTAGTCCATCAATGATGGACTGCACACAGTATACTTTCCCTGGCCTTTGACAAACAAGGGGAGTGATTAATTTGCCAATATTGTGAAGTGGCTCACTTAAGCCACTTTACGATACTGGCAAAATTGGAAGGGAAAGGCTTGCTTTGAACCAGTTTCAGCTACCATACGTGCTGGAGTCAATCCAAACCAGAGTGATCCTAACCAGAAAAGTAGAACTCTTTGATAGGGTCAAAAAGGTGCAGGTTGGAAAGCTTTGGTGGTGGGGCGGTGGGCTCTAGCAAAGACATGGTTTGTCTTTAAAAGCTTACCAGCCCATTCCTGCAATGTTCTAATCTAAACAGTCTATGTAGCCAGCCTTTTATTCAGAAATGGGCCAAGATGGAAGATACCGTATATACTCGAGTATAAGTCGACCCGAGTATAAGCCGGGGCCCCTAATTTAAACCACAAAAACTGGGAAAATTTATTGACTCAAGTATAAGCCTAGGGTGGGAAATGCAGCAGGGCCTGGCAACTTCTCCTTTGTGAGCTGGGTGACTTTTAGCCACCGAGGCAAGTGCTTGAGTTGGTGGCTAAAAGTCATTTTAAACATGGGGGGGGGGTCAGGAGAGGTGGCGCACAATGTTTAAAATGACTTTTAGCCACTGACCCAAACCTGCTCAGTGGCTAAAAGTATTGACCAGCATATAAGATGAGGACCCCTTTTTTCAGCCCAAAATTAGGGCTGAAAATATTTCCTTTCCAGACTATAACTCCCAGGCTACTTCAGAAATGCATCTCTTCTTAGAATTAGCCGAACTAACCCTGTATCAGATGAGTGCAGCAAGCCCATCGTATCTGGAGCCCAAGCATCAAGCTGTGAACCTCCATGTCCCCTCTCCTCCAACAAAAAACCAGTGAATGTTAGCCAGAAGGGTGAAAAACATCTCAACATGAAGACCAGACCGTATGAGATAAAAAATTCCTTAGCAAGGGCTGAAGAATGTGTGCTTCCCAAGGCAAAAACATGACATCTATCCTGGGCTAGGTAAGGACTAGTACAAGATCATCTTGAGCAGCAGAAGTTCATGTGTGAAGCTCCTATGGTTTTCTGGTTCAAACCCTATTATTGGCTTCCAGTTCTAACCCTGAAAATATCCAGGGCTCAGACTGGTGGAGATGAGGGATCTGCATGAGTCCCACCCTCCATGTTCACACTCTTTCCAGACATACCTTTGCACCTGAGCACAGAAGTCTGCGCCGGTACTTTAAGTATATTCAGCTGGACACATTTACACTATTTATAGATGGGTTGTTGAGCAGGGAAATACATTCAGATGTGGGTACATAGTGCCTTTCCATGAGTTTTTTTAACTGAATAAACTACAACCAGCTGATGCTCGTCCTTAAATTAAAAGAACCTGCTATCCCTCTGCTCCCCTTCCAGCATCCTGCCTGTTCACAGCAGGTCCGGATTGGGACACTGGCTAAGCCTGAGAAACACATGCCAGACCAGACTATGACCCATTGTAATACTAAATATATTTCTTGGAGTGCCGGGTGATGGTACTTGTTTCTAGCTGATGCCTGAAGCAGGAGATGTAGACTTATTCAACACAGGGCTGCAAATCCTGTGGTGTGTCTGTCTCTCTATAGAAGCAATGTTGTTAGAAATTTGGTGCTTATTACAAGGGAGAAGGGAAAATCAATATTTATATTATAATGAGAGGCTTTTTCAAAATCACTTCTGTTTTGGAAACACAGCTCTTTAAACACAAATAAGTTAGCAACAGCTATCTTTGCTTGCCCTCTTAAGATGACAGTCAACACAATTAGTAAATAAATCCATGACACAACCTATTTCAGAATGCTCCTAACACATGCTGCTTTCCCCATATTTTGAAAAACTTACTTTCAAATCATGACTTATCTGCAACTATTTTGCACGGGAACTATTACTTGTAGCATCTACTTCCGTCTTCTCTTCCACACATAGCCTGCCAATGCAGTCAAGTGTAAATTATTTCAGATCACTTTTTAAAAATACGCACTTAGCAGGAAAGAAGGAAAAGATTTATAACCAAAGTTACATATGAGGAAGCAAGTGGCCTTTATTTTACTTGCACAACGCACAACGCACATCCCAGTCGCACAACACACATCCCAAGGAGCTTTTTCTGTCATCAAATGCGGAGCTCCACTGATTTGTGACTTTCGATTCATAAGTCAGACTACCTTGGAAAAGTTAGTCTTTGTAGGCATGTGGGGGATGCTGGGAGCAATAGTCTAAAGCAGTGGTTCTCAAGCTGTGGGTCCCCAAATGTTCCTGGACTGCAACTCCCGGAAGTCTTCATTACTAGCTGAGCTGGCCAGGATTTCTGGGACTTGCAGTCCAGGAATATCTGGGGACCAAGAGGTTGAGAACCACTGGTCTAAAGCAATACTGTACTTTCCAAAGTAAAAGTCAAATGTTTTGTGACCAGTCCTTGGCTTTTGCTTTACAGATCTTTTGGGATTGAAGGTTTGGCTTGCAACAATGGAGCAATTATGGTCTAACTCAACTGAAGAAGTCCCACACAAATATTAATTTACTTAGATGTCTATCCCTTCAAACTATATCCCAAGGTGATTAATACCTGAATCCCTCAGATGAACACATGTTGCTCTGATTACTACACCATAATCAGCCAAAGCCTCGTTTATTCACATCTTGGCCAGCAGTGTTTGCTCATTTATGCTTACATTATCAACTAGTAAGCAGGAAAGTTATATTAAACTTACTTTTTGATATAGAAAAATGTCCTACCACCCTCAACACTAAAACAACGTATGTATACATTCACACTACAAATCCAAAAATACCCCAAATATAAGGAGGGAGTTATAAAATCATTTATTGTAATATGCTAACTTCATTTCTCCTGGTTCCTCACTGTTGATTACCAGAAATCAGAGCTTAATCCTTCTGGATGGGATATGAAAATACAGGTGCCATATCATGGAAAAAGTTGACACAGAAAACCAAGCTTTACATTACTCTAAAAAGCTTCCAAGGAACGGAATCTATTGATGCAAAATAGTTATTGTATAGATTGGAGCACAAACCTTTTATTGCATAGCAGCCAACCCCCCCCCCGCCCCATTCTTCCACTATAATTTCAAAACAGTTTTCACTAGAGGGTAACAAACATAGTAAGGCATGAAAAGATGTTCTCGCTTGGTTACATTTTAAAAGGCAGACACATGCTGATGCTAGAGGATGAAGTGGTTGTTTGGTTTGCAGATTTAGGGAACCCAACTGAAAATGCTGCCATGAAGATTTTGATGGCTGGATTTTTGTGCTGATTCTACGTTCTCTTTGCTTGTCACGACAGTTTTGTATAGCTGCCACAGACTACACGAATGCACACTGAAAAGCAGATTTCCCTTCATTGCTATCTGACAGTGCCTCCTGGCTAAAACCTTGCTAAATATTTCAAGTGGATCAAGAACTGTTGTGCCAAATGTTCTCTAGGTTTTATTTTGGGTTAAAAACTAAGGAGTACTATCTGACAGACTTCCCCACACTTGACGGAAACATGCATCTGCTTTTGCCTTGTCCGGTTCCATTCTACCATCACCCACCCTACTGTGGCAATCAGTCAATATTTCCCCTTCATGGATTAGTCTATCCTGCCCATTTCCATTCAGATATCACACAATGAATGAGATGATCTCGCAATACTACACAGTCAAGTGATATCTAGTTATACAGAGATTTCAGTGAGGCAAAGAAAAAATGAATTATCAAATATTTTCATAAGGCATGCTGAGTGCAAAAAAGCATGGTTTCGGCAGAACACCCATTATCAGGCAAAACATAAAAAGAAAGGGTGGGAGTAAAAGGAAGAAAATGGCTAGGTTGGAATTTAAGTTCTTGTTTGTATGTTGTTACAAGAAATAATTCAGGATTGATGCTGCAAACAAACAGCTTAGACCAGTGATGGCGAACCTATGGCACGGGTGCCAAACGGGGCACTCGGAGCCCTTTCTGTGGGCACCCGACATCGCCCATTCATAGCCACATTTATACAGGTTAAATTACTGTATTGGCACTTTGCAAAAAAAAAAAAATAGTGGGTTTTGAATTGCAGTTTGGGCACACGGTGTCTAAAAGGTTTGCCATCACTGGCTTAGACTAATCAGATGAAATAATTGTGTTAGATTTTTCCTGGTTTAACCCACAGAGGTCACTTTGAGCTGAAAAGGCAGAGAGCTGCAGGTTATGCATCATGACCTAGAACTCAAATTACTTCTGGAGCAGGGAATTTCAG
Organism: Phrynocephalus versicolor; assembly: GCA_023846285.1. Lineage (NCBI taxonomy): Eukaryota > Metazoa > Chordata > Lepidosauria > Squamata > Agamidae > Phrynocephalus > Phrynocephalus versicolor. The sequence goes on from JAHTLZ010003305.1 coordinate 5,705,860, forward strand.
CTAAAAGATTGTTCTTTCTTGCATTTCAGAAAGGCTCAATATTACTTAGTAGGCCTGCCTTGAAAGTTCTCAAGTAGAACTTGACCCCAATTTATAACATAGCACTATTACAATGGTCTGGGAAAGTAAATGAATTAAAAGAACAGTGCAACTGGATTTTAGGTATAGTGTCAGTACCCATAATCCTTAAGTCTCTACCCCAGCGGTCCTCAAACTATGGCCCGAGGGGTGCATCTGGCCTCCCAGAGTCCTTAATCCGGCCCCCTGGCAACTGCAGACACCCACACCCACACACACACTTGGAGTCGCCACTTTCCGTTCTTCCTCTGCCTCCTGTTTAAGGGCGGCTTCCCTTCAGCACCTGTGGGAGGGGCGTGTGGCAGGGGCTGGGAAACTTCTCTGTGGTTGGCTGCATGACCGGGCTCCCCGTCTCTCCCTTCCTCCTGCTCCCAGGCAGGACAAGCAAGCCAGCACCAGCGGGAAGCACACACACCAGCCAGCCAGCCAGTGAGCCAGTCGGTCTTTACCAATGCTCAGGCTGCGCTTGGCCCTCCCCCTCTCGGAGGCTCCACTTCATCAAGGTGCTCTGGACCGGCTGGCCGGCTGACTGACCAACGTGGGGCTCCGGCTCCCTCTTGGCTCCTCACCTCTGCCAGCCCCCAGTTCAAAACCAGTGACTTGGGGCACCAAGAGAAGGCACCACCGCTGCCACTACTCCACCTGCTCACCCTCTTTGCTGAGTCCTTGGTCCTGGGGAGGGGCAACACCAAGGTGGGGGAGGGCATCGGAGAAGGCAGGACCCTCCCGGTGCTTAGTGGGGTGGGGGGGGGCTGATGGGGCTCCTTGGTCACCAGTTCCCAGGAGAAGGGGGGAAGACAGACCTGCAAAGAAAGGTTCACAACAGAAGGTCAAGTTTGCTGATGCTTGAATAGACTCCATCATCTCGAGTTGCAGCTGGAGGGGTTTGCCTCATTTTGCTCACCTTACATGCCACCGAGGTGCTCAGATTAGTTATCAGATTTGCTGTGGAATTAGTGTGAATGAGTGAATGGGGACGGGTTATTTCTATCCTGTTCATATTTGAAAGAAATCAAAGTCTTCCCTGGATTTCTAAACACAGTGCTAACTAAATCCGTAAATATAGTTACCACCAGCAAAATCCCACTATGTTGCTGCTTATGTTTGTCTGTTTGCATTTTTCCCCATTTAATTTTTGACAGGAAAAGGCTGGGGTGGTCTTGCTGGTTTCATTTCTACATGGCTGCAATGGTTGTCCATTTCTATGCAGGCAAAAACCGGACTGGATTTTTCTTGCTGCTTATGTTTGTCTGTTTGCATTTTTCCCCATTGCAGTTTTGGTGGGAAAAGGCTAGGCTAGTCTTGCTGGTTTATTATGTCCATGTTTGCATTGCATTGCAGGGCGTGTTCTGGAGGGGTGTTCCAGCATTGCATGCCTTTAAGGTGCACCTTATAAAGAGGTCTGAAACCCCCCTCCAACTTTTTTGCCTTTTTTTTGGACCTCCGGAATGGATTGTTCCGGAGGTCCAAAAAAAAATGTGCAGTGTGCATAGAAATTTGTTCATTTTTAAAAACAAAACAAAACTATAGTCCGGCCCCCAACAGTGTCTGAGGGACAGTGAACCGGCCCCTGGTTTAAAAAGTTTGAGGACCCCTGCCATCTTAAAAAGGGGAAAAGGGAGGATCCATGCAAAGTTAAGTGTGAATTGTAAGAATTTATGTTAGAACACCACCTAGGTCAGTGGTGGCAAATCTTTGGCACTTCAGATGTTTTGGACCACAACTCCCACAGTCCTTTGTTACTGGCAATACAGACTTGGAATTCTGGGGAGTTGTGGTCCAAGACATCTGAAGTGCCAAAGGTTTGCTACCACTGACTTAGGTCTTGTCTGAATCAGTTAGCTTCCATCCATGAAATATGTAAAAAAGATCAATCATCTCATTAAAGAGGGAAGAAACACATCCTGATAAACAAGGCGGATGATATGACTGGAGTAGACAGTATCTTAAAGACTAGGAAAATCCAAACCTCCAGTTAAGTAGGGTAGCAGAGCGCACTGGGCAAGATCCAGACCAAATCACAGCCTCAAGAGAGCTAACAGCAAGGACAGGATGGGATGGAAATAAGGAATGAAACTAGATGATTAATGAATATAAAACACAGGAAGGTACAGCCAAGAAGCTCTAGACACACATGCTGAAGACAGTATTAACAATCTCTTCCAGTTTGCTTTCACAGAAGTTCCTGTAATTTAGTGGTTCTCAACCTGTGGATCCCCAGATGTTCCTGGACTGCAACTCCCAGAAATCCCTTCCAGCACAGTGAGTGGTGGAGGCTTCTGGGAGTTATAGTCCAGGAACATCTGGGGACCCACAGGTTAAGAACCACTGCTGTAATGCTAGGGCCGAGTTAGGAGACATTCAATGGAATGCCAACCAACATGGAAGAGATGGAAAATGCATCCTTGTATAAGGGCACAAACAGCAACATATTCTGCCAGTAGCGTAATGTACACATACAGTAACCCTGCTCTGCAACCACAAATAAGATAACAACAATATTTCAGGTCTAAGAAATACAACACCCCCTCATTTTAAAAAGAATCTCTCTGTACCCAGAAAAAGGCAAGTATTGCCTATCCGGCAGAGTAGTTTTCTACTTCCAGGGTGGTATTCCCAAAACTACTATGATGCATCATGAGAACATCGAACATTAATCCTTACCTGCAAAGTGAAGCAATGTGGTCCAGGACAAGCTCCATCACTTTGCATAAACAGAACTCTACATAGCATGACATTGGTAATGACAATGATGTTGCAAAGGCAAAACAGTATGGAAAACACAAACTATTCACTGTTTGAAACTTGTCAATCCCACCACCATTGTTTGTGTAATGACTGCTATCAGTTGTTACATATTATCAAGTCACTTCCCACCTATGGCAACACTCCAAGTGAATGCCCTCCAAAAGGTCCTGTTACTACCTTCAAAGAGTTGCTATTTGAAATTATACATAGCATTCAGCATGAAATGGAGATGCAGATATGTAAAAATAAAAAGAAATGTACCAGATACATCCAGGGTGCATGAACACTACTTGGTCATGTCTTTGCCTCTCTCTCTCTCTCTCTCTCTCTCTCTCTCTGTGTGTGTGTGTGTGTGTGTGTGTGTGTGTGTGTGTGTGTGTGTAAAACTCTAGTGACTCCACAAGTATCATCTCCCTTCTTTTTGAGTGTGCTCTAATTTTGCAGGTGACTCTGCTCCAACAGCACAACACAGAGCTGATTTTTCTACCCATCTGCCTCTAATTTTAAAAGGAGCTCATGAGACATCCAGCAATGAACAGCCCAGATGAATATCTTGCTCATATTTTATGATTAAATTATAAACATTGTTTAAAGGGCAGGAAACTGTTGATTTCATGCACCAAGCACTTCATGAACAACCTTTACAGCTTCTAAGTCCATAGCAGTAAATGTCTAAGTGTACCCACCAGCGGTCTAATTGATAGCATACCTTGTTTTATTATCAGGCTGTCAGGGTTCCATTATTACACAGGCCAGATGTCCACCTCATGTGGTACACTTTAAGGCCATGCCCCTATTTCAGAACATTATAGTCTACTGCAGTGAAATCTGGCCCATCCAAGCTAGAACCAGCACTCAAGTGATGACAACATCTCAAGCATTCCTCTATCTTGGGCTTAAAAGTCCAGCTAAGGCTCACTCAGAACTTTCCTAACTCGATGTAACTCTAGCATGTTTTCATTGTTAAGTAACTACCAATTCTCTACCCCACCCCCACATACACTTCAAACATAGTTTTATTAGGGGATCCTTCCCCAATTTGGTGCTCTGTCAGTGCACCAAATCCCATCATTCCAATCAGCATAGCCCATTTCCACATACTGTATCTTGATAGTACCAGACTGAGAAAGGCTGTTGTAGAACAAATTGCTTACTTCTTCTGCAAGGTCCACCAGTGGTCTTTTCAGGCTTTGCAACTGGAGATCCTTTGAATGCAAGACACCACAGGCTGAACTTGGGATCTTGAGCTGAGAACTATGTGTTCTTCCACAAATCTCTTGGCCCTCCCTGTTTCTGGCTGCTTACACTCTTGCTTTCTTAACTTGATTCAGAAAATGGAAGGGGCTATGCTTTCTGCAATATTATATTTTCTTTTAAAATATCTTAACACATTATTTAGTTGATTTGATACCATACGTTCATGAGAATGCAGTTGTGTTCAGAGTTAAAGTATTTTGGTACCTTATCATGCATGACATTAGCTGAAGCACACAGTTTCGGGAAATATGTGCAGGAAGAATGCATGATTTAGAGTGGGCAACCTGTGAAGGAAAGGTTAAAACATGTAGCTACAAACTGCATGTCTCCAGCCAATGTAGAAACAGTATTGTCAGCATCAGCAGTCTTGGGCTCCATTAGTGTGAAGTCCACAATTTATCTATTATGATTATTAAGCCCTTTGCTATCACCACAATTTGGTTAAAACAGCCATCCATATAGCAGAGGGTAAGCTGAGCCAAGCCCACCTCATCTGTTAACCAGAAATGACATGTTACATGAGATACATCAGGAGTGGAATCTACTACTGTGTGAATCCAAATTCAATCTGATACAGCTAATGCGTGTTGCATGCCTTATAATGCAATCCACAACAGCTTCCATAGCTTCAGAAATCAGTGCTGGCACTTTTAACATCACAGCAACAAACCATGATGTCAAATATGGAAGGAAGGCAACATCTCATACATTCCTGCAAGAGCACTCCTGTTTTTACAGTTTTAAAAAAGCAATCATCTCATCTCTTTCTACTTCTTTATTTCGACAACTCTCTGACTGTTATTCTTTGTGAATAGTAGCTCTGAGCCCTGGGCTGAGTTTTTGATGAATTTCTCTCTTGCCTGCATGTGTACCATTAAACTGCTGCCAATACTATTAATAGAAACAACTGCCTTCTTTGAAATTTTGCTTTAGAGATGCTCCCATCTACTAGTCTACATTTCCCACTCAGCAGTGAAGACGCTTAATAATGCAACCAGGAAAGGGACCATTTACAGCATGGGGGTGGGAGAAAGATGAGAAAGAAGGAATGGGAACTGGTTGATTTATTGAATGTGACACAACTTTCATGTGGCAGCATGAAAGAAATGAATATGGTATGAATGAAGGGTGGGGGGAAAATATTCAAAGCTTTTTATCCTTTATAAACCTGGAGTTCTGCATTTAATGTGCTGCAGCCATTTGGAAAGCAAAGGAACTGGTCCTCCTTCTTAGCAAATCCCGGACACAAGCATCATTGAAGACTTGTTTGAATTCAAATCATTCGTCGTACCTTCCCCTTCCCTTTCCCCAAACACGCCCAAAAGCAATTCATTTTGCTATGTCCCCTCAGCGTCTGTTCGTAGCACCTCCTATGCCCACGCGTAAAAAAGAAAAACACAATAAAACGGGAAGACCCGGGAGGTTCCATGTTTTAAACCCCTTCTTCAAAAGAAAAGGCTGGCAGCATCAAGGAGGTGCATCCTGTCCTTATATATATATGCTGCAGATTATCAATGGCTTCCCTCTTTCTGGAAACAAAGACACCGTTACCTTTCTCTCCACCACCACCACCACCCTCCTCCTCACCTCAGCAGGAGGAGCGGCACCGACCGCAGCAGCAATTCAAATTTCAGCCCAATCGTTGCGAGAAAAAAAGCATCCTATTAAATCCAGGACCGGGCAGTCTATTCAGGCCTCTCTGGCCTAATAAGCAGCAGCAGCAGCAGCAGCGGCAGCATCCATGTCTTTGGGCTTCCTCCTCCCCGGCTTGCGAGGAGGATTCAGGCACAGCCCTTTCTCTCGCTCTCAATTCTCCTGCCCGCCTCGCCGCCCTCCCGCCGCCGCCTCCTCCTCCTCCTCCTCCTCCTCCTCCCGGCTGTGTGTCTGCAAGGAGCGCCCTCACAAGGCTACCACAACCCCCATCGCTCTCCTAACGGTTTCTCCGAAAGAGAGAGAGAGAGAGAGAGAGACGCCGCTGGCGGGGCTCCAGAGTGCACCACAACACCAGGGCGGCCGCGTCCATCCCTCTGCGGAGCTCGCTCGCTCGCTCGCTCGCTCGCTCACAGCCCGGCGGGCGAGAGACAGAAGCACCCCACACACCCACACCCACACCCACACAAGGCGGGAAAGAAAGGGAGGAGGGAAGGGGAAGGGGAAGGAAAGGGAAACACAAGTCACCGTGCTTGGAGGTTTGGTTGCAATGCAAGGAGATCTTGCGAGCGTCTCGGGGTACACAGAGCCTGATCACCCGAGACGCACAAGCGCAGCTGCTACCCAATGGCTCTTTGGCAAAGCATGCATTCATTCCACCCACCCACCCACTCCTCCCCGAGAGACGTTTATTTTATTTTTTTAATAGGCTCAGATGCAGACAAAACACACATGTGTTCAATGGGGGGCGAGAGGTGGGTCGGCCGGGTGAAGAAGAGGAGGAGATGGAGGGGGCGGGAAGCGCCGGTCGGTGCCGGGCTTGGGTGGCGGTGAAACGCGGGAGATCTTTCCTGAGGGGAAGGCGCCTATATATACGGCATCAACCCAAGCCCTCCTTGAGCACGGCGTGGGTAAAATCCGGCGGTACAACGGGTGCCACACGCGAGGAGGAGGAAGATAAAAGACTTCCAGACGGGAAGAGCAGAGCCTGTCGATAACATGTCTGCGCCCCTCCCCCATGTTCCTGGGCAACCTGCACAATAAAAGCCCACAATCAGACCAAAACAGCCACAGCAATAGTAAAAGTACCGTAACAACAAGGACAGCCGTGGTACTACTAGCTGTTGAAAGGGGCGGAAAAAACAAACGCGGCAGGGAGAGGGGTGGGGGGGGGGAAATTGGCAGCCTCCATTTGTTAATCTTTTCATTTCCTTTCCTGCACAGGAGCCGGGGAGGCCAAAGTTATGATCTGGGTTTGGAACGACGTTGAGTGGAGGAAGGAGCTGTGTTGAGTTATGGGAAAAGTCTTAATGGAAAGGAAAGGGGTGCACAAATCAAGCAAGACAAGCCCCTCTCACAAGCCCCCCCAAGTAATTTCCTTTAAAACATTCTCTGGGAGGCCCCATGTCTTTGGAAAGAAGCCAGGCTGAAATGTGCAGCGGAGTGAGGTCTTTCTAGGCAAGCCATACCTCCAACAATATCTTCTGGGCTCCATCATATGTTATTGCTCCACTTATAGCAGGCATGCCCAAAGTCAGGCCCGGGGACCAAATGCGGTCCATTTTCAAATTTTTAGTGGCCCGCGGCCTGTTCTCACCTGCTCAGCCTGGCATGCATCCCCGCCAGCTGGCCAATTCCCATACTGGATGGAGACGTCAGCTTGCAGTTTTATGGTTTGCCTGCCCTCCTTGCCTCCCTCCATCCCCCCAGCCACCTGCCCAGCCTACCCACCCCTGGCTCCGTTGCTGCAGCTTCTTCCCCAAATCCTTGCATGTTATAGAGACTTGTCCAATGTCCCGCCGAGGGGCCAAAAGTGGCTGAATGGTCAGCCCCCACACATGTTCACCTCAACAAAGCTGGCCCTCCTTGCAAAAAGTTTGGACACCCCTGACTTATAGGAAAGGATACAGAATGCTTGTGAATATGTTAAATAGGCACTAAAATGGCCAGGGAACTATTGGAAATCATACAATTGATATCAGGTCAGAGAAGCTTCTCATGACCTTTCTATAATAAGTGGAGGCATGTTAGATAACCATCATGGTGGTGGTGGGGAACGGCAGCAGATTCTGCAATGTTCCATCTTAATTTCCTCAGATTCTGACCAGCTTCGCCTTTTCATCTCTGACTAGTTAAAAACATTATTTTTTGCTACCACTTAAAGCCATCAGATCCTTCCAGACCCTCTCCAGCTCTTCTCACCATCTCCTACTGCTCTATCTTCTTTTGCTTGTTCCCACACATGCAGTTCTATCAAAAGATGGATATCATCTAGTTCTATGTGAAAAGAGTCAAATCCAGACAAACCAAATAGCCAAGATAACTACATCTCCACAAGTCCACTATTCACGACGTTCAAATATGCACATCAGGACTACTGAAAAATTCAAAGGCAAAAGCTTAGCAAAGCAAAATGTTCTGCCTACATTCAATATATACTGCTCCTTGACACTTAAAGCACTCTCTGGGCAGTTTACAGTTTCATTTTGCTACACATTGCTGCTGCCCCCCCCCCATGAGCTTGGTACTAGATTTACCTGCCTAGGAAGGCTAGAAGGCAGAAACACTCTTGAGCCAGCTACCTTAGCTCTGGTCATCAGCAGAGTCTTGACTGCAGCACAGCAGTTTAACCACTGTGCCATGAAGTTCCTTAGAAGTAATGTATCCACGATTTCCAATGTGTGAGACTAGTCCTGTGATTTCTCTTTATGCTCTGAGATGACAAGACTTCACTACATCACAGGAGTGCCAAAATCACACTAATGGGCAGTATATAACACGAATGAATGAATGAATGAATGAAATGTGTGAGGAAATGGACACCCTGTATAGTACACCCTGTATAGTACATATAGTACTATATCTCTTATCAGCTATCCTCTCCAAAACAAAAGATGGCTGCAGTCAAAGCAATAGAGAACTCCAAAGGAGAGGAAACTAAAGCCTTGCCTGCAATCATACCTGAAAAAGCAGACGGCCCAGAAGTTGACATGAGAGAAGATTTTATTTGGGGGGACAATATATGTTAGCACTTGATATAGTGAATGAATGCACTACGTCAGTGGTGGCAAACCTTTGGCACCATAGATGTTTTGGACCACAGCTCCCAGCATTCCAAGCCTAGATTGCCAATGACAAAGACTGTGGGAGTTGTGGTCCAAAATATCTGGAGTGCCGAAGGTTCATCATCACTGCACTAGGTAATTTGCTTTTTTTTTTTAAATGGTAGTTCATATTGTGAATATGCCATCATATTAATAATATGCTAAACACTTTCAAAAAACATTTCTAGAAGCAGGTTGACATCAGGTGAATTTCAGGATGAGATCTCAATCACGAAATAGGTAAAGCAAATACTTTAAAGGAAAGCCTGCCTAGGAAAATATTAGGAGAGATCTTGGCTCAGCACTAACCAGAAAAGCTCTTCCCCACGTATAAGGGGAGGAAGAGAAATAAGAAGAGGAACCAGCCTTTTCCATCTGACAGGTAGAGAACTACAATTCCCATCAGTACAAACAGGATACGGCCTGGAATTAAAAGGTTGTACTCCAATACATTTGATGTAGGAGTAAGGCCAACCACACATTTTAACCTACGTATAAACATACAGCAGATTCTACACCTGTGTAGAAATCAACAGATCCTGATTAGCTTCATAAACTATTTGGGATGTGTTCAAAAATAATTATATTGTAATTATAAACAAAAAGCAGTTTGTTTTTACAGGTTAGGAGAATGGATGAGAGCCTTCTTCATGGGCACACGTTCACTTGTTGATGTGCATGCTCTTTGCATCATAGAGGTTAATGCAGGGGTGCCCAAACTTTTTGTAAGGAGGGCCAGATTTGGTGGCTGAGAATGTGTCAGGGGTCGGTTGCTCCCCGACCCTGCCACCCCACTGCAAGCCCCACCCACTGACCCATAAGCCCCACCCACTGACCCATTGCAACCCCACCTGCAGGAAGGAAGGCGGGGACCAAGGGAGGGAGGGAGGGAGGGAGGGAGGTGGAAACCAAGAGAGGAAGGAAGGAAGGTGGGGACCAAGGGAGGGAGGGAGGGAGGTGGGAACCAAGGGAGGGAGGAAGGAAGAAAAGTGGGGACCAAGGGAGGGAGGAAAGAAGGAAGGTGGGGACCAAAGGAAGCACAGGGAGCCGTGGCCACAGGTTGCCCCTTGGAAGAGGTGATCTGTGCGACCTTGCACCCCCACCAAGCTCCCCAGCGGTGGCAACGGCTCGCCCGCCAGTCCACCCCAAAGCTCCTTGGCAGTGGCAGAGGCCCGCTGGCCTGCCCACCCCCACACATTCCCCTGCGGTGCCGGTGGCGGCAGACCACCCATCCGCCCAAGCTTCCCAGCGGTGTCAGTGCTGGCGGAAGATGTTTTTTAAAAAAAACACAACATGGGGCGAAGGAGGGGGAGGGAGGGGTGGGCCAGCCAGCCGCGGGGCACTCAGAATGGCCTGATGGGCCGGATTTGGCCCTCGGGCCGGACTTTGGGCAGGCCTGGGTTAATGGGACCTCTTCTTGACTATCAGTTCTAAAAAGAAGAATCACCAAAATTCTTCTAACCATTACAGTACATGGAAAATTGGGTCTAAAGCTCAGATATATTTTTGTCATACGACTGTCTCTATCCTAGGCTTGTTTTTCTTTCTGAAGAGGCAGCACAGGAGTGACGATCAGAAGCAGATAACTTATTAACAGTAACAATGCACCATTATTCTTCCCCAATGTCTCTAAAACTAGACTTTCACTCTGAAAGGGTCACTGCAACAAACAGTGCATTTACAAACAGTGACTTTGGTGGGGTGAAGTGTGACGTGAAGAGGTAGGGCCAGCCTAAGACTTTTGGCTGCATGAATCAGAACAGTAAATGCCCCCCATCTGGAAAGTACCCAAGGCCAGGCCAGTTGATGACATTTTTTACATTACCATCTTTTCTAAAAATAAAATCACAATCACAACAAACTAAATAACTAAAGTTGCAGAATGCCTAATACCAAATGCGTAAGGTAGCTGCTTTAGTCTGTCTTAAAAGTTGAAGTTATTTGGAAAAGATCAGAACATCCCTACCTCTTGCATATGTTATGGTTCCAATCAGGAATCCCTCCATTACTTCCACCGCTAAAAGAAAACCAAGCCTACTAGGGTAGATGATTGCATGGACCATGTATTGTTAAGTGGAAGTGAAGGGTGGAGAGACAGGCTGAACAAAACAGTCTGCTTTTTGTCTTCTAAGGAATTTACAGCACAGGCCCAAACCAATATAAGCCAAATCTCCACATGCAAATGTACCCTACACCCAATGAATATTTGGTATGAAACTGATATTTCATTCAGCATTTCATTCTGTTGCCATATACGGTGGTACCTCGATTTAGAATGCCTCGGTTAAGGGGAAAAATGAATTTTAAGAAAAAGAAATTTAAGTTTAAGAAAATAAATTGGAAATGGCTATGCCTCGGTTTAAGAAAAAAATTCAATGGAATGCACCAGTATACATTTTTTTATAAGGCATTCAAAGTTGGTGTGTGATGTTCACATGACAAAAAGAATGGGGATGACTTGGTTTAAGAAAATTTGAAATGGAATACAGTACCCTTGTTTGCCCTTTTTTGTATTAATTGTTTTTCAATTTATTCTTACAGGAAACTGTTTTCATTTACAATTTTTTTTTGCAATACAAAATGGCCCAGAGAACGAATTAATTACTTAAACCAAGGTACCACTGTATCTGAAAAAGTTGACTTAATCCGCAAAAGCTTACATTAAAAAATAATAGTATTTTAAGGTACAACGTGTTTTTGTCTTTTGTTTTCCTTTGTTTCTTTGGATTTTGCCTGGTGTGTTAAAAAAAAACCTGTACGAAGCAAGGAACTAAGCACCGGGTTAACAAAATTGCCATAATTTCCCTGTATACTATAAAGACTCTAAAGAGGGACAGAGCCTCTCTGTGAGGTCTACATGGACACCTAGCCTTAACTAACATCAGTTACCAATGAAAGGTATTGTGTTTAGTGCGCCAATGTTATAAAGTCTTGTTCTTTCCTTCATATGACTGAGTGAAGAAAAAAAGTATGTGCCTTGGTTAACAAAAAACTGAGAATCACTGCTTTAAAATGTGTGCAGATCCCTGGAGAGAAACAAATCATGACGGCACAGAAAAAAAGAGGGTTACTTCTGCTGAATTGTACACTTATTTGCTTACTGGTTTCCTCCAATGAGTTCAAGGTAATGGTCTCCTCCCATTACCCTGCCCCCACAACAACTTCGACCTCCCGAACCCCAGACCGATATTCTTAGCCACTACCAAGAAAACTCCATGGACATGGGGTCACAGAGAGTCGGTCATGACTGTAATGATGCAACACACACACCACACTGAAGAAGCAGGAAAGGACGTCAAAGGGCACCAATGAACCTTTCTGGGTCTTGACAGCTTTGAGCCAGAAGAAAACGATGCCCTGCTTGTATTGGGGCTCAAAATGTCAAAACAGAGAGTCCTGTGTTCTGGAAAATGCATCTTACCTTCTAGTAGCCTATTCCCTACCTCCCACAACACAATTTCTGAGGGGAAACGAGACTAGGTAATCAGATTTGTAAGGGAAGCCTACATATACCGTCCACTGCCCAACCCCAAAATAATAGTTGCTGGAATGAAAGACATGGAGCTGAACAAAAGCAAGTGGTATGACAACGGCTGTGATGACTGCATGGTCAGTAGTACTGAGGCATCTCCTGTGGATGTAGAATGGATGAATGGGAGCACTCCTGCAATTTCCCCCAGTTGATTCATTCTCCAAAGTGGTGTGTGTGTGTGTGTGTATGTGTGTGTGTGTGTGTGTGTGTGTGAGAGAGAGAGAGAGAGAGAGAGAGAGAGAGAGAGAGAGACTACAGGTGCTATGTTGGTAATTTAGTGAACTGGGCATGATATTTTGGACAGTAAGAACACTCCCTCCTGCAATTTTTCTCCCTATTTACTCCACAATAGGGAGTGCCCTGGGCCCCCCGTTTCATTTTGTTTAATATGAAATGATTTTTTAAAAGAAATTCATTTCATATTTGTTTGTTTGGGTGCTGGGCACCACTGGAGCCAGTGGCAAACCTCCCGGGAGAGCGTTCCTGCAGCCACAGGGAGCCATCTCGGGGCCAGGCGCAGCCGGAATCGGCAGCAAGCCTCCCAGGAGAGCCATTCCGCAGCCATGGGGAGCTGTCCCAGGGCCGGGCGCCACCAGAGGCGGCCGCAAGCCTGCTGGGAGAGCCGTCCCGCAGCTCCGGGGAGCCCTCCTGGGGCAGGGCGGTGCCAGAGCCGGTAGCAAGCCTGCCAAGAGAGCGTGCAGAGCTGAGGCCAGGGCCCTCTGTAGACTGTTCTCCGCCATGGGCTGGTGACAGCCGGCCCAGCTGTCACCCGCCTGTAGCAGACATCCCTTTACAGAGAGTCCCGGTCCTGCCTTCACATGCGGAGCCGATCCCGCGGTCCTCGGTCGACCGCCCTCCGCCGTGGGCGGGTGACAGCCGGGTGGGCTGTCATCCGCCTGCGGGGAAGATCCCTTTACAGAGAGCCCCAGTCCCGCCTCCACGTGCGGAGGTGAGAACAGAACTCTCTCTAGACAGTCCTTCCCTGCGGGCAATGACAGCCAGACTGTCATCACCAGTGGGGAAGAACGAAATGAACCTAACTGAACCAATTTTTTCCCAGTTTGTTTAGTTTAGTTCTTAAATCACTCTGGGGTGCGTTATTCATTTCGTTACTTAATGAAACGAATAACGAATAACAAAACTAACTAAAAGTTCATTTCGTGTCCATCTCTACTCCACAGTGTTTTTTCCTTAAGATCCTAAGTTTAATGATAGATAACCTTATACCTACGTTAGTATACACTTCAGTTTAGGACTAGATGCATGAACCAAAAGAGAGAGAGATAAAAATCAATATGAAATAGAAGCATATTGGCATAGGACAAGGAACAGGACTATGGGCTGTGGAGCAGATCAGATTGCATCCGATTGAAAGAATCTTCAGTCTCTGTGTGTGATCACCTAATCCAAATAGAGGTACCAATGTGAACTGGAATGATTCTGTTTACCAATCTAATCACAAAAGAGACATATTTTGGCACTTCAGCAACCTCTGTTGCTAGTTATATGCTACTGTACCAGTATTGTTGTCTGACTTTCAGGCTTGCAAAAAATGTTTGGCACAGAATGTTAAGAAACTTGGGCTGGGCAGACCTCTGGAGGATGAACAAGCCCTTTTATTAACCAATCGGAGCTTCCCACTGGATCTGGTTTCTCCCTCTCCATCAGGACAAAAATGAGGGTCAAATGTTCTTCCTGTTAAGACAAGCTTTTAACAGTTGAATTGGGCAAAGAACAGTTGTTTTGGCATTCTGTGCATTATTGTGTTTTTTATATGTGTTCTATTGTGTCTTTAAGGTGCTTTAACTTGCTCTGGTTTTAACAAATTGTGAGCCGCCCTGGGTGGCTTCACTGTAAGAAATGTGGCATGGAGATGGAATGAAACTGTACAAACATACAGTGAACCTCTCTTTAAACGTGTTCCCAAATATTTAATTACCAAATTGAGTTCATGAATAAATGCATCATTCCTGATCTGTCATGAGCTGCTTCTAGAGACAGGATGCTGTACTAAATGAACAATTGGTCTGACCCACCACAGCATCCTCATGTTCTATTTAGTTCCCTAACTTATGATAAATTGCCCTTTTGAGGGTTTTAAATAGCAAGACCCAGGCAGCAATCCTCAGACCACAGACAGCTCACTCAAACATGCAAACCATAATCAGCCATAAAAGGCACCTAATTCACCTAATGAGATCCAGCTGTGATGACCTGTAAACAACAGAGAGGATGAAAACAATAAAATACTACATGCCATTGCATTGTGTACTTCAAGCCAGTTATAACTTCCAAGAGTGCTAAATCCTTCTCAAATCCTTCCCAGTTAGCTCTCAAAAATCAGCATTTCAACTTGAGAAACAGGAAAACATTCCTTTTTCCAGTCGCCTCTTCATAGAGGTCCCAGGACAATCGCCTAAGCAGCCGTGTTGGGAATAGAATAGAGGAAGGGTTCAGTCTTCCACAAAATATGCCTCCAGGGTTTCAGCTCAATTTTCACACAGACTACACTTAAAATAATATCCAAGAGCCCATGAGAGAAGTCAAGCCCATAACTTGTCCAGTCATTAGAGTTGGGAAAGTGCGATTTTGGCAGTGTGCTATATCGCTAGATAGGCATATTAAAAGCAGTTAGGGTGCCTATAACTCATATACTACCCAGTGGAGAGAGCAGAATGTTTAATGCAGGAAAAGGCTGGGATGTCATCCAGCTCACTTTGGGAAGTGGAGGAAGGGCATGTAGAGCAACAATTACAGGGGTTCTTGAAGCACAGGGCTGCCCTTTCTTCTGTAAAGTTGCCAAAAGCAAACTGGACTTTCTGTGTCACTGACAGTGATAACGCCTGTTAAGAAGGGCTTGTCAGTGGCAAGGATGTACCTGCATCGTCTGTGACAATCCATGGAACGAGGACTAGGCAGTTGTTTTTTTTTTTAGTATTTCCTGTCTATCTCACCTTCCCATCTCTCCAGTGTAAGTTAACACCTTTTTGCAACACAAGAGAATATAAAGCAGCACACTTGCCGCAAATGCTGAGGGCAGTTTTATTTCTGACACAGCTTGGGAAAGACCTTGGAGCAACTAAAACTCCCATAATTCCACAGCCAGTATAACCACAGCTGCTGATCATTCTGGGTGAAGGATTCTGGGAGGTTTTTTTAAGGTGCCCAATCCCTGATGACACTAGTGACCCAGCCATTGGTAACCAAGCCTGCTGCATCTGCATTCTCCTATCCTTATTTTACACAAAACCATCACTGGGCATTGTGCTTTATAAAGTAACATAATGGAGAACGATATGTCCTTTTCTCCAGACATTTAAGTCTAAGCTTCAGCAGAAAAGATGAGAGGGAAAAGAGCATTAGCACGGAATTTATATGACATATTTAGAATAAAAGTACATGTTACATTATTACTCATGGGTTTTCTAAGAAGAGTAGTTAAACTATTAACTTTGATTTTAAAGTGAAAGTAGTACTGGGATCCCTATCTTCAATAAGGAAGTTAAAAAATTCCCTGAGATTTATGCAAGACAACAAGCTGACAGACAGACATACAGACAACTCCAATTTTGTTAATAACATGATCCTCTGTATATTTTTTTTACATACTGTATAACTATGTTCTAAGCATTTTCAGGAAGCCTGAATCTCAATTAGTGTAGCTCTTGTAAACAAGTCAAAAAACCCAAATAAGTTCTTATCTCATAATTAAAATCTAGGAGAAAAACATGTTGCATGAACAAAGAATATAGCCACACACATCAGAGTTCATTGAAAATATTTTGGAGACTGAAATTTAGCCCCAGTTGATGGTCATATTATTAACAGAAACAAAGCAAAGCATGCTGCTTATATACCTCCCATAACGCTTGAAGCATTCTTACAATATAATTATGCAGGCTACACATTCCCCCCTCTCCCATGAGATGGGTACTCATTTTACCAACCTCAGGAGGACAGAGAGCTGAGATAACCTTGAGCCAGCTACCTGGGACTGAACCCCAGGTTGTGAGCACAATTTTGGCTATAGTTCAGCAGTTCAACCATTGCGCCATGAGAATCCAGATGAAACCACTTAGCAGAGGTAACCACTTTGCAAACAAACAGTTAATGAAGTATAAGCATTATGTATCTTTCCCCCATCCTTCATCTCAATATATGCTTCAACTTAGAAATAAATGTCCTAGTTCGAAGCAGGAAGGAATAATTTGCTGGGCTTCAGATGTGTGGGGACTCCAATGCCCATCATTCCTGACCAGCAGCCATGGTGCCTGGGACTGAAGGGAGCTGGAATTCTGCAACATTTGGAAGATCATGTCCCTCTAAAGCCACTACAGTCCTCAATCTTTTTCTACAGAACATGAACCAAATCGAGGTTATTGTATCTCTATTAGATTTTTATTTGCAAGTGTTTAATAGAAGTTTGCTCCAGTTTTATAAGGCAATCACAGCGGGCTAACCTATAGTAAATCCTCAATTCACAGAATGTAATCAGAGCAGGATTTTCCTTAAAACGTTTCTCTGACCCCCAAGAGACCAAAATCCAAAATGCGGTTAAACATAACATACAATTATGGGAACATTCTTAGTAGTGGACCTTGTGAACACAATTTTAAAGCACTGTCTGTTAAGCCAAATCCCTTGAAACAAATGGCAGGATACAATGATTGTCAAACCTTGTTTCAGAATATATCTTTTAATAATTCTTAATAGCCTGAGATCACAGCCATAATTCTATGATACTTTATATAATCGATGCCTCTTTTGTGGGGTTGGACCTTATTTCATGGTAGCTGAAACCTTCTTGCAGAATTCTGTGTGCACAACAGGAAAGATGTCAGCAGCAGCAGTAGTAAAGTGTTCCAAGTTAGAGGATTATTTTAGCAATTTCAGAGCCTAGACAATGCAATCAAGACATGCGCACCCCAAAACTGCCCAAATAAGTTTTTAATCAGCAATGATTTCCTCCTGCTGCTGCTGTCATTCTTGTAGCATGCACAGAGCTATGCAACAGGATTTCAAACAGTATCATATTGCTAACACCTGTGTCTAAAACATAGGTACCGTATACAGTAAAGAAGAGAACCTTTTTATAGGCACCCAATTGCTCCTGCTTCTAGTGTGTCCTCTTATGTATCACCAAAAAGTAAGAGTTCTCTCTCATAAAAGGGGACAAGAGAAGGTATTGAAAGTTACATATGGTAATTTATTTTTACGGATACCAGATTTGCGATTATGTTTATAATGTAAATAGAATTTCACGACATTTTACTTAAGTGGAGAAGGCAACGACCAGATGACCTGTATGCACAGTGAACCTGCTATTTAGGGGCACATGATGAATGGAGAACTTCAAAAGGAAGATTGTCCACTGGCAGTTGTTCAACTGAGGTCCATCCTCCCGCAAAGAGGGCATTTGGCCAGGTTACCAGTTTCACATATTGAAGATCAATATTCCAACATGAAAGTTAACCATTGCAGAAATGATTCTACACTGTAGGAGCTGCAAAGGGAAATCTGCCCTTTAGAGCACTAGCCTTCCAAGTCTTGATAGGTTTCAACTACTTTTAGACCTGAACAACATATCAAACTATTAGGCATGTTGGGAAGTGGGAAAGAACGGTTCCAATCTTTAAGAATCTAGACAGGATTATCACCTAGACAGGATTATAGTCTTCACTCACACAAGATAAGATGCCTAATGGTCACTTATTCTGGAATCAAAAACCTCAAAGCAGCACTATAGAAATCCATGTTTTCCTCTTGTTTGTGTACAGTACTTCCCTATATATTCCTAGATGGGGCAGAGTACTATAGGAAAAGAGAGGGTGGGGGCTTCTGAGCAATGGTGTAGCAGTAAATGACCACTCACCCATGAGCGAGAGCTTATTGCTTCATATAGCAGGACCCCGGTGTCTGCTGGGCATTGGTTCCAGTCCTTTCCGTAGACAGCGAAAACCTCTGCCAACCGTGAATAACTGAACCAGTGATTAATGAATCAGTGGATACGGGGGTCCTACCGTATGAGCCCAAAGCAGGGATTATAGCATCAAAATATGTCATCAAGCAGACAAGCATTGAAATAGTAGAATGTTATTGGCTAAGAATAAAACTTAAATAGTTAAGCAATCAATCAAACAATTAATAAAGTGCCGTCCATACAATTATTCCGCTGAGTTCTGTTTAACTGAGTTACAGGCCTAGGGAAAGCCTTTGTATTGCAACGTTAATTAACATAACCACTTTTACGGTACTGTCATGTAGTGCCACTGAAGGGCGCTAGCATGATCCTAACTAACATGTGAAGAGAGAAAATGGCACAAGACATGTTCAGGATTACGATGTAGTAAAATATTTGAATTAAAGGCTCTAGATAAGTGAGAGCCTTCCTGCACAATCCTATTGGTTGAAACAGATTTACTTGAAAATCACTCACAATTTTTATTACTTTTAAAAATCTTACTTATATAATGATTTGCATTAGGCCAATCATCTTGTACAAACTTTTAAAAGAACTTGCTTCATTAGAACTCATGAGAGAGAGCAGATCAAATACTTTGGCAATTCACAAAATGAATAAAATATGGCTTCTTGGCACAGTTTTCCGCTACTGCAGCTGTCCTTTGACAAGATGGATGCTTTATTCCAAGGCAAGTGACAGTAAAACCTATTCTAAAGACAGTGGGAAGGGATTAAAAACTATGGAGCAAGACAAATTATCAAATAAATTAAAAAGAACAAGGAAGAATGCTGGCTCTTCTTAATACTGAATCTGCCTTTCAACAGGGCTCACCCTCTTTTTGGTACAGTGTGAAAAGAAAGGAGAATGGGGCTTTTGAAAATAAGGATCCCCATGTCCTGCAGTCATAGGTAAATGCAAACAAGCTTCCCACAGAACCTGTATATCAGAAAAAAGTGTTGTGTTGGATTTGATGCTGGGGACAACTCTAGGTAAGAAGGACTAGTGTGTGCAGCTTTTCCATCTGACAGCTCTATCTGTGCTGTTGCTTGTAAAAGAAACTCTTCGTATGTGATGTCCTTGCTTTAAGTTCATGGAGACTATTTCAATGCAAAACAAATGGGTTTGTTTATTTCTTTTAGTAAACTAGGAACAGTATTGAAATATTCATTCACGGCGGACATGTCCATTACGGTCCAAGAATCATTCTATAGAAAATTGTAGGGTATTGTAAGTCTCATTGTAAACTTTTTCCCCTCTGTGTGTTGACTAGTGTGACAAATTCAATCCTAGTAAATTTGCTACTGTCTTCAGTACAGTAATGCAAAGTCAAAGCAAGAGAAGGCCATGCCTTAGGGATAGGCAATTCTTAGCTCAAATCTTAAAACACACAAATTGAGATGGGCAGAAAGGCCATTGTTTCCTCCAGCATTGTGTCCCCAAAAGCAGTAGACTAATATGCTGATCTAAAATCGCCTACTGAGTTCAGGAAAAAGAAGAAAATAACAGCAAAGCGTAATTCATAGAAATTTGCTAGAGTTTGTGCAATGTTGTTTATTTGTTGCACGGGAAGCCTTTAATCTGAAATGAAGCAATCAAAGGAGACTGTGGGCCGTGCCATGTGGCCAAACAAACAGTCAGCTGCCAAGTCTCATTCTCCCCAACGTTTAACAATCAGTCTTTTAGTTTGTGCAGCATTTGGCTTGAAAGGGATTGAAAGCTCACCCCACCACATGGCCCATAAACAATATGCCACTGTACATGAAGTACCATGGCCTGCTGGTCTTTTCAGGGCTTAATTTAATCTGGTGCCTGGCTAGCCACTACAGGCTCTAAAGCTGGCAATTGCTTCTCTCCAGTTATGTGGAGAACTGGACCTGGGGCAGCGTTAGAGATGCAAAATTTCCAAAAACTCTGGGGGAAATGGGGAAAAAACTGTCCTGCCCCCTATAATTTTTCTGCTTTTCCCAACTCCACCCCCCCCCATGGCTTTAAAATTTCTGAATGTTTCTCTAGGCAGCATCGGAAAGGGAGAGAGTATGTATGACATGAAGAGTGCAGTGTTTCCAGTTGCTGCTCCCTGCCTTTTTCGCTTCTGGAAATATATTAGAAAACTGCAACTTGAAAGCCTCTACTGCACAGGAAAGGTTATAATGTCAAGGGCAAAGGTTTTCCAGCTGAACTGCACTGGCTCACCCTCTGGCCTATGGAGGTCTAGAAAGAAGTTGTCATGAGCCAGAGAAGTGGTTGCAGAAGTCCCAAAGAGGAAACACTCCTTTGGAAAGGGACAGTATCACACACAGAAGCAAGTGTGGCTGCTGAAACAACAGAGGTCAAAGTAGTAGCTCCAATCCACAGCAACTCCTTTGGTCCTCCTCTTCTTCCAAACCCACATCAATACGGAAGGAGAGCCATATATGGAATTATCAGTCTGAGGTGTGTTGGGAAGAAACATCCCTGAGAAGGGATGATGGTAGTTTATGAATTCAGCCATGGATAAGAAGGGATACCATGTTGGGGAGATTAACAAGCCACTTGATGGGAAACCTGGGTAGATGTTGTTGTTGTTGTTGTTCAGTCGTTAAGTCATGTCCGACTCTTCGTGACCCCATGGACCAGAGCATGCCAGGCCCTTCTGTCTTCCACTGCCATGTTGGTTGCATCCATGACACCGTCCAACCATCTCATTCTCTGCTGTCCCCTTTTCCTGTTGCCTTCAATCTTTCTCAACATCAGGGACTTTTCCAAAGAATCCTATCTCCTCATGAGGCGGCCAAAGTATTGGAGCCTCAGCTTCAAAATCTGTCCTTCCAGTGAACATTCAGGTTTGATTTCTTTCAGGATGGATAGGTTTGATCTCCTGGCAGTCCAGGGGACTCTCAAGACTCTCCTCCAGCACCACAGCTCAAAAGCGTCAATACTGCAGTGATCAGTCTTCTTTATAGTCCAGCTCTCACTTCCATACATCATTACTGGAAAAACCATAGCTTTGACTATCCTGACCTTTGTTGGCAAAGTGATGTCTCTGCTCTTTAAGATGCTGCTTAGGTTTGCCATCACTTTCCCCCCAGGAAGCAGGTGTCTTTTAATTTCATTGCTGCAGTCACCATCTACAGTGATCAAGGAGCCCAAGAAAATAAACTCTGTCATTGCCTCAATTTATCCCTCCTCTATTTGCCAGGAGGTGATGGAACCAGTGGCCATGATCTTAGTTTTTTTTCTTATGTTGAGCTTCTCACCAATTTTTTTTCAATCTCCTCTTTCACCCTCATGAAGAGGTTCTTTAATTCCTCCTCACTTTCTGCTATCAGAGTAGTATCATCTGCGTATATGTGGTTGTTGATATTTCTTCCGGCAATCTTGATTCTGGCTTGTGATTCATCCAGTCCTACCTTTCGCATCATGTGATGCCCATTTCCTCTTCTAATTCTTCTACAGATCTAACTGTTGGAATGTGGCAAGATCTATATTCCAGATATTATGGGACCTTACCTGCAACTATGAATGAGTCCTGTCTCTTGTACTAGTAAGACTCTACAAAAGGAGTTGTCTTTTTCTGCTCTCAACCCCCTCTCTCTAGCCTGTACTTCACTCATGCTGATTGACTGAGCAAGGCAGAGATTGTGAGTGCTTGCCTCAGTTTATGGGCATTGCCTGAGCTATCATAACCCTCCTTGCTTTTACTTTGTTTTGTTTTGTTATGTAGTGTTAGTTGTTTGTTGTTTTATTAGGAATGTCCTGTTTACCTTTTCCTAAGAGATTTAGATAAAGATGATCATTTTTAGTACTTAAATTTTTGTCTTGGTGTCTTCAATTTTTCCCTTCACTAACAACTCCTTAAGTTTTCTAAGGCAATGGAGGCTGGGAGTAAAGGAATCACTGCAATCTACAGGGCCCATTTCCATGCATTCTGCCAATCATTTGCAGCTCCAGTTGAGATCCTAGGTCAGACAACATATTCTGCTAGTATAGCCTATCAATCACCTTAGTCAAGGTGACAGAGATGGTCTTGAAACTGATTAAGAAGTATCATTCTGGAGGGCTTCAAAATGACAGGACAGCAGGGGTAATCATGTGACTCACTATCAAGTTGGACTTAAGTCACGCCATGACGTGAGCTGGACATGACTTGTGTGTGTTTATTTAAATGTCTCAGACTCAGCTCATGATTCAAAAGCCCTACTCCGTTTTTGTTGGGGAAAAGAGCTTGTTTTAATAGGCACTCAGGCTTGGAGTTTGGGACTCTGGACTTGGTACCTGTTGTGTACTGATCTGCATGCCTATGATCTGTACTTGCTTATGTTGAAGTAACTGCCTTCCTGTTTCAAAGGGAACAGGCCTATTGGTTTATTCAAGTTGCTGCATTTGGATCCTCAATCCTATTGATCTCTGCCAAAAGGCAGCTTTGTGATTGGTTGTAATTGTTCCCTCCAAAATGTATCTTTTCCTAGCCAGTCCTGGCATTGTTAAATGTAGCTCCCTCTCCCCAGTCCCCAGTCTTGTTCTCTCCCTGAATAAAGAGCTGTTACACTAGAGCTGTCCCCAGCCTGCTATGTCAAGAGCTGAAATCACTTGCTGAAATCACGAAACCCCACGCTACTACAGTACCAAAGACTTGGACTCAGACCCAGAGGCTTGCCAACATCCTTGCAGGATAGTTAACAAGAAAGAAACATATTCTGTCTTGTTGTGGCAAGCCAGGAGTAGACCATTTTAGATTTACAGTGCTCAAGCCTTTTTTAAATAATAGCCAATATTTATGCATGTGAGGTTCTGTCTTCTAGCTCTGGGTAATTCAGGGCACAGACAGAATTAAAAGGAAAGTATTGACTTGTTAGAAGAAAGTGCTGTCAATAGCAAAAAATAATAATGCTGGTCTTAATTTTTAAAATAAGAAATTAAGCTAGTGGTGTGCCTTTGTGTTTTACTCATTGTTTTGTAAGCCACATTGAAGAGGTTTTGTACTTAAAAATACAAAGCATATATTGGATATGTTGCAAAATTTTGAATTTTTATTTAAGTTCATCTAGCTGTGCAGCAGAAGCGCAACATTTACAGAACTTGTCGGTTCAAGTTCTGCAAATTAATCCACGCCTTTTCTCACTAATTGGCACTTATCACTCACTCTGAGATTTTAGTAGTAGAAAAAATGAAAGGCTTCATTACTTATAATCAAATTGCTCAAACAGCAAACTAACAAGAGTAACTGTTTTTAGCAACAGCCTAAAGAGAGGGTAAAGATACAGAGCAGAGAAGTGGAGCTATATTTAACTTCAGTGAAGGAATGATGGGTTAGTGCTGGATAGATTGATAGTCAACTCAGCCTAGAAAGGACCTGCCAAGCCATGCCTTTTCCATGCAGCATACAAGATTGTAAAAAAACAACAACCCCAAACAGAATGGATAAATAGTAAATAAGTATTCAATCTACTTATCTAGGAGCAGAACATCAAAAATAAGAAGCATAATAAACCCTTATTAGTAACCCTTAACATTTCAAAGAGTTGTTCAAAATAATGGGTGAAACTGAAGATTGTTTATTCGCTTATCGAGGGGTGTAGTGAAACTAAAGAAATGGTTTTAAAAAGAAAAAAAACCTCTGGACAATTAAATAGCAGTATATAACCAAATACAGTACATCATATCTGCCAATAGTGCTAATCGTAAACATGCACCATTGTGCATTTTACATTGTGTTGGGTATGAAGAAAAGAACTGTTGGAACAGATTCCGAGAATGACAGCTGCTGATGGGCAACAGCCAAGGCAAAAATATTCCCCGACTGTTTTGATATTTGCTCCTGAAACAATTAGAATTTAAGCAAAGCCTTTTCCTTCCTTAAAAATTTGACATGCTTTAAAATGTTCTTACATATAGAATCTTATGAATGGGGAAAAATACAGGACCCAGTTTTGAAGAAACTGTATTTTAAATTAACTGATCTGGTTGACACTGCTGTGTGGTGTTGTTTTACTTATGGGGCTACTCATAGATCACTGTGCTAATGAGGTAATGAATAGCCAGGCGCCTGTATATCATAAGAGATAATCCCTGCTTTTTTAAATAGATTAAGCCACCTCAACATATTGAAGAGCTTTTGCAAATATTAAACATAATATAGTTATAGTGTAGGAATAGAGCCTGACCTCACCAAGGCCTATAATTTGCCACTTCTGTTCCATCCTATTTGGTGACTAGCGTGACTAAAAATTAGGCAATCGGATCAGATCACCAAAGTCCTAGCATATACATATGCCACCCCTGGGGCCGGGTTGGTGCTCCTTTTTATTGTATTTTTATTTTTATTTTATTAATTTACTCCCGGATTCTGTGCCACAGCTGTAGCACGGGCCTTCCCCCCCCCCCAAGCGCCGAACATGCGGCCCCTGAGGCCCAGTCGGCACTTCTTTTATTTTTATTTGTTTGTTTGTGTGATTTTAGGGTACTGACCCGGCCACCCCTGGGGCCGTGTCGGTGCTCCTTTTATTTTTATTTTTATTTTTATTTTATTATTTTAGTTCCAGGTTCCGCGCTACAGCTGTAGCACAGACTGGTTTTTTAAAAAAAATATTTTTCAAGCGCTGACTGTGCGGCCCCTGGGGCCTGGTCGGTGCTGGGTTTTTTTTATGTGTGTGAGATTTAGGATGCAGACCAGGCCACTCCTGGGACCCGGTCAGTGCTCCTTTTTTATTTTATTTTATTTTAATTTTTTTATTTCTGACCACGTGGCCCATGCTACAGCTGTAGTGCGGGCTGGTCGGCTTTTCCCTGCAGCCAGGAAGGCTGAAGACGTCCAGCAGCACCAGGTAGGAGACATTGTCGCCATTAACGAACTGAACTGAACCATTTTTTTTTTGGCTTGGTTCATTTCGTTTCGTTACGTAATGAAACGAATAATGAAGAACAAAACGAACTAAAAATTTGTTTTGTGCCCATCTCTAGCTAGTAGCTGTCTCTGCAACTCCCTCTCCATTTGCCCATTTGGGTTAACACACACAATGGTATGAACTGGATTTAACCAAGAGAATGAGGAGACCACATTAATCATCATCTCCTCGTCCCTCGCTTGGCTATATTCATGGAACAGTTGAAACGTAGCTTCTGTGGTAAGGATGTATAAAGCAACAGTGTGCTGTTGAACTAGGACCATATAGGCTAGGCCTGGGCAGTTTTCCCAAGTGAGCAGAAATCCTATAAGGCTTCAGAAAGATCATTGTTAAAAATTATTCCCTGCACTTACTAGAGTGTAAACATGATGAGACTTCCTGGATAGAGCTTGTTAAAAGTGTCTTCTGATTTCCCTTTTGAAACATCTTTTCACAGTCCTCAAAATGCAACTTTTCTGAGCTCTCCTTCCACACATATAGCACAATTTCTATTGCTGAGTTACAGCCCCACCCTCGATTATGTGATCATCTCTCCATTTCAAAGCAAAGGCAGCCAGTGCTTAGTAGAATCAAGGTATGAATAATATTCAATCCGCTGCACTAACAAGTACCAGAGCATTGGAAGATTCCTATTAGTTTTTTGGCTTAATCAGTCTGCAGTAATTATTAGTTACATTATTAGGTTCTGAAACATAACTCAGATGTTTGCTTTTAATCATGAAAATAGGTGGATGGCAGGCAATTTACTGGAAATGAAATACATGTATAGATCTACCAGCTTGCTGAGAAACTGGAGTAATTCATACATTTCTCCCCCAGAAGGAGCGTTAAGCCTAGTCTCATAAAAATATCTTGTTAGCAAAATAATGGACTCATGGGTAAATAACCTAATAAAGGTTATTTACTGCCTTAAGGTATGCTCTTTCTTAGCATTTTAAACCAAAATACATATGCATGCGTGTATGTTACACAAACTATGTTTTTCTGAAGGTCATGACTCGCTCATATCAGAGTCTGAAATAGACTATGATTGTCTTAAAGTGAATGGTGGCATTTAGACGTACTGTATATACTCAAAATATAAGTCAATTTTTTTCAACCCTTATTTTGAGCTTTAAAAAGGGCCCTTGGCTTATATTCAGGTGAAGGAGAAGTGGCGGGTTTTTAAAACTTTTTTTCTCTCCTAAAGCAAGCGCCAATGTCCACCATCGGTGCTTGCTTCGGGAGAGGGAAAAAAAGTTTAAAAACCCCACCACTTCTCCCTGTATGCGCCCGATTGGGGGGGGGAGTGGTGGTTTTTTAAACTTTTTTTCTCTCCTGAAGCAAGCGCTGATGGCGGATATCAGCGCTTGCTTCGGGAGATCAAAACGTTTTTAAAAACCCTCCACTTCTCCCTCCCATCAGAAGGAGAGGAGGAGGACCAGGAGGAGGAAGGGAAGGAGAACCACTGTGGCAGCAGCAGCAATACCAGCGCCAGTAGGGCAGGAGGGGCTCCAGGATTGCCCTCCTCCGGGATCGCCAGTGGAGGGAAATATGGACTCGAGTTATACTTGAGTCAATCAATTTTCCCACTTTTTAAAAGGCAAAATTAGGGGCCTCGACTTATACCCGGGTCGACTTATACTCGAGTATATATGGGGTTTTATGCTAGAAAGCAAGGTAAACCAGCATCCTTTTTATTGAGAATAAGGAATCTCCAGAGCATGAGAAATATGAAATAATGTTCTCTCAACAAGGGTTCTGCAGGCATTTACAAAACAGTCACTTGATATATGATTACTCTGTAATTCAATAAACAAGACACAGAGGCAAAGCTGAAATATTTTGATGTTTCGGGGGTCAGGTTTTCTTCTGTGATCGCAACTGCATGTTTTTGTGAGAAAACAGTACATTCCATTATATATTTTCTCTTACAAAACTTATGCATGCACATTTTGTGCTGTGGTGTCCAACAACATCTGTGTAACCTCTGTTTTTTGCACAAGTAAAAACAGGAGTAGTGCTAAGGAGAAATTATTCATATCATAACTTTCAGAGACCATACTGGCAATTATTTTATTATAAGCATTAAGCGCTTTCATTAATGTGTCTTCCGGGACTCCTAGTCTAAAATAATAAGTATTCAGGCTCATTTGGGTCTCCATAATATCTTCTCATTATAAGGAACCTAATTTGCATTCTCGGAACATACCTCACCTATATAGCTAGAATTTAAACAAACAAGATGACAAATGAAGAGATAATGGGCTAGAGATCATTCTTCCTAAGGAACAGAAGTAAGGAGACATGGTACTCTCTTTAATATACCATTAGATCTGCTACAGGTGAAACATTAGGTAGGAAACAGATGATGAAATTGTCTAATTTTAAGAACTTGTATAACCTAAAACCTTTACAGCAGATTTGGGCTAGGAGATTTACTGCAAGAAATGAGCACTGGTAAGAATATAATTAACTTCTACTCCAGCATACTAATACACATACTATGCATGCACAATTTTATGACATTTTTATTTTTCCATTAAAGGCACTGCCTACGTATGGATTTGGCCTTTATTCATGGACCAGGAGAGGCACTTTTATCATATACATATATACACCATGTTGCAGTTTTTAGGGAATGAAAAAAGATACTAGCAGATCTTCTAATGGATCTCTCAGAACTGTACTCCAACAAGTAATTTCCAAGCTTTGCTATAGGTGATAAGTCTCACCTGTTATTGACAGTAATTCACAACAGTCTCTCTGTATCTGATCCAGGTTTGTATCTCCAAATCTATTCATTTAAAAAAAAAAACAGGTCACACAAAAAAGAGGGGGGAAAGGGAATAATATAATCATAGTTGACTCCATGACCACTGCTTCACTGATTCTAGGGGTAGTGTCTGCCAAACAAAGTATAAACCCCAGTCAATGAGAAACCAATCCCAGTTCAAATATTTGTATTGGCACTTGTTCTCCACTTGGAAAGAGAATTTATTTCTTGGCATGACGACGTAATGTCCTCAATGAGAATATATTAAAAACACTTAAACATTATAGATAAAGATGTAGCCTGTTACTAGACGAGCTATACACCCAGTTCCCTAGTTTCATCTTCCTTCCTTCCTTCCTTCCTTCCTTCCTTCCTCCCCTCTCCCCATGTTAAGGCTGTGTCCGGGAATATATTCTCCTCTAAAAATGCACGGAATTTAAGGAAATCCTGTTGTGGGTGGATGGCCACATTCTGGTGGTTTTCAAGTATTTTCCTTGAAAGGAAAAGTAAAGAGTTGCTGCTCTGCATTATGATCATCCACAAGTCAATAAGACCCGATGTTTAAACAGGACAAGTGGAATTGTTCAGCTGTAACAGATTGTTTTCTGTTTGATTTAAGTTGTGAGTATCTCCTTTCTTCTAGCTTCCTGTAGCGTTACATGTAAGAGGGTAATAGAAACCCAGAGATAATATTAGAGAGAATTATCATTCTTCTATACATGTTGGAATATACAGTTGGAGAAATTATGATAGCAATTAAATTAAGAAACTGCTGTGTCAGACACTGTTGTTGATATATTTAAAAGAAAAGAAATACAGTTTGGTAAGAGACTGTTCAATATCATCTTAACAAAAGAAATTCTCCAAACACCATATTACTGGTTCTCATGGCTGATTCACCACCACCACCACCACCTCCTCCTCCTCCTCCTCCTCCTCCTTCTTGTGTCGTTACAGTCGTGGTCGACTGTAACTCCATGTTCATAGAGTTTTCTTGGCAGGAACACTGGAGTGGCTTGCCAGTTCCTACTCCAGATTCACCACCCAATGAGGGCCAAACTGCTTTTCTTATGCCACAGTAGCTTATGTACTATCAAAGGTAGTCATATACTGTCTTCTCTGACTGGCAGAAGTTTTCAAGGCCCTTCCTATCTATTGCTGGCCAATGGGGAAAGCACAGGTTTTCAGATGTTGTCTGACGGCTACTGCAGCTGTTACTATTGGCTATTTGGCCAATGATGAGAAATCCTGGAAGATCCTGGAAGTCCGAGGACATCTAGAGAGCCACGCTTCTCCAAACTTTAACTAGAAATGGTAGGAATTTGCACTCAAGACCTCCTGTATGCAAAGTGTTCATTGTCTCATCAAACAGAGCTTGGATGTAACAGCTCAGAAAACAGTTTTTTACTGTATTTTATAATTCCCAGAATCCACTATCCAACATAGCCATTGGCCATCATGGCTAGGGGATCTTGAGGATTTCCAAAGCAATTCAGGCATATCCAAACTTTGGTCCTCCTGATGATTTGAATCACAACTCTCAGAATTCCAAGCCTGTATTTCCAAAGGCAAAGGAATGTGGGAGTTGTGGTCCAAAACATCTGGAGGGTCGAAGTTTTTACATGCCTGCTCTAATTAAAAGTAACATGACCTATAACATATTAGTTCTTGCAGTCAAAAGGGCATACAATATTTTTAATGAAATACTGTAATAGCTGATAATGTTAATATTATGATGTTATGAGTAATGTCTAGTGATTTCCTTTAAGCACAGTTTTTCTTTGGCACTAATCTCTGGTGGGTCAGATCTGTTTTGGATTATATATACCGCTAATTATTACATGGTAAGCTCTGGAGTTTCTGTTCCAGGCTCTACTGCTAATCTTTGACCCCTTTCTACATGACAGGAGAAGGTTATCTGAGTCCACCACTGTATGTGGTGAGTGCTCTGTGTCCGCCACGGAGTGGTCTGGGATCCTATAGAATGGACTTCTATCAGCAGTCTGTCCGAGCCAAAGGGAGAGCAAGGAAAAACATCTGGGTCTGCTTTCAATCAATCTGAAGATGAGCATGTTCCCCCCCCCCCTCTTCTTTTAAGCAGTTGTGTTCTCTGTGTTCTGGGAGCTTCAGCTTTTCTCTAGGATGCAAAAATCACTGTTCCTACAGCAACAGCATGCAAATGCACCCACAGAAGCGCAGATCAGCCAACCAGGCCAACTTTTGTTTAGTACTGCTCCATAGAGGGGGTGGGAGCTTAAAAAAGGCAAAAGAATAAGGAACATGTACATTTATTCTGAGTTATACAGAGTTTCATAGCCCTGCACAACTACAAAACTGACTGAACAAGTCCTTGTTTCCCTGCCCAATCTACTCCACATGAAAACAAAATGGGACAATATCACATATGGAAACCTGCAATCAACAAAAATAGGAGAGACTATAAAGGAGAATTTCCATTGTTATTTATTTACTTTTTTTACTACATGTACTCTAAATAGATCATGCATGGTAACATAATATGGCCTTTCCGTATTTTTATATGCACAAGAAAACCCCTCTTAGGTAAGTGAGATTATGAGTAAGTGCCACCTAGAGATTTTCATGGCCATGTGGAGAATTTGTACCTTCGCAGTCTTTGGCCCAAGTGTTAACTGTGCTAGCTATGTCATGCTAGCAGTTATTAAGGGATTAGGAGAACATTCCTTAGACCTTTAATTAAAATAGCCATAGCTAATGACCCATACTTTATGGGTTTCAGCACCTTAGACTATTGTTCACCTTAAGGCTATTGACTGTTGTCTACCTAACAAGCCTATTCAAGCCACTGTTCATCTTATGAGCCTATTTCAGACCAGGGTGACAAGAGGTCAAAGTGGACTATAAGATGGAGGACTCACAACTAGCTTTCTTCAGACTGACAAAGCTGTTTGGATGAGCAGCAAAACGTTTCTATCTCTCAAGAAAAAGAAGTCCAGTTGCCATGACTCAACTTCCAGATTCAGTAAAAGTAATATGTGCACTTTTTATATACAGTATGAAGTGCATCCTGTCCTCTCCTTCCATTATATTGGAAAGGCACACATGTGGCTTATGACGGAAAATACAACCTTGCATGCTATTTCCCTTCCTGGAAGGGAAGCTGGACCAGCTTAGTTTAAAGATGGTGGGGTGGGTGGCATCAGGTAGGCTCATGGCATATGTGCCAGACAGTCTCTCTCTCTCTCTCTCTCTCTCTCTCCTCCACCATACTTTTGAGTTATAATGTTCATGCCTCATTCCTCAGACCAGTTTTGGGCTGGAAACCTTGCAAAGCCGGCACTTCCTACCCTCTGCGTAGCTAAGTGGGTGTGTATTCTAATCCATCATTAACCATTACAACCTAAACCCAACTGATAGATATAACTAGAGAAGCCTCTTAGAATCAGTTGCTGACTCAACATATAAATCCCATTGGCCCAAATTTTGTTTCGTAGCTCCAAAAGAGAAATGGAAGTGACATCGCCACTCACTATTAATTAAAGAGCTCTTGCTTCAATGTCAGGTTATGTGCAACTTTGTTTCATTGTGCAAAAGTCACATAAAACTCCAAAGTGAAGCGGGGACTCTAGCTAGTGGTAATCTGCTGGTGACTTCACTCCCATTGTTATGCAACAAGGTACTGGCCAATGATCCGATGCACAGGTGAGAGATTTTGGAGGGCCCAGGAGCTAAGAATTATGAAAAATCAAATGCCAATGTTGCTGCTGGGCATGCACTTTTGGTTTCATTTTCTGGGTTGTGGGCCCTCAACCCACTTTTATTGCAAAACAATTACCCTGGAAGGTTACAAGTTTTGGTATGTCTTTCTTATTTTTGAGAAATGCCTTTGTGGTGGAGACATCTTTTGGAGGGCATCTGGGGTCCTTTGAGTGAGGCCCCCAGCTTAGCAAGCTTAGTCTAATTGGCCTCACCAGACTGATTCACTTTTTTCTTATCATCAGATGAAAAAAACATGGATAAACTATATTTTATATTTTGAACCATTTCAATATGAAATACAGTACTGTATTAATAGCTGAACAAAATGTTAAGTATTTGCAGCTAACACTTCACAGACCACAAGAAAGAGCAAATACTGTAGAATATAAAAATAACATTATTTAAAAGCTGTAAATTACTTTCTGGTAAAAGCATGTTCCCCTCCCTCCCCCTCTCCCCCTCCCTCCAGGCCATCTTTAAATTAGATGCTCTTTTGTTTTTTGACATGAAATTCTCTGCTTGTTTAAAGCTCAAGGCAGCCTCTCCCTTTAAAAACACGATTCCATTGTGGCTACTCTGAATAGATGCCCTTTGCAGTGTTTAGGTTTCCTTGGAACTCCACTATTGTTTAGCAGGGTATTCAGAACAGGGGTATTTATTTATGCAGCTGTGTGTGAACCTTTTGTGGACAGGTGCACTCTATAAATCAAGGACAGTGGGCTATATCAAAAGAACAGAATCACTATTGATTTATAGAAGAACACGCCCGAACTGTTTTCATGAGCCGACCTCATTAGAATTGTCTTGTTCCCCCAAAGGCTGAGAGTCTTTGGGGTATTTTAAAAGGACTATTGTGCCCTGAAGCCTCACCTCTATCTGAGATACACTAATAATATCTGCAATAACTTTCATCCTACCTTCAACTTGACCCTATAGCAATCTACATACAGGTACACTTTCTGGGCACCATAGTGCATCTTTATGATGACGATTGAAACACCATATCAAGAAATACAGATTGTTAAACATCCTTACATCTTTCATTTTCATAAAAGAACACAACACAACACTTAACTGCCTACAGTAAAGCCTTTCAATACTTGTACAGCAGAAAATGGCAGAACATTATTGGTAGGTATTTATAACTCCAAGCTGTGATCACTTGACCCTGACAATAATGATCTACAGCACATGCTTAAGCTTCCTTCTCCTTAGTTTGGGAAAGGGGAAAGAACCTATATTCATTTACAGTAAGTCTCCCAAACTTGAGGAGCTGTAGAATAATGTACACAAACAGGGAAGGAGAGAGGAACACTAGCACAAATTAATATGACAGTGGTGTCCTCACATCTACTCTAGCATCACCCTTACCGTCCTGAACAATGTCACCCAACAGTTTCAGGGGCTGATCAACTTGCTTTTCTGCTTGTGTGATCTATGCCATTCCCCCCCTCCCCCCAGCAATGTCCCTCTGCACTGTACATACGTCAAACAGGATAATCTCCGTGCAGGAAACAAATCAGTGGAAACAAAGGTAGCATCGAAAAGTGGAAAAACAGAGAAGCCAGTTTGAGAACACCTCCCAGGATACTCTGTTACATACCTCAAAGCAACTGTTTTAGAGAAAAGGAATTACAGTACCAAGGATTAGCCAAGAGACAGAGACAGCTGAAGCCGGTTACATTCACAAGTTTCAATAGATTTAATAAGAATTAAATAAGATTCAAGGATTCTTAGCACACTCTATATAATAATATTGTGGATTCACCCACAGTCTTGAGTACATACAGTATGTGACAAGAAAATTAGGTTATTTTCTCTGTCATAACTCTATCTTTAGCATGCTTCTAACAGGCATGTCCAAACTTTGGCCCTCCTGATGTTTTGGACCACAACTCCCAGAATTCTAAGCTTAGATTGCCAATGACCAAGGGCTGTGGGAATTGCGGTCCAAAACATCTGGCGGGCCAAAGTTTGGACACCTATCTGGTTGTAACAGAATGACTATTGAATGGGCAATCTGATTGACCATTGCTGATATTAACAATGCCACTGTCATTTTCAAAGCCCATTATCAAGGTCACTAATCTATCACTCTGTTTCTCATCTCACATGGCCTCCACCCTTCCGATAAGTCTCCTCTGTTTATATACATGCAGCATCAGAGGCCATGAAGGCTTAATCCCCCCCATCTGTTTTTCAACTACCACAATTCTTTTGTTTTTAAATTTTATTGTTTAATATGTTTCCCCTCTATCCTTTTGGGATACCCACCTTTTTTTTTTACAAACATTAATTCAAACACCAGCTTGGGAAAGTTATATTTTGGGGACAAAACTTTTACGATTCCATAACCAGTATGACCATTGTGATTCTGGGAGTTGTGGCCTAAATAGGTAATATTTATTATCTTGGACACTCAACAAGTAAAGTGACAGCCATGGCAGCACTTTCCTGAAAGCAAATAACTGGATGATGAAGGAGAAAAGACACAAGCTCATAGCAGGGTTGGCCTGCAACTTCCGAAGCCTGTGTAGCCAACAGTGGATGGTTAGGGAAATAACAGTCCAAAAACATAGGGAGGATGCAGTGGCAGAAAGATTTCATTGCTATTATGCTTCAGTTGCCTTCTCATTTTCTTACAAAGTGCATTATGGAGGGCTCCCCTCCTGTCTCCATCCTGGAACAGACTAAGCCAAGACCTTCTTAGTATTGACAGTGTCCCTAGGGCATTCTGTTTGGAAGAGACACAGGTGCAGGACAAGTTTACACTAGCGGGGAAACCCCCCCCACCTTGAATCCAAATATAGCTGCACCCAAATTCTACTCTAGTTTCCTTTTGATCAGTTTGCACAAACGAACAGTGGATATTAGACAAAAACACTGCATATTGATCTATGTACTTCCCCTGGATATCTGCCCTAAAGTGCGACTCTGGATGACGCTACTGGTTGCTCTCCCAGATATCTGGTGAAAGCTTTTTCTATCTTTGCTTTCTGAGATTTTTGTTATTGATGATTCTGGTAATTGAAATCTGGATCTCTTGCATGGAAAACCTGTAGTTAAGTTTGAGGCCTCCCTAGCAGCAGATCATTCTTAGGATATGAAAATGAAGCAATTCTTGTAAACTCTAAATTAGAAAGGAGGATGCATCTTGCAATGAAAGGAATTGCTCTTAGATTTTCTAGGAAGTGATAGATTTTCTATGAAAGGCAGGAGTAGAAATGGAATATCCCTTTGATATTTTGTTTCTTTAAACATGTTGTCAGAAACCTTAGGAGTCAGTAGACTTTGCAAAGAAGGAAACACACTCATATGAGTCTAGAGGTGGCTTATGCAGAGGGGTGCATTCCTATTCTACCGGTGTATTCCATGCAATTCACAAGGATTTGCAGAAACATTTTTCCCTTTCTGTGAACATAAGAAAAGTATTGTTATGTGCATGCCTTCTTGTTCTGAGCAAAGAGAAGGTTCAGGAACTCCAGCACTTCCCCAGAGTTCAATTTCATTAGAAGTTGGTCACTGAAATTCCTAGTACGGTTTATGGTTTACGCATCTATACAGGCTGAGAGATTTCACCACAGCAGTATTTCATCATTTCCCCATCACATTTTATGGGAAACTATAGGGACATAGGATTTCTCACGGAAAACAGAATTTTATTGCAGAACTTGGAAGAGAGATGGTTGTTAAAACAATTTATAGACTACTGTAGAAATTATCTTATACAACTTACAGATGAGAAAGCATTCACTTGCTAGCTTTATAGATGAATGGCAATTGTGATGTGTGAGCAAATAAATTATGGGCATTTTAGTATAATACAGTACACTACTGTACTCTTATTTCTTCCATTCTTTTTGGAGTAAACAGACATGATACATCACAATGGCTTCTTTCCACTGTGTAATTTGAAAGTTACCCAGCTCAGTAAATCAAATAAAGGTTCATCCAAGAGCCTTGGTCCTTCCCTTTTGCTTTCTGGATAGTATTTGTTTTATTTCATTTTTGTCAGTGATCACATACTTTTACCTATTGCCTTTTGTATTTTTAATGCAACATTTTTTTAAAAAATCAGAAACTGGAGAAGGAGGTAGCACAGTGGGCATTAACTAATCAATGCTGCACACAACCAGCTGCTATTGTACACTTACAAGACCAGGTTTCATCCTGGGGATGAACAAGTTTGCCAGAACTGATCACTGTGACAAAGGTCTGCAATATTGTTACGAAAATAAAAATTTTATTTGTTACTGTTAAATCATCAAGTGCATGTATAAAATAAATTGTTAAGTTAGAAAAAAATGATTTAAAACTATTGAAAAATGGCCAGTAAAAGATTAACAACACAAGCCAGTAAGCATTAGTTTAAAATAACGCCATTGGTGTTTAATGATTAAAATAATGAATTTTAAAATTCATGAAAATATCAGTATCAGGGGAAATGAATTAACAAATTTCAACAAACCACTTCCCAGCTCTGATTTCACATGCATTGAAGAGGTAGTTAAGACCTATTTCAAAGGAAAATAAATGAAAGATCCAACTTTTGCCAAATATATGAATATTATATTTGCTTACTTGCTTTAAAATGACAGAGAAATTGGTAATAATTATCAGCTTGCTTATTTATACCTCCCCTCCCCCTGTGCCACAATGTGGGAATCCCAGCATGCATTTGTAAGATAAATAACTCTCAGTCTGGCAAATAAAGAGAGTTGAGTTTTGATGTGCTTTGTACCAAATGGCTGCACTGTATCCCGCTGTGAAGTCTCTAATAATAACTATTAACAATATTGCAGTAGAAGTCTGCAAATAGGGAGAGTCTTTCATCTTATCTCACAGCCTAGAACAGCAGTGGAGCTTAGAAAATGCATTTTCCAGAAAGTAGGAAATGACAGCAGCAAAAAAAAAAAAAAACTAATTACACGTGAACAACAACAACAACAACAACAACAACAACAACAACAACAACAACAACAACAACAATGAATAGAGCTAAGGAATTCTACCCATCTACCACCCAGGTGACCCACCCAACTAGCTCAACTGTTCTCAAACTGTGCTCCAGGGAACACCAAGACTGTCTGGGAAGGTTTTCAACTGGTCCTTGATGAAAAAAATAACAAGACAATATTTCTGGAAAAACAGTTTTATTACTATTGCCAAGAGTTTTGAAAATGTTTTCACAAGGGAGTATTGAGCATTACTTGGAGCTCACTCTCACTTTTTGTGGAACAGTGGAGAAAACTACCAAGCCTTTTAAGGTCAACTCAACATGCAAGCCAAGCTCAGATCAATTCCTAAGTCATTTCCAAGAACAGGGACAGGGGCACGAAACAGAGAGAACTAATGTTGTTGCTGCACCTTTTAAGCCTCAAGAAAACTTTAAAGAGAATTTGGGAATTTCTGGGGGGAAGATGTCAAGATGGTTTGGTTTGTTTTTGTTTGTTTTTGGGAGGATGCTAAATAAATATCTGCACGAGCAGTAGAACATCTATTTTAAACAACACGGATTAACTATTGGTTGGTGCTCCATTTTTACTGTGTCTGCTACTGTATCTTGAAGAGTAGCCTGAGACTCAAATATTTGGCAAA
Source organism: Phrynocephalus versicolor (assembly GCA_023846285.1). NCBI lineage: Eukaryota > Metazoa > Chordata > Lepidosauria > Squamata > Agamidae > Phrynocephalus > Phrynocephalus versicolor. The sequence goes on from JAHTLZ010003305.1 coordinate 5,743,166, forward strand.
ATTTTCCCCAATTAGTTCTTTCCAGGAAAAGCATCTCACCTTTTTAAATGAATTTGTGTTAGGCTGCTGAACGTAGCCTAAGACCAGGCTCGGGAAAATGCTCCCCTACCCCCACTAAGCTCTGCAAAAATAAATGGCTCCTGGCATTTGGATTCAATATGCTGAGATACAGATGACTGCACAGAGGGTTATTTGCAAATTGTACATGTCAAAATGTTAGGGATGCTTATGCTAGCATTAAAATGCCTTCCTTTATAACTGCCAGGATAATCAGAGTAATCATTGAGTTTTCAAATCTCTGGCTGTCAAACAGGTTCCGTTCATATTTCTAAGTGTAGAGGCATGCTCAAATATTTGGTTAAAGTCCAAAACGGAAGGAGGAGGGTGGGGTAAGAGGCACATGCCATATTGGTGACCACTGTGGTGCTGAGCAAGACAGGAGTCTGTTCTGAGTAAAGGAGTTCCCATTATACGGCTGCATTTAGTATAATTATCTGCAGAACAGACTGTCAGTCACCTATAGAATGTGTTGCCTCTAGGAGGGTGGCTGGGCAAGGTCAGTTGCAGCAAATGCAATGAAGAATTCCATGGAGCCATAGAAGTGAACAAACACTTTAATGCAGGCATGTCCAAACTTCAGCCCTCCAGATGTTTTGGACCACAACTCCCACAGTCCTTTAACATTGGAAATATAGGCTTGGAATTCTGGGAGTTGTGGTCCAAAACATCAGGAAGGCCAAAGTTTTGACATGCCTACTTTAATGGTATAAGCAATCCCTCACCACCATCCACGGTGTGCCGATCATCTGTCCGGCAGGCTACTTTTGAATCCTACTGGTAGCCCGCGGTCGACCTGTTGTGCAGGCCTGATGTATTCCATGGGCTCAAAGGGAATTGGAATGCAAAGGCTGCTGACTGTCACTGCTGTTACGGCATTGTTTTAGGCTAAGTTGCAGCCTGTAAGGAAGGACAGGCTCATCACTTGGAAAGCAGTGTCACTGCTTGAAATGGTCTGTAGATCACTGATGAGATATCAGAGTGGGGTTTTTTTTGTATGTGTTGTGTTGTTACAGTTGTGATTGACTCTCTGTGACCCCATGTCCATGGAGTTTTTCTTGGCAGGAATACTGGAGTGGCTTGCCAGTTCGTACTCCAGGTGCCTACAGCACCTGGCATTCCATGCCCATCCAAGTACTAACCAGGTTTGACCCTGCTTAGCTCCCGAATTCAGGTGAGATCAGATGTGCTCAGGGCATCTAGACAACTACGTCAGAGTAGTTTTAGCTGGGAATATATGCAACAAGAAGTGGAATTCCCTTGTTTTGGCCTCTGGGTCCATCTTGCAGTAGATAATTCCTCAGTCTCAATCCATCACTATTGATATGTTTATCCCCCTCCCTCCACTCTGTTATGTTAGTCTGAGAAATATCTAAAACATATATGCACTCTAGCAAAATACAGTTAAATGATTTCTCCTGTGACTATTAAGTAGTTCCCAAAATGAATCTGTTGTTTGTGTGGGATATGTGTTCAAAGAATATGTCATGTCTTGAAATTTCTACAGGCCATTTTGAGACTTGAACAAATGATCGACACACACTTCATAAATGAAAACTGATTTTTGAACAGTCAGTTCAAATACTTAGCAAGACAAAAACCAGTTGCAGGGTGGTAGAGGGAGGAAGAGTGTTATGAAACGGGAAATAACAAAGTTTGCACTGAAGCTGCCTAAGCATTTGAAAGCCAAATTGTGTGACAGAATTATTTCTGAACAGCACCATTCATGACAAAAAAAAATAATTCTTTCATCACATGAATTATTAGCTGGCCTGGCCATGGGCCAATCCTGCTGAAAACAAGCTCTGTTTACCTGAACTTGCTGATGCAATTCCCATTCCCTTCATTTTTACATTCATTCATTATCAAAGAAGAGTTACATGTTCCTATGGATCAATGATACACAAAAATCCAGTGAATGTATCCAGTGTGCGCAGTTTCTCAGATTCAGACTTTATTTAACTAGCCTTCCACTACAGAAACATTCTGGAGTTTTTTTTGCTCATTTTTATCTCTAATGAGGTCATTAACCGCAGAGGATCCAGGAGTCATGTCTTCTTTCATTTCATCCCCTCGTGCTCCTTTGCGAGCCATGTGAGCTTCTTCATTTAGAAGTGAAGGTGTCTCATATTATTTACAGGGGTTTTTTGGTTGGTGGAAAAGGCTATTGCAGGGAAGATCTTGCCCCTGCACTATGATTTGTCATGTTGTGAGACTAACCACAGTTGTGAGACTGTGCCAGGTCTGGCACAGTAAAGCTCCCTCATTGGGTTCTCTCATCCAGAATACAAGTGGGCCCTCATCTGCTTCACACAAAGGCCCTCTTGTGTTATTGAAATGATATATTCTTTCTCTTCCAATGTTAGAACAAGAGAATCATTGCCCTAGTGAACAGGAACACACAGGGACTCCTTCGTGTTGACCACAAGGGAGATACTGGGCATGGAGCATCCCAAAGCATCAACCAACAATGGCAGTGCCAAGTATAACTCCATCTTCAAACTGACTGACGAAACAAAAGGAAGGATGGGAGCCTGGAAGACAGGATTAATATAGCTCTTCCACAGTTACAAGGAGACTGACTGTGTATTATTTGAGCAACTAATTCATAATTTATATATATCTTTTGGAACGTTTTTTAGCATACAATAATTGGCTAAAAACTTTTAAAAACTAATAAATAAATAAATAAATAAATAAATAAATAAATAAATAAATAAATAAAATAAAATAAAATAAAATAAAATAAAATAAAATAAATAAATAAATAAATAAATAAATAAATAAATAAATAAATAAATAAATAAATAAATGTTTCCCCTGCACATTCATGCTAGTTATGTCCAACTCTAGGGGTGGCACTCATCTCCATTCTAAGCCAAAGAGCTAGTGCTGTACAACTCTGTGGCCATGTGGCCAGCATGGCTGTGCATGGAACACTGTTTACCTTCATGCGTTTTACAGCAGTACCTATTTATCTACTTGCATTTACAGTACGCGCTTTCAAACTGCCATGTTGGCAGGAGTTGGGGTTAACAGTGGGAGCTCACTCCGCTGCATTGGCACCCAGGATTCAAACTGCCAAACTGCTGATTTTGTAGCAGGAGAGGATCCTATGGATCATCAAGTCCAGCTCCTGTGAAGGATACACAGTGGGGATTAGAACTTCCAGCCTATGGCTGCACAGCCAGATATCTAAACCATTGAGCTATTCAAGGGCCAGCTAGGCAAACCAACCAGCACATTCTCTGACTTTTTTTATCCCCTCTTGCTTTCTCCCCTGTTGTTTATCCCCTCTTCATCACACAGTCCAATTAATGTTTTGCCTTTCCAAGCCATGCGTCCCTGTCAACTCCAAGGGATATTTCCTTACAGACATATGCTCTAGTAGCTGAATAAAAAAACATAGCATCTCTCAGCAGGCATATTTAAGCAGAGATCTCCCCGACCCCTGATCCCCCCCCAAAAAAAAGAAATGGGCAACTCCTTAAATGTATGCTGAGCTATAGAAATGTGTGATGCTGACAGAAAATCAAAGACCATTTTGAAAATGCATCAAGCATTTTTTAAACACTGAATGTATTTAAGGTGGAAAACCCTCCCGAAGATCCATGCAAGTGAATACTCTGCAGAGAAAGACTGTGTCCGATCAAATGCACAACAAGCAGAATCTCTAGGGAACTGAACAGAGCTTGTACTAGGTGATGAGGGAAGGGTCAAACAACATTTGATATAATTGGTTCCATTGAGAATATAGATTGTAAATCAAACATGATCAGGTAAACCAGAAACTAATAGGAATGATAAATTTTGAAAGAAAGAGACCCCCATGGCCTCAGCTCCCTTATCCGTGTGGGAATTTGGAACTCATTACAGCAGAACTATGAGCTCAAAACAAAACAAAACAAAACAGGTTACCTTCCTGTTTTATTTCCCCGGAGGCTGATTAAAGAAGAGGCAGTTCACCTTGTTAACCCCGCCCCCGCCCACAGAATCAGAGCTTAGCGGCACTGGAAAGCACGGAAGCAAATAATCTTTCAAGGGCTTGATTCATGGTCCATTCAAAGTTAAAGTGGGGGATGTGTAAGAGGTTTTCTGGAGCTTGGCATGCAACCGCATGCCTCTTAATCATATTAACAACAGTTTAGGTTAGCTATGTTTTCGGGTGACCAGATGGAAAAAGGAAAACAGACAAACTCAGCCAAAGTCAATATAGCTTTCCCCTCCTTTATATAAGGAGGTTAAGCAAAATAACGGTGAGCATTTGGAATTGCATTTTGAAAAGATGATAATGGGAGATTTCCAGTTCCCTTTCTTATGGCATAACTAAACTGGGACAGGAAGTCTAAACTGGCAAAATTCCAGCTTACAGACATCAACCAGAGGGTCTCTTATACTGCACTATAAGCATTTGGCACAACAGATGGCATTCATTTGTAATGTAATTTATCCTGAAGGCATCCAAGTTCCTGCTCCCAATTTTAGAAACATTGGCTTTTGGGGGCAGTTTACTTTTTCCCACCACTTATGTGAGAACTGAAATTTTCCCCTCAGAAAAATGTGTCCTTGTGTCAAAGGGCATTGCCCTAAAAATATCAGTAGGAGGATGAGCTAAATATAGCGCAGAAACTAAATCTTAAATTCTTGAACAGCACCCAATGTAAGCAGTTGTCTAGGGAAACCAATGCAAGGAAACGGTTATGCCGGCTCTGAGGGAGATGCACATTTTTCTGTTAGAATGGTTCTAAATTGTTTGCCTAAGATTGTATTCTGAGCTCTGTTCCATTCAAAGGTAATTTGTGAGGCGATCCAGTCTCAAACAGGTTTGAAATTGTGTGTGTGTGTGTGTGTGTGTGTGTGTGTGTGTGTGTGTGTGTGT